>QLTV01004406.1:212991-235318 GCA_003457575.1 Thermophis baileyi
TCCTGTGGCTCAGAGGTTTAATCACTTGCCTTGTTAGGCAAGGGGCCCGGGTTCTAATCCCATAAGGGTGTGGCTAGCTGATGAGAGCGAAATAGCTTGAAATAGAGCTATACTAGTTATTTATTTATTTATCAGTAAAAATATGTAACACATAGAAACGGACTGTTGTTGTAAGCAACTGCCTGGATGGACCCTGGAGGGGCCGAAAGGCAAAAAGGGAGCAGTATGCTCACTCCCATATTTGGGTATACCAGGTGATTTAACAGAGAGAAAAAAAAACATATATATATCCTTGTCCCTGGAACATGCAGATAGGGAGAAGAATCCTGTGGCTCAGAGGTTTAATCACTTGCCTTGCTAGGCAAGGGGCCCGGGTTCTAATCCCATAAGGGTGTGGCTAGCTGATGAGAGCTAAATAGCTTGAAATAGATCTATACTAGTCTCCCTTTATTTATGTAAAAATATAACATATATATATATATATATATAGATAGATAGATAGATAGATAGATAGATAGATAGATAGATAAATAGATATATATAGATATAGCATAAAGATTTGCGTTTTCTGCACACAGCAGAAGCAATCAGATCTCTGCTTTTGACCAAGTTGAACTCTTTAGTCCATCTCACCCTGCTTTTTCAGAGCTGCTGCCCTCCAGTTAGGTTCGACACCAAGCCCCATCATCCCCACCAGCTCGGCACCACTAGCATCCGCTTGGTTGGTTACGACTTCCCAGGGTCACATCTGGGAAGGGGCGCTCGCTGTCTCGTATATTTATTGGCACACTTTGAAGCAAATCTCTATAAGAAGTCAGAGGGAATGTAAAAAAAAATTAATGGCTCGTGAACGCTTCTATGGATCCTCGTTTTCCAAGGTTAAAAAATTTCCTGCTTGCAAAGAGCTAATTCCGGGAGCAGAGGCCAACCCTAACCCTATATTCCCAGGACAGCTTCAATCTTGATGCTCGTTTTCAGAGACATGACATGCATGGGCCACAACGTGGTTTCTCCTGGATTTATCCTGTGAGGTTGATCCCTCAGCCTTCGTTCTTGATTTGCCAAGATTTGCAACTTCAGCCAAGGGGAAAAAAAAAAAAGGCAATTGGCTGAATGTGTTCAATTTCATTTTGCTCAGGGCAATTATTTTTATTTTTGATTTTATTATTTTACTCATATCCTGCCTTCATTATTTTTGCAAAGAACTCAAGGCACCAGACATATCCAATGCGCCTTGCTCTTCCTAGTTCCCCTGCAACAACAACCCTGTGAGGCAGAGGTTTCAGCAGGTTCTGACAGGTTCTGGAGAACCGGTAGCGGAAATTTTGAGTAGTTCGGAGAACCGGCAAATACCACCTCTGACTGGCCCCACCCCCATCTATTCTCTGCCTCCCGAGTCCCAGCTGATCGGGAAGAAATGGGGATTTTGCAGTAACCTTCCCCTGCCACGCCCACCAAGCCACGCCACGCCCACCAAGCCACGCCCACAGAACCGGTAGTAAAAAAATTTGAATCCCACCACTGCTGTGAGGTAGGTTGGACTGAGAGAGAGAGGGACTGCCCCGAAGTCACCCAGTCGTTTCTTCATGGCTAAGGCAGGACTAGAATTCACTGTCTCCTGATGATTGGCCCAAAGTCAACCAGCAGGCTTTAATGGCTCCGCGGTGCTTGGGGCTCCGAAGCAGCCCACTGGCATCCCACCTGGCCACCTGCCTGCTCTCTTTGCGGATCGGCCCAGCTGGCCACCGGCACCACTCTGGGAACTCAGCCCGCGGCGCCGCTTTCCGCCGGTGAAGAAGCGAAACGAGAGGCACGGGTGGAAGGCGGCCTTTTCTACAGCATCCCCCTCCCCTCTTTGGATCGTCCTGCAGGGCTCTGCCTTTGTAGAAACGGGGCGGGCAGTTTCTACGGAGGATTGGCCGGGGGGGGAATGCGCGGCCTTCCGGGATGGAGAGCGGGGCAAGAGAAGGCACAATAGGTTGCGCTGCCCTGGCCCCGCTCAACTGCACTTCTTTGCTGCGCTGCAAAGAAGCGCGGAAGTTCCAGCCATCCGCCCCACGAGCGAAGCAGGGGGCGTGAACGAGACCACTCGGCAGCAGCCGGTTGTGCACAGGAGGGGCGCCGGGGCAGGGGACCCCCTGCCCTCCCCTCGCCTGCTCTCTGCGCACGAAGGAGGAGGGGCGGCGGGGCGGGGGACCCCCTGCCCTCACCTGCTCTCTGCGCACGAAGATGAATCGCCACCTGCCGTGAACTCCTCGCCGCTCCCGTGCTAACGCCCCAGTGCCTTCACTGGGGAAACACCACAGGGCTCCCAAGCATGCCGGCGGGGGCCAGGGAGGGGGGCGGGCGCCTGGACCACCAAGGCCCGCAGCCGCGACAGCTCTCCAGGCAGCGCCAATGTCTCCCTGCCCCGCCAAGGCCCCCACCAGCCCCAGAGTTTGAGGCCGGCGGAGCTCCGTAGGTGCGCACCCCGACGCTGCCCAGCCCGTGAAGTCCCGGAGCCGAAGCCAGGAAGGTGAGAGGGGCGGAGGCAAGGAAAGGAAAGGAAAGGAATGGAACTGATAGGATAGGGGAGGATAGGATAGGATAGGATAGGATAGGATAGGATAGGGGAGGAAAGGGGAGGAAAAGAAATGAGGAAAGGAAAGAAGGAAAGGAAAGGAAAGGAAAGGAAAGGAAAGGAAAGGAAAGGAAAGGAAAGGAAAGGAAAGAAGGAAAGAAAAAACTTATGACCACAATTGAGCCCAAAATTATGGTTGCTAAGCAAGAGCGTTGTTAAGTGAGTTTCACCACATTTTACAAGTTGGCCACACCCACCTGGTCACCTGACCACCAAGCACGCCCAACCGGTCACAAGACCAACAAGCCACGCCCACCTGACCTCCAAGCCACGCCCACAAAATAAACCACGCCCACAGAACTGGTAGGGAAAATTTTTAGATTTCACCACTGACTTTCAGGGGCCTTTTGCTGCCCTGAAATTCTTGGCCTTTTTCTGAGCTGACGGCATTTCTGGATCAGGAGCAGCCTAAGACTGGTGCATCCCACCAACATACCGGATTTTGCCGAGTGAGGAAGATAACGCTTGATTGCAGCCATCCACAACAAAATACACATACAAGTAGTCCTCGGTTTAGGACCAGAAGTTCCATTGCTTAACAAGGTGGTTGCTAAGTGAGTCGCATCATATTTTATGACCTTCTTTGCCACGGTTGTTAAGCGAATCACTGCAGCTGTTAAGTGAATCACACAGTCGTTAAGCAAATCTGGCTTCCCCCATTGACTTTGCATTCGAAACTGCCTGGGAAGGTCACCAATGTTGATCACATGACACACACACACACACACACACCTGGGACTCTGCAACTATTGTAAATACATGCCAGTTGCTAAGTGCCCGAATTTTGATCACGTGACCGTGGGGATGCTGCAATGGTCCTAAATTACAACTCACTTTTTACAGTTGTAAAAGTGAACAGTGGCTAAACGAATGGTTATAAGTCGAGGACTACCTATAATATCATAAGAGATTTTTTGGTTCCACAATTTTTGCCCTTTCTTTACACGGACTGGTTGTAATCACGCTGTGGCTTGAAATCTTGACTCCCTCCTTTTTTTCCCCAAAGGCCGAAGGTTGGGTGGGGAGATACATGCCCAGACCATCATCTTCCTCACGCCTCATCCAGGCTGCCTCTGTGCACATCTGTGCTTTCTCCGTGTTCCTGGCATCACTTCTCTCTTTCCTCATCTTTGCAAAAATCAGCTTTTTTATTTTTATTTTGCCAAAGAGGGCAGGGTTAATAAACAGGAGGCCGGAGAGAATTTCGAGCTAGGGTTTTTTATAGTGATGGTCTTTTAAGTGGCATGGAGGGCTTGGCGTCAGTAGAAAAGCAGCTCTCCCTCTCAGTTTCAAAGAGCAGTGACTGATTTTTTTGGGGTGGGGTGTTGTTTGCTTGTTCCCTTCACCCAGGGGTGAAATTCAGCAGGTTCTGACAGGTTCTGGAGAACCAGTAGCGGAAATTTTGAGTAGTTCGGAGAACCTGCAAATACCACCTCTGGCTGGCCCCAGAGTGGGATGGGAATAGAGATTTTGCAATATCCTTCCCCCAGGAGTGGGGAGCGAATGGGGATTTTGCAGTATCCTTCCCCTGGAGTGGGGTGGGAATGGAGATTTTGCAATATCCTTTACCTGCCACGCCCACCAAGCCACGCCCACAGAACCGGTAGGGAAAAATTTTGAATTTCACACCTGCCTTCACCGCAGAGGAGGTATAATCAAAGCCACAGTCCAGCAACATTGGGGTGGAAGGGAGATTTATATCTTCCATACCACAGTTCTTAATTTTGGGATTACTTGTGATTTTAAAGTCCTAATGGGAGCATCCAGTCGCCCTGATTCTACCCCGAAATGGGGTTAAAAGGGAGGTATTTTTAAATGGGAGAGGGACGGTTATATGGTGAAACAAATATTGTTTTCCCTATTCTATTATCAAAACTTTTGATGCAGGCTAATAGGACATCGGTGTTCACTTGGGGCCCAAGGTAGCCCCAGGTATAGGTAGTCCTCGACTTACAACCACAATTGAGCCCAAAACTTCTATTGCTAAGCGAGACAGTTGTTAAGTGAGTTTTGCCCCATTTTACAACCTTTCTTGCCCCAGTTGTTAAGTGAATCACTGCAGTGGTTAAGTTAGCATGGTAGTTAAGTGATTCCGGCTTCCCCATTGACTTTGCTTGTCTGAAAGTCGTAAAAGGGGATCACATGACCCCGGGACATTGCAACCGTCATAAATACATGCCAGTTGCCAAGCCTCTGAAGTTTGATCATGTGACCATTGAGATGCTGCAACAGTCATACATGCAAAAACTGGTCATAAGTCACTTTTTTCAGTGCCGTTGCAACTTTGAACGGTCACTAAACAAAACTGTTGGAAGTTGAGGACTACCTGTAGAAGGTGGGAAACATGGGTCGATTTAATAAGTAACCCAGATAGGGCAGATAGGCTCTGTGTATCAAGAAGGTACAATGATACAGATTTGAGGGGGACAAGGAATATTTGGAGGGGGTGCCTGCATGTACCCCCAATTCGCCAGCAACACCTTAAAAGCAGCCGCCATTGTGCGAAGGCAGCCAGGTGATCCCAGATGCCCACGGGGCGTCTTGTACCCTTCAAACCACGTTTTTCCTCTTTAAATCTGGATTTTTGGCCAACCGACCGTGTGTTACATGATTGCATCACCCACAAGTCCCCCTTTGTGTATATGGCATCTCTTATGTTTTGTGTTAGGTTTTCCTGCATGTTTTTATTTGTTGGTTTTTTTTGTGGTGTGGGTGTCCATCTTTATCCTTTAGGGCCCTCGGGAGCAAGGAGAGTTGGGATCCCTGGCCTTTTATTTATTATTCTGTCCTGTCCTTTCTCCAGAACTCGGAACAGCAAACATAACACTTCCTCCCCCTGTTTTACCCTATTACAAACCCTGCAAGGTAGGCTGGGCAAGAGATAGGGAGTTTCCAAGGCTCAGGGAAGATTGGAACTCGGGTTTTTCCAGCCGGAAGCATTTCAAACATTTATTTTATTTAAACAAAATAATATGGCTGCCCATCACAGCAGGATAGTATTTATTCTGAGTAGTGGCTGAAGCAATATCTTAATCACAGTAGTATTTAAAAGGGAGGATTAGCAGTAGCAATACTGTAAGAATAATATTGTTTATTTTATTTACATATTAGATTTATATCCCACCTTTATTACTAAGTAACTCAAAGCAGTGAACATATCCAACACTCCTTCCTCCTCCTCCTTTTTTCCACAACAACCACCCTGTGAGAGAGAGGGACTGGCCCAAAGTCACCCAGCCAGCTTTCATGCCTAAGGCAAGACTAGAACTCACAGTCTCCTTGTGATTGGCCTAGAGCCGTGATGGCGAACCTACGGCACGCGTGCCACAGGTGGTATGCGGAGCCATATCTGAGGGCACGTGAGGCATTGCCCTATGTCAGCTCCAGCGCGCATGTGCGCGCTGGCCAGCTGATTTTCGGCCTTCCGGAGGGCGGGGGGAGGCTGTTTTCGCCCTCCCCAGGCTTCAGGAAAGCCTCTGGAGCCTGTGGATGGCGAAAAACAGACCCAACGGGCCTACCGGAAGTCCGGAAACGAACTTCCGGTAGGCCTGTTGGGCCATTTTTCGCCCTCCCCAGGCTTCAGGAGGCTTTCCTGAAACGTTTCCGAACTTCCGGTAGGCCCGTTGGGCCGTTTTTCGCCCTCCCCAGGCTTCAGGAGGCTTTCCTGAAGCCTGGGGAGGGCGAAAAACGGCTCAACAGGCCTACCGGAAATCCGGAGGCTTCAGTGAGGCCTGCGCACATGCGCAGGGAGGGGGGGGCGTTTGTGCGCACATGCGTGGGGGGAGGGCATTGCATTATGGGTGTGGGCACGCGCGCGTGCCCTTTTGGCACCTGAGCAAAAAAAGTTTCGCCATCACTGGCCTAGAGTCCACAAGACTTAAAGTGGCCACGTTTGAAAACTCGGGAATTCTGGGAGTTGAAGTCACTAATCTTATAGTGGCCAGTGTTTTTAGACTGGAGAATTCTGGGAGTTGAAGTCCACAAGTCTTAAGGTTATTACATTTAGATCCCCTGTTCTAGAACAAGGCATAGCAGAAGTGGATTTCCCTTTGAGCCACTAGAAAGGGAGCCCCAGCGGTTCCCCTGAATCCCGCTTCCAAAATGGAGAAAAGATGGAGGACTGGATGTGTCGTTTTAGCACCATTTTATTCCCAAGCGTGCCTCTCCAGGCCCTTCTAGAGGAGGAATTATTTTCCTAGTTTGGAAAACCGGCTCCTGGTTCAAAATCTTTGCTCCTTTCTTTGCAAGGGGCTGCAGATCGGAGGGGCTGAGAAGCGTTGCGTGCCAATCGAAAGGGGGGCAGAGAGCGGGCTTCCCAGAGCTGTCCACAAAGGGTCAAAACAGTCAAGCCGGCAGTTGCCATCGTGCGGCGCGCGTGTGAAAAAAGACACGGGGCTTTGCCCGGGTGCGGTGGGTCGCTCCTTGGGCGGGCCTGCCATCCCCGATCCAGTAGATCGCCTTCCAATGAGTATCTTTCCGTTTTCCACTTCTGTCCCAGGTGGCGCTTCAGTAGCATTCGCAGCTACAACCCGGAGCAGATCATGCTCAGCGCTGCCGTCCGGCGGTCCAGCCGCGATGTCAACATCATGAAGGAAAAACTCATATTTTCGGGTAAGACTTGAGGGCGCTTTGGCAATCTGACTTTTGCAATCTGATTTTGGTGGTGTTTATTCTGTGTGACGTGTTTACTTGTCGGGTTTAGTGATCTCCTTGCGTGACAAGCGTGTTTTTTAAAATTACAGGCGGTCCTCACTTAACAGCCATTCGCTTAGCGACTGTTCAGTTAAGACAGCCCTGGAAAAATGAGGCTTACATCCGGTCTTCACACTGAACGATGGCTGCAGTTTCCCTGCAGACACAAGCTTGTGATTTTGTCACAATTTGGCAACCATCAAATATCACAACAATCTGGGGGGTCACGTAATCCCCCTTTGGGATCTTCCCAGCCGGCTTCTCACAAGCAAAATCAGCGGGGAAACCGGAAGGGAAGATCACAAGTCACGTCTCGCTTAACAACTGCATCACTTAACGACACGTTTTCCAGACCCCATTGTGGTCGTAAGTCAAGGACCAGCTGTAATTTTATTTTTTTATTGTTTTTTTAAAAATGAAGGCACTTTTCAGAAAAAGGATGACGGCTGGCAGGAAAAACAAGGGTTTGTTTCAATTTTGGCATTTCGAGTTTAGGGAAAATTCAAAAGGGATGTTGGGTGGGGGAGAAAAATCCACAGGTTTTCCAACAATAGAGTTGAAATGTATTGCTTCTAAAAAATGCAGATTATAATTTCATAAAGAAATAGGCCAAAGGGAGAAGGTGAGCTTACCTACATTGTATATTTTCGAGTAGAGGCTGAACAGCTGCCTTGTCTGGATGCTTTACCTGGCATTCCTGTATTGGGCAGGGGGTTGGACTAGATGGCCTCTGGGGACCCTTCTTTAATAGACAATATTTTCTTTCTTAAGAAAATTAAATTAAAATTTTAATTTAGAAAAAAGTAATTTTCTAAATTAAGAAGATTTCTGGGGAATTAAAAAGATTTCTGGGGGTGGGGAAATCCAATTGAGCCCCCCACTCCCCATCCAAGTTGGGCTCTAAACTGTCCTGTGTCTCTCTTAACTAGCCGTAGATCACGGTGGATTGGAAGGGACCTAAGAGGTCATCTAGTCCAGCCCCTTGTTCAATTATGGAACTGACATCCTGGAGAGATGACCTTCCCCACCTCAAAATTTGGAAAATTTCAGAAAACTCCAGAAAAACTCGCCAGTTCAAGTGGCATCCCGTTCCACTGCTTAACATCTCGTACGGACGGTGGATGAAGGAAGATTTCCCCAATCAATAAAAACAAAGCAAAAAAACCCAAATTCCTCTTAACGCAATTCTGAACGAGTCACCTGTCGGTTGTTTTGACGGTGCTGTATTCCAATCCTGGGTGTGGGGTTTTCCCCCAAAAGGAACTGTCCCCCCAGCAGGTGAGAAACAGCCAAATTGTGGGGTCCTTGGCGATCTCTGAGCTTGGTTGGTTTCCTTGCAGACGTTTCATTACCCAACTAGGGAACATCATCAGTGCTAAACTAGTCTAAGTTGGGTAACGAAACGTCTGCAAGGAAACCAACCAAGCTCAGAGAGCGCCGAGGACCCCTCAAACGTCAACCCTGCGCTACAAAGAATCCCCTTTCAACAGCCAAATTGTGTTTTGAACGATGTCTTGCAGGTTCTAGCCTCTAGAGGGCGCCAGGCTCCCAGACTTGGGGGTTTCCTTCAGCCTGGAGCGTAAGTGTGTCCTTCAAAGGCTGGCATTAACCGCAGCACGGTGGTGACGGGGCAACAGGAAGGTGCCAGGGGCATCCTGGCTTGCTTTAATCCCTTGGGAAAGTTGGCACTAACCTTAACGCGTTCCCTCATCCCGATTCCTTCCCTTCTTCCGGTTGTTGCAGCTTTGATCTCAGCAGGGCCGGATCAGGTCCTCTTCGCTCTTCCTCTGGGAGGCCGGAGCAAAAGGGGCGGATGGATCTCAGAGGGATTCCCCGCAGCCTCGGGGTGGCTGTGTTGGCACGCCTGAGGAGAGGCCTTGGGCACGCAGGGAAAGCCGTGTGTGGTTCCCGATAAAGGGGCTTTGGATCAGGGGGTCTCGCTCTCAAAGCAGCCTTTAGGCTTTGAACCCATCCGGACCCTTGTCCTTGAGACGGCTGGGCTGCTGGGATCTTTGAAATGGGAGCCTCCCCTTCCCCTCCCTCTCCTCTCCCTCTCCTCTCCTCCCCTCTGTCTCCTTCCTCTCCTCCCTTTCCCTCCCCTTCCCTCCTTCTCTCCTTCCTGTTCTCTCCCTTCCCCTCCCCTTCCTTCTCCTCTTCCTCTCCTCTCTCCCTCACCTCCCCTTCCCCTCCCTCTCCCCTTTCTGTTCTCTTCTCTCCTCCCTTCCTCTCCTTCTCCCCTTCCTCTCTTCTCCTGTTCTCCCTTTCCCTCACCTCCCCTTTCCTCTCCTCCCTTCCATCTCCTTCTCTCCTTCCTCTCCTCTTCTCCCTTTCCCTCCCCTTCCTCTCTTCTCTCCTCCCTTCCCCTGTCTCCTTTCCTTCTCCCCCTCTCCTCCCCTCCCTCCCTCCCTCCCTCCCTCTCAATTGAGGATTACCGTAGCTGTATTTGAAATCCGTCTGCAATTCTTGCTCCTTGCCCTCTCTGGTGTCGGTGCAGAACCGCCAGTACTGCTCCGTGTAATCCCAGCATCCCACACGATTCCCTCCTGTTTGATTTCGGGCTCGTCTATTTCTTCCTGCTTGTTGATGCCCCTTCCTGGTCCCCCCTTTGCCACCTTTTCAGAAATCAACAGCGGCATCGAGGCGACGGACGAATTCTCCTTGTGTTCGGAAAACGGCTACGCCAACGAGGTCGTCACCCCCATTGACCACCGGCTACGGATTAACTGACGGAGGGAGGGGAGGGCAGTGGGCAAGATCCGGGGGTCTCTGTGACTCCCGGGGGGGGGTCTTCCTTAGCACAAGAAGGAAGAGTCGGCCGAGTCTGTGCTCCTTTTTGTCGAAACTCCTAAAGCAAAAAACTTTGTGTGGGCGGCCTGGAGCCTCTCTGGAAACTGAAGCTGGGCTGGGTTTCTTTATTATTATTGTTGTTGTTGTTATTATTATTATTATTATTTTGTAAAGTTTGTCAAGTTTGTCCCTTTTTTTGTGACCCTTTTCCTGCCCACCGTGGGCAGTGGGAACCGGCCCATAGGTCAGAGGCAGGTGAGCCATTGGCATGGGACCCCTCCCCCACCCCCCCTGGCTGGACCACGAGCTGAGATGCTGGCCAGGTTCAGCAGAGAGGGACCCTCCCCATAACCCCCCCCCACACCGACTCCTCCATTCCTTTCTTTGGGACAGCGATTGCTAGCTGACTTTATTTAAAGATGTATGTTGTGAAAAACCCTCTAGTTGTGCGGTGTCTTCATTTGTGTGAGTTTCGGGGAGGGCGGAAGGTTTCCCGTAAGAGCGGCTACGCGCTCGCGCCGAGCAGCAACGGCAGGAGGAGACGCCCCGGTGGGAGGCTGAAAACAAGTGGGACAATTTACCAGGCAGTCCTCGACTTACAACTGTTCGTTTAGTGACCGTTGGAAGTTACAGCAGCACTGGGGGGGGAAAAAGTGACAGGACCAGTTTGCACACCGTTGCAGCATCCCCAGGGTCACGCAATCAGAATTGGCAACCGACTCGTATTTATGACGGTCGCAGCGTCCCGGGGTCATGCGATCCCCTTTTGTGACCTTCTGACAAGCAAAGTCAATGGGGAAGCCGGATTCACTTAACAACCGTGTTATTAACCTAACAACTGGAATAATTCACTTAACAACAGTGGCGAGAAAGGTCGTAAAATGAGGTGAAACTCACTTAACAGAAATTTGGGGCTCAAGTGTGGTCGTAAGTCGAGGACTACCAGTATATTGCAATCCAAAATTGCAGTTGGAAACTTGCATTATTTATTGACAATTGATGATGTCAGGAAGGGGTGTGTGTGTGTGTGTGTGTGTGTGTGTGTGTGTGTGTGTGTGTGTGTGTGTGTGTGTGTGTGTGTGAAAAATCAAAATGATAGCCACACAATCAAACCTCCACTATACAGATAGTCCCCGACTTACAATAGTTCATTTACCGACCGTTCCAAGTTACAACGGCACTGAAAAAAAGTGACTTATGACCGTTTTTCACACTTACGACCCTTGCAGAATCCCAATGGGCATGTGATCAAACTTCAGACGCTTGGCAACTGACTCGTATTTATGACGGTTGCTTGTCTCAGGGTCAGGTGATCCCCTTTGGCAACCTTCAAACAAGTAAAGTCAACGGGGAAGCCAGATTCACTTAACAACCGTGTTGCAAACTTAACAACTGCAGTGGTTCACTTAACAACAGAGGCAAGAAAGATTGTAAAATGGAGCAAACTTCACTTGGCAAATGTCTCGCTTAGCAACAGAAATTTTGGGCTCTACTGTGGTCGTAAGTCAAGGACTACCTGTACAGGTAGACCTCGAATTACAACAGTTCGTTTAGTGACCGTTCAAAGTTAACAACGGCATTGAAAAAAGTGACTTAGGATCATTTTTCACACTTAACAACCTTTGTAGCATCACCACGGTCACCTGATCTCGCTTAGCAACAGAAATTTGGGGCTCCATTGTGGTCATAAGTGGAGGACTACCTGTATATACACAGCCGGAGGACTGAGGACTGGGAGAGAGATGGAAGGATGGGGAACTTGCTAGGTGGCACGTCAAGTCAAGGAAGAGAAAGAATATATTTTTCCCTCAAAAGACCATCATTTCCCCACTCCAGATACGGGGAGGAAGTTTGTGCCAGTTGTTCAATGCGCTGGTCACTCAGGAGGGCCAAAATTGTCTCGGCGATGAATTGCGGATTGCAAAAATGTGTGTACGCCAAGATCGGGCCAGACAGCAATACCGTGTAGCAGGGGTCTCCAACCTTGGCAACTTTAAGACTTGTCGATTTCAACTCCCAGAGTTCCTCAGCCAGCCATGAATGATAGAGTTGGAAGAGGCCAGAAGGGTCATCCAAGTCAGGGGTCTCCAACCTTGGCCACTTTAGGACTTGTGGACTTCAACTCCCAGAGTTCCTCAGCCAGCCATGAATGATAGAGTTGGAAGAGGCCAGAAGGGTCATCTAAGTCAGGTGTCTCCAACCTTGGCCACTTTAAGACTTGTCGATTTCAACTCCCAGAGTTCCTCAGCCAGCCATGAATGATAGAGTTGGAAGAGGCCAGAAGGGTCATCTAAGTCAGGGGTCTCCAACCTTGGCCACTTTAAGACTTAAAACGGTGCCACTTTCTAGCCTGGCGCCTTAAAGCAGGGGTCTCCAACCTTGGCAGCTTTAAGACTTGTGGACTTCCAACTCCCAGAGTTCCTCAGCCAGCTTTGCTTAAAGTGGCCAAGGTTGGAGACCCCTGACTTAGATGACCCTTCTGGCCTCTTCCAACTCTATCATTCATGGCTGGCTGAGGAACTCTGGGAGTTGAAGTCCACAAGTCTTAAAGTGGCCAAGGTTGGAGACCCCTGCCATATAGGGTTTTTGCTGTGATCCAGAAGCTTCCTTGACCACCACCTGGTGACCCCCACCATCTTGGCCCCCAGGATTTCATGCATCAAGCAAGCCTGTAGGCATTGTCCCTTGGGAGTTGGGCGGCATAGAAATACAAATAATAAATAAAGAAATAAATTGCTTCTCCTGGTCCAGCCTCAGGAATATTACCCGGTGGTAAGATGGGCAGCCAATAAATTTGAGAAATAAATCAAGACGAATGCGGCCTGCACGCAGATCTCCCGGTTTTCCCCAAAGGTGCTTTTTCCAGGAGGCAACTGGACTTCCTTGTTTTTTCTTCGAAGACCTCGCTTCTCATCCAAGAAGCTTCTTCAGCTCTGACAAGATAGTGGGGAAGTCAGAGCTGAAGAAGCTTCTTGGATGAGAAGCGAAATGTCTTCGAAGAAAAAACAAAGTCCAGTTGCTTCCTGAAAAAGCACCTTTGGGACAACCATGACCTGGATGATGGAGAATCTGTACAGACTTTTTAGCTATGGGTGGACACCCTTCGAATGGGGTGGGAGTAGGAATGGATTTCCAGAGGAAAAAATTTGCAGACTACAGGAACCATTTGCACCACTCAGGTGACCCTGAAGACACAGGTAAATCTCCAAGTGGCCTGAGCGACCCTCTAAAACCGTGTTGTCAAACCTATGGAACACATGCCGGAAGTGGCACGCAGAGCCATCCCGCGCGGGACGCGCGGCCTCTCTGGCTCCTCTTCCGCGTTCCTGTGCACACACGCGTGCCAGTCAGCTGGCCTTCACGCACACGGGAGCACCAAAACCCAAAAGAGCAGCGTTATGGCGTGCATGCACGCGCTGGCACCTGAACTTCTGGGTTTCCATCGCGCGCATGCGTGACGGCCAGCTGTTCGTCGGGTGCACACCCGTGCCGAAAACGGGAAGTTCGGGTGCCAGCACGCGCATGCATGCCAGAACACTGCCCTTCCGGGTTTCGGCGCTCCCGCGCGTGCGAAGGCCAGGGAGGCCGCGTGGTCCAGGCGGGATGGTTTTGCGTGCCATTTCCGGCACGCAGGTTGCCACATGTTGACGTAAAAGGTTAGCCATCACTGCTCTAAAAGGATGCAAATGTCCAGCTGTCTGCAAGGAGTATAAATCCTTCCATTCCCCACCATTCAGTCAGAGCCGAAGAAGCTTCTTGGAGGAGATGTGAAACGTCTTCAAAAGAAAAAAAACCAGAAAGTCCAGTTGCCTCCTGAAAAAGCACCTTTGGGACAACCAGGACCTGGACGACGGAGAATCTCTACAGATCTCCTTGGATGTCAACATCCAAGCCCACTAAGGTCTCTCTCAGTTCCTCAACCTGGAGATGAAGAGTCTCATTGGTTGCTTGAAGATCATCCGTGGACATTGTCTGTGTTAACATTTACTTCCAAAATGCCTTTTTAAAAAAAACCAGAGACGCACAGCCACATCCTCCCTCAGTTCACGGGTGATTTTGCTAACCTGCCTTCTCCAATCTGGCTCTTTCCTAAAATTTTGGGGGTCAGAATAATAGAGTGGGAAGGGACCTTGGAGGTCATCTAGTCCAACCCCTTATACCAAATATTATAAAATGAATCTGTTTGGTTAAACGGGGCAGCTATAAAACCAATCAAAGTGAAAAAGGAGTAAAGGTTTAGCCCCCTTGCTTCCAATAATGATAATTTAAATGTTTTCAGGAACCGTATGCGGAGGATAACGGAATAACAGAGTGGGGTATGGTGAGGTCTTCTAATCTAACCTGCTGCTCAAGCAGGAGACCCTATACCAGAGGTGGGTTCCTCCCGGTTCCGACTAGTTCACCCAAACTGGTAGCAACCCGCTGGTGACGTCACAATGATGTCATGGATCCGGTTCGGTTGGTGCCGGTCCGTGGATGCTGCCATCTTTTTTTTGATTTTTTTTATTCTTTTTGAATTTTTTTTTTGAATTTTTTCCCCTTCTGCACATGCGCAGAAGCCGAGTTTCCGGCACTGTGCATGAGTCACCATCTTGTTTTCGGCTTTTTTGTTTTGTTTTTGGATTTTTAAAATAATTTTTGCAATGCGCATGCGTGCCCGAAGCGCGCGCGCGCCCACGAGGCGCAGGAGGAAGCGAACCGGCAGCGAGGTAAGTTAGAACCCACCCCTGCCCTATACCAGTGATGGCTAACCTTTTGTCGCCATAATGCAATGCACGCGTGACGCCCCCCCCGTGTGCCCTGCGCGCGTGTGTCCCCACGTGCGCCCCACAGCCCGTGCATGCGTGCGTGACCCCCCATGACCCATACATGTGCATGTGCCCCCCGTGCATGCCCCACGCATGCGTGTGTGACCCCCGTGCTCCCCCTACCCCGTGCATGTGCGCGCGATCCCCGTGCATGCACGTGTGACCCCCATGCGCCCTGCCCCCCGCGCATGCGTGTGCACCCCCTGCATGCACCCCATGCATGCACATGCATATCCTGCATGGGCCACGCACATGCGCGGCAGAGACCCGAAAACCAGCTGGCCTGTGGGAGGCGCACGCGCATGTGCGGTGGAGCTGAGCTGGGGCGACGGCTTGCGTATCCACAGAGAGGGCTTTGTGTGCCACCTGTGGTACACGTGCCATAGGTTCCCCATCAGGGCCCTATACCATTTCAGGCAAATGATTGTCCAATCTCTTCTTAAAAACCTCCAGGGATGGAGCTCCCACAACTTCTGGAGGCAAGCCGTTCCACTGGATTAATTGTTCCCACTGTGAGGAAGTTTCTCCTCAGTTCCAGGTTGCTTCTCTCCTTGATGAGTTTCCATCCGTTGCTTCTTGTCCTGCCTTCGGGGGCTTTGGAGAATGAGTTGACCCCCTCCTCTGGATCTGCTGCCCACCTGTCACAATTAGAAGCCATCACTGCAATGAGGAACAAACCTTATTTCTGACCAGCCATGGCAGCAAAAGAGGCCTGCTGGATAATGTCAAAAATTAAAGAGGAAATGTTTTTGCTGTTTCCTAGGCAACTGCCTGCAGTCTGGAAAAGGTTCCAGAGCCTTCAGATAAACATTTCAGGATATTTTCTAGAGCATTAGCTCTGTTCATCCGTTGCAAGGATGTTAAGCCTTAATTTATTTTTGCTACAATTCCATCCTGGAAGCAGGCCACCTGTTCTGTCTGTGCACTTTAATTAAAGCATAAATCTTACTTTAAAACTGCAGTGGCTGAATTCATATAATATGCTTGCATAATTAAACAAACCATGTTAGGGCTTGGATGCAGTCCCAGGCTCTAGTCCAGTGATGGCTAACCTTTTTGTCGTCGTGTGCCAAAAACGTGCCCGTGTGCGTGTGACAGCGCGCGTGTGTGCCGGCACCCATAATGCAATGCACCCCCCTGCGCATGCACGCACGCTCCCCCGCCTCCCCGTGCATGCGCACGTAATCCCCCCCATGCTCCCCCTGCGCATGCAACCCCCCGTGCCCCGTTTTGGGCCTAGTAGGCCTCCCTGCAGCCTCCTGGGACTAAAAATCGGCCGTGAGGGGGTGCGCCACACACACACACACCCCACGACCCATTTTGGGCCTAGTAGGCCTCCCTGCAGCCTCCTGGGCAGAGGTGGGTTCTGGTTTTCTTCGCTGCCGGTTCGCTCAGTGTCGCGCCGCGCAGGCACGCGCGCGCTTCGCACATGCACAGTGCTTAAAAAAAGCTTCTGTGCATGCGCAGAAGCAAAAAACAAGATGGCGGTGCCTACGGTGCCGCCAAAAGAACCGGTTTGGGGGCGTGGCAGGTCTGGGTCGCTGCCGGTTCTAGCGACCCAGGCCGCCAAGTTACTACTGGTTCTATAGAACCAGTCTGAACCAGGAGGAACCCACCTCTGCTCCTGGGACCAAAAACGAGCCGTGGGAGGCACACACCCCCGTGCTCCCCCCACACCCTGCGCATGCGTGCATGACCCCTTCCCCCCATGCATGCGCGCGTGTCTCCCACATGCACCCTGCCCCCCACGCATCCTGAAAATCAGCTGGCCGGTGGGAGGCATGTGCGCGTATGCACGGTGGAGCTGAGCTCGGCGACGGCTCGCGTGCCCGCAGAGAGGGCTCTGCGTGCCAGCTGTGGCACGCGTGCCATAGGTTCGCCATCACAGCTCTAGTCTATTCAGACAACAGGTTGAGTCAGTTTAGTTGCAAACCTAGCAACTGCCTTTCTACAAATTGTTTTAACTTGTATTAATTTGCATTGTGTGTGTGCATTTTAGCTGCCCCAAAGAAGAGGTTTTGTTTTTCCAAGCACCAGAAGGCAGGAGAAGAAGCAACGGATGGAAACTAATCAAGGAGAGAAGCAACCTGGAATTAAGGAGAAACTTCCTAACAGGACAATTAACCAGTGGAACAGCTTGCCTCCAGAAGTTGTGGGTGCTCCAACACTGGAAGTTTTTAAGAAGAAACTTCTTCTGAAGTTTGTCTGAAATGGTATAGGGTTTCCTGCTTGAGCAGGGGGTTGGACTAGAAGATCTCCAATGCCCCTTCCAACTCTGTTAGTCTGTTAATTAGCTAAATCTTTGGTCACTAAATGGTCTCCTGATCATTTTGGTTGCTCTTCTCTGCACTCTTTCTAGAGTCTCAACTATATCATGGCGACCAAAACTGGATGCCATATTCCAAGTGTGGCCTTACCAAGGCCTTATAAAGCGCTACTATCACTTCACCTGGTCTTGATTCTATCCCTCAATGCAGCCTAGAATTGCGCTGGCTTTTTGGGCAGCTGCCGCACACAGCTGGCTCATATTGAAGTGATTGTCCACTAGGACTCCAAGATCCCTCTCCCAGTTAACTACTCTTGAGCCAGGTACCACCTATTCTATACCTGCGCATTTATTTGAATGACAGAAATGCATAATAATTCCCGCAGGTAGAAACGGAGCTCCTTTTTCCTTTAGTCACTAGCTTTCTACATTGTTCTCCGGGATCCTTGCTCAAAAAGACATCAAACTTCTCATCTTCCGGGCGTTATATGAGGACAGGATGTCCGATACCTGTCCAAGAAAGTCGTAAACGTCAGCGCCTTCTTAAGCACCAAGTCTCCATCAGACACAGCATCATTTTTGAAAACACCAGACCGACGATTAGACCCACCAGCACCCAGGCCCCTTTGGATAAGACGAAAAAGAGGGTCTCCCTTATCGCTTGGGGGTCTAGCTTCAGCTTGGCCTGAACCATCTCTAGCAGCAGGGAGGGACCCTCCCAGCAGCAGAGATCCGTCTCCGAGTTGTCGAAGGAGAACGGTTCCAACTGCTCTTCCAGACACAGGATCTCGTTCTCCTGCACATCGCAGATCTTCTGGAGTTGATCCATCGTGCTCTTCAGCTCGGCAGACTGCTCCTTCTGGTCCGCGTAGCGCAGCTCGGCCGTTTCGATCACCCCTTCCAACTGTCCAAAGTACCCCACGATTTGCTCCACCACTTGCTTCATACGCAACATGTTCTGGTCCCGACTAGCTCGGTAATCCTGAAACCTGACAAGGTCGTGGGAGACCGCCTGGATTTCGGAGCGGAGAACCTTGTTGGTCTCTGCCA
The DNA here is from genome assembly GCA_003457575.1 of Thermophis baileyi. Lineage (NCBI taxonomy): Eukaryota > Metazoa > Chordata > Lepidosauria > Squamata > Dipsadidae > Thermophis > Thermophis baileyi. The sequence continues at coordinate 231,215 of QLTV01004406.1, forward strand.
AGGTCTGGTTTTGGGCCTCCAGGGCTGCCCGCGTGTCTTCCCGTTCTCGGAGCAACTCCCGAAGTTCTTTCTCTTCCTTTTCCAAGACCTTCACCATGGTTGTCAAGCAATCGATTCTCTCTTCCAAGTTCTTGTTCTCCTGTTTAATGCCCTCAATTTCCTTCATGATCTTCTGGTTCTCAGCCTCACGGTTGGCCACTCTTTCTTTTAGCTTGCTGATCTCCTTCTTTAAGTTTTCCTGAGTGGACGCCTGAAGGGTCTCTGCAGTTTTCTCCATGGTGTTGGAGAAAGGGCTCGAATTCAATGCCGTTCCTGTGAGTTCTCTGCTGAGGAACAAGCAAAGGGAGAGTAAGCCAGCATCAAATCATCATATTCTCGGCGTATCCCATCCGTTTTTGGATATTTTCATATGGACAATCATGGCAGATGACAGCAGTCTGGCCCAGTTTAACTTATCTCCTCAGGTTAGGTTGGTATTGGAGTGGGAGATACTAGGAAATGGGATGGGAGACCACTAGGAAAAAAACTCATCCCAATAATATTTAGTTTGTTCAAGGAAAGTTATAACAGAATAACAGAGTTGGAAGGGAGCTTGGAGGTCTTCTAGCCCAACCCCCTGCTCAGGAAGGAAGACCTATACCATTTCAGACAAATGGCTGTCCAATCTCTTCTTCAAAAACCTCCAGGGATGGAGCATTCACAGCTTCCGGAGGCAATCTGTCCCACTGATTACCGTATTTTTCGGACTATAAGATGCACTCCCCCCCCCAAAGTGGGTGGAAATGTCTGTGCGACTTGTAGAGTGAATATTGCAGCGGGCGGGGGGGGGGAAGGAGGTTGGTGCGGCGCTGGTCAGCTGTTCTAGGTGGCGGGGATTGCCGCCGCCTATCGCCACCGCCGCCACCCATTCGCGGCGATCAGCAGCGAACGGGCCACGGCGAACGGGCTGCGATTGGCAGCGAATGGGATGCGATCAGCAGCGAACGGGCCACGGCGAACGGGCTGCGATCGGCAGCGAATGGGATGCGATCAGCAGCGAACGGGCCACGGCGAACGGGCTGCGATCGGCAGCGAATGGGATGCGATCAGCAGCGAACGGGCCACGGCGAACGGGCTGCGATCGGCAGCGAATGGGCCATGGCGGTGGCGAACGGGCTGCGGAGGCAGAGGCAGATTTTTTCCCCCTGTTTTCCTCCTCTAAAGCTAATGTGCGTCTTATAGTCCAGAGTGTCTTAATAGTCCCAAAAATACAGTAATTGTTCGGTCCAGAAAAGTTGTTCTAACTGTCAGGAAATTACATAATTATATATTAACCAGGAAATTAATTGATTTACTAATTGAAATACAAAACACCAAAATGTTAAAAACAACAGCAAAATAGAAAAAAAAACATTAAAAAAACTGCAACAAACGACATTAAAAAGAAAAAAATGTGTTGGAAAAAAAAGATTAACTATATATATACACATAATATCCTCCCTAGCTGAATGCTAATTAATATAAAACTGATCCCCAGCACGAGAAGACAAATAATGGTCATGTCTGAATCTCTAACCAGAAATGCTAGTCGTATATGAGAGTAACCTTGGAAGACTGGAGGAAGAGCCTCAAAATAGCCAATGGCAGGACAACCAAGAGATGAATCTGTGGAAGGAATGGGGGTGTTGCAAATCTCCCAGAAGGGACCCTCCCTAGTTTCTTGGGCTGTAAAGGCGAGTGTGGGGGGAGATTGTCCTTTCAGACTAGCAAGATTTTGTGAATGGAACCTTACGAGAAAGTTAGAGCTAGCATTTTTGGGTGTACTGCTTGTGTGGACTACCTCACAAGCAGGGGTGGTATTCACTTACCTTCCCTACCGGTTCGCAAATGTGAGCGTGCGCACCTCCACACATGCGCACAGCCTCCCGTGCATGCGCTTTACTCACATGCACACCTTCCGCGCTTGCGCCCTGCCTCGAAAACGTGGGTAAATAGGACAGCATTACATCCGGGCGGGTGGGCGGGTTGCCCACCTGCAGTCGCCGCTACCGGTTTGCCCGAACCGGTCCGAACCGGCAGAATACCACCTCTGCTTGCAAGGCTGACACGGATATATCCCGAGGTCCCCAGAATCCAAAATCCATTTAGGATTCTCCCCTTCCTCCCTCATTTGGACACGCGAGTCCTTCCTCTAAAGAGGTGTCCTACCTGTCAATGACTACTTCAGCTTCAACCACAACAATACACAAGCACACAACAGATACAAACTTAATGTAAACCACTCCAATCTCGACTGCAGAAAATACGACTTCAGCAACAGAGTGATCAATGCCTGGAATTCACTACCTGACTCTGTGGTTTCTGCTTTTTAATGCCTCACAGTTATAGTGTTTATAAGTTTTATGATCTGTTTATGACTCAGCCATGCTGGCACTTGTATGTATCCTTCTCTTAGCTGTTTCTTAACGTTGGGAGTTATGCTATTGGAATGAAAACTAGTAAATCAAGAATGTATTAATCTCCCACTTATCTTCCAATCTGGCGTCAATTTACCACAGGCTGGTGTGGAATCCGAGATGGCATTCACTTACCTTCCCTACCGGTTCGCAAATGTGAGCGTGCGCACCTCCACACATGCGCACAGCCTCCCGTGCATGCGCTTTACTCACATGCACACCTTCCGCGCTTGCGCCCTGCCTCGAAAACGTGGGTAAATAGGACAGCATTACATCCGGGCGGGTGGGCGGGTTGCCCACCTGCAGTCGCCGCTACCGGTTTGCCCGAACCGGTCCGAACCGGCAGAATACCACCTCTGCTTGCAAGGCTGACACGGATATATCCCGAGGTCCCCAGAATCCAAAATCCATTTAGGATTCTCCCCTTCCTCCCTCATTTGGACACGCGAGTCCTTCCTCTAAAGAGGTGTCCTACCTGTCAATGACTACTTCAGCTTCAACCACAACAATACACAAGCACACAATAGATACAAACTTAATGTAAACCACTCCAATCTCGATTGCAGAAAATACGACTTCAGCAACAGATTGATCAATGCCTGGAATTCACTACCTGACTCTGTGATTTCTTCCCCAAACCCAAAAAACTTTAACCTTAGACTGTCTACTGTCGACCTCACCCCATTCCTAAGAGGTCTGTAAGGGGCGTGCATAAGCGCACCAGCGTGCCTACCGTCCCTGTCCTACTGTCCTATTGTCCTCATCTATCTGTATTCACCTTGATTATGTTTATGTTTATACCTAGACCTGCTATCTTGTACATGTTTGACAAACAAATAAATAAAATAAATAAAATAAAATAAAATAAAAAAATAAATCTGTAATAGCATTTTAAGTTCCAACACCCTTTCTAAGGATGCTCCTAACCTTTGATGCCAGGTCAAGAATATTTATTTCCTGCGCAACTTCAGCTGATTTTTATGGCCTCTGCAGATGTCTGTCTTTGGGATCTGTGTTACTTTATTTGAAGGAGTTATTGGTAATGGTTTTGTAAACTGACTCTTCCTCTCTCAAAGCCATTTGTCACAGTGAACCTGGAGAGAGCGCCATCTTGAGAAAGGAGGAGCTTTGGGCACGGTTTGGGAAAGAAAGGCAGGGAAGAATATTTTAAAAGAAAAGATGAATGTGGAGAAAGCTATTGGTCATAAAGTTCAGTTAATCATCATCATCTTCTTCTTCTTCCTCCTCTTCCTCTTCTTCTTCTTCTTGTTCTTCTTCTTCTCCTCCTCCTCCTCTTCTTCTCCTCTTCCTTCTCTTCTTCTCCTCCTCCTCTTCTTCTCCTATTCCTTCTCTTCTTCCTCTTCCTCTTCCTCTTCTTCTTGTTCTCCTCCTCCTCCTCCTCCTCCTCCTCCTCCTCTTCTTCTTCTTCTTCTCCTCCTCCTCCTCCTCTTCTTCTTCTTCTACCTCTTCTTCTTGTTCTTCTTCTTCTCCTCCTCCTCCTCTTCTTCTCCTCTTCCTTCTCCTCTTCCTCTTCCTCTTCCTCTTGTTCTTCTTCTTCTCCTCCTCTTCCTCCTCTTCTTCTTCTCCTCCTCCTCCTCTTCTCCTCCCTCTCGTTCTTCTTCTTCTTCTTTTTTCCTTTTTTCGCTTTTGCTTTTATAGCTATCTTTGA
>QLTV01004406.1:249739-260822 GCA_003457575.1 Thermophis baileyi
GGAGTGGGGAAGGAATGGGGATTTTGCAGTATCCTTCCCCCAGGAGTGGGGAAGGAATGGGGATTTTGCAATATCCTTCCCCCAGGAGTGGGGAGGGAATGGGGATTTTGCAGTATCCTTCCCCCAGGAGTGGGGAGGGAATGGGGATTTTGCAGTATCCTTCCCCTGCCACGCCCACAGAACCGGTAGGGAAAAATTTTGAATGTCACCCCTGGGTCAAGAGATGGCTTCCAGGAGTGGGGAAGGAATGGGGATTTTGCAATATCCTTCCCCCAGGAGTGGGGAGGGAATGGGGATTTTGCAGTATCCTTCCCCCAGGAGTGGGGAGGGAATGGGGATTTTGCAGTATCCTTCCCCTGCCACGCCCACAGAACCGGTAGGGAAAAATTTTGAATGTCACCCCTGGGTCAAGAGATGGCTTGGGTTTCACCCCCATGGAAGAAGACCATCTTTGCTTGCAGATCTGGGACCCGGGGCCCCGATATACAGGTGGTCCTGGACTTACAACCATTTCTTTATCCCAAAGGTGTTTTTTTTTTTCTTTTTTTGATAGGGCGACTGGACTTTCTGGTTTTTTCTTCGAAGACGTTTCGCTTCTCCTCCAAGAAGCTTCTTTGGCGCTGACTGGATGGTGGGGAAGGGAAGGTTTGATATTCCTTGCAGAGCTGAAGAAGCTTCTTGGAGGAGAAGCGAAACGTCTTCAAAGGAAAACGAGAAAGTCCAGTCGCCTCTTGAAAAAAGGAAAAGCACCTTTGGGACAACCGTGACCCGGATGACGGAGAACCTCCCTAGACTAAACCATTTGTTTAGTTGCCATTCGAAGTTACAACGGCACTGAAAATATAGTTATGACCGTTCTTCACACTTTGTGACCGTTGCAGCATCCCCATGGTCACTTGATCAAAATTCAGATGCTTGGCAACTGACTCGTATTTATGACGGTCGCAGTGTCCCCCGGGGGTCAAGTGATCCCCTTTTGCGACCTTCTGACAAAGCAAAAGTCGATGGGGAAGCCAGATTCACTTAACAACCCCGTGACTAGCTTAACAACAGCAGTGATTCACTGAACAGCCGTGTTGCTCACTTCACAACTGCCAGCGATTCACTTAGCAACGGCGGCAAGAAAGGTTGTACAATGGGGCCGAACTCATTTAACAAATGTCTCGCTTAGCGACAGAAACGTTGGGCTCCATTTGGGTCGTAAGTCGAGGACTACCTAAATCTTAGTTTAATTGTCCAGGGGTGATAGGCAAGTGTCACCTCAACTTCAAATTCTCATGCAGCCACAGGGGTTTAGCTACTTGGGCTGAAGAAGTGTGGATTTCCAGAGGACCCAGCATGGAAACCTGTTAAGATATTTGGTGGGAATTTAGTTTACCTGAGATGTCTTTATGGATGAGGGGGGGGGGGAAACATAGACATGTGTTGAAAAAAGAGATTGGAATCCAGGCTTTTGTGACCGCGGTAATTCAGCAACCACCTGTGCTTTTGCAAGAATTGCAAGATTTCTTAATAGATATTAAAATGTGCATCCCAGGGGTGAAATCCAGCAAGTTCTGACAGGTTCTGGAGAACCAGTAGCGGAAAATGTGAATAGTTCGGAGAACCGGCAACTACCACCTCTGGCTGGCCCCAGAGTAGGGTGGGAATGGAGATTTTGCAGTATCCTTCCCCCAGGAGTGGGGAGGGAATGGGGATCCTTCCCCTGCCACGCCCACCAAGCCACGCCCACAGAACCGTTAGCGAAAAACTTTGAATTTCACCCCTGGTGCATCCCTTTCCATTTTTTTTTTTAAACGCTGGCTGCTGATTTGATTTGGAGCATGGTCAGTAAGCACCGAAGACAATCTCAAATGTGTAGGTGCACCTGACTCCAAAAAAAACCCCCAAAAAACCCCCCACCAAATTTTCCGATTTTAAACATGTCGGAGTGACTTGAAAAACTTTTTAAAGTTGTCCTGTTGAAAAATATTTTTCACTAGACTTAAAATAACTTTATTGTCACTTTAAATGTACGCTAATCGGCATACATTAAAACAAAATTTCGCTGCATACAGCTCTCAAAGGGTCACCCCCTCCAATATACGCTACATAAACATGACAAAAATATATATAAATAAACAAGCAAACAAGCAAGCAAACAAGCAAGCAAACAAGCAAGCAAGCAAGCATATGCCCACATAGGACGACCATTGCAAGCAAAATTTCCATAAAAATGTAGTTGAGTTTTCCAAATTCAGCCGTTAGAAATCTTCGCATTTTTCCAGCGCTGAATATGAATTTTTCAAATTGTTATATGTTCATCCCAGATTCTTCACACCTTTTTATTCTGCTACTGACTTTCATTCACAATAAAAACAAAAACTATGATGGCAGGTTTAGGATAGAAGCGGTAATTGTTAAGTGTCCCAAGTCCACTTAAGCCACCCCTTGCCTAATTAAACCCACAATCAATTAACTTTATTTTTATTTTTTGGGGGGTTGGTTTTAGAATCCCATTATACTACCCAGCCCACTTAGACCTCAGGTGAAGTACAATATAAGCAAGAATTAAACCAACCGAGTTTCCGAGTTCTTTCATTAGCTTCAGTCCTGTAAATCGGTGGTTATGGAACCTGTGGGATTATTGTGAGAACAATCTAAACCAGTAATTCAATCCAGTGTTTCTTGACTTCAGCAACCCCAAGATGTCTGGATGCTGCCTTTTAGGAAAAGGTGAGGATTGGATTGCCGTGAAATTCCACCATACATTATGTTTTTCCATGCAGATAGCTCTGCAGATTAAATGGATGACTCTGCTAGAGTTGTGTAAGGAGATCCATCCCGAACGTGCAATTGCGTTCTGCTGTAATTTCAGAATTATTTCCTATACCGCCTGGTATAGGAAGCTGCTGGTTGCAAATCGAGGCTGTGAAAAGGCCTTCGGTTTAACTCGCAAAGCTCCGTGATAACCAGGAGTAAAGTTTAAAAGTTTACTTCAGAATTTTATTTTGCTGTCGGACTTCAGGCAGGAGATCCTGGGGTTGGAACAAGCCCACTGGTGTCTTGGGCGACTTGAAATTCACATCCGGAAATCTAAATGGAGACCGTTTGGATGAAATTTGCAAAGGGAGGAAATCGGCCCTTTGCTGGGTGTCTTTGGGCCAGTCCCTCTCTCTCAGCCCAATCCACCTCACAGGGTTGTTGTTGTGGGGAAAATAGGAGGTGGGAATTTGGTTGGATAGGTTTGCCACCTAGAGTTATTTGTAAAAATAATAAAGGAGAGATACAAATTAGATAGTGATAGATGATAAATGATAGATCCATGATGGCGAACCTATGGCACGCGTGCCACAAGTGGCACGCGGACCCATATCGGTGGGCATGTGAGCTCAGCTGATTTTCGGGCCTTCTGGGCCCACTGGGAGTTGGGAAACAGGCTGTTTCCAGCCTCCGGAGGGGGTGGGGAAGGCCCGTTTTTCGCTCTCCCCAAGCTCCAGAGCCTTTCTAGGAGCCTGGGGAGGGCGAAAACGGCCTTCCCCCCCCCAGAAGCCCCCCCCAGAAATGGCCCGTTTCCCAACTTGAAATGGGCCATTTCTGGCCTCCGGGGGGGGGAGGTTGTTTTCGCCCTCCCCAGGCTCCTAGAAAGGCTCTGAAGCCTGGGGAGAGCGAAAAACGGGCGTGCCATTGCGTGCCGGGAGGGGGGGGTCACGCAGAGAGACAGACAGACAGACAGACAGACAGACAGACACAGACAGATATAGGTAGATACATACAGTATATAGATGATAGACAGATGATAGAGAGAGAAATGGATAGATAGATAGATATAGTAGATAGACAGATAGACAAACAGACAGTGATATAGACAGACATAGATTGATGATAGAGTTAGACAGACATAATAGATGATAGATAGATAGATAGATAGATAGATAGATAGATAGATAGATGATAGATGATAGATAGATAGATAGATAGATAGATAGATAGATAGATAGATAGATAGATAGATAGATGATAGATGATAGATAGATACATGAGAGGATACATAGACAGACAGTGATATAGACAGACATAGTAGATTGATGATAGATAGGTAGATAGAGTTAGACAGACATAATAGATAGATGATAGATAGATAGATGATAGATCGATCGATTAGATAGATAGATAGATAGATAGATAGATAGATAGATAGATAGATAGGCAGACAGACAGACAGACAGACAGACAGACAGACAGACTGACTGACTGACTGACTGACTGACTGACTGACTGACTGACTGACTGACTCTGTAATGAGATATGGATCATGTGAAATCCAGCAATCCTGGTGTCTACCTTCAAACAGGGCTAGACGTTTTGATTCAGAAGTGACTTTTACGATCCTGTGGCTCTCTGAAAAGGACATGGAAAGAGAACAACTCCAAAAATTGATTTCATTTTATGTAACCGGAATGAAGAAGCATTACGGGATTTTATGTAAGTGGCAAGAAGTCCCGCTAAGCCGGGTATGCTTGTCCTTACACTTGGGGTCATGTGAATCTGGCCTTCGTGGCTTAGTGGAATCGCGCTTCCCAATTTAACTCTGGCTGTATTTCTCAACTTTGAAAACTTTGAAGACCTGTGGACTTCAACTCCCAGAATTCCCCAGCCCATGAATGGGCTAGGGAATTCTGGGTATTGAACTCCACATATCTTAAAAGTTCCTACGGTTGAGTAACACAATTATAGCTACCGGTAGTTCCATGCATTGGGGGCGGGGGGGGGGGGAAGCTGCAATTGATAAAACATATGCCTTAGAACAGAGATTCCCAAATTTTGGTTCCATGGTCCGGCAATGGGGGGGGGGCAACGGTAGTGGTGGGAGGGTGTGGATGGTTTCACGCACACAACTTAATTCCACGCTTGTGCAAATGGAACTACACACACTCTTACCAGCTGCTTGTGCGGCCCAGTTCCCAACAGGTTGCCTTAGATTAAAAAATTATTACTCTGAAAAAAAACACGACCAAGTTCCTGATTTTTGGTCAAGGTTAACACAACGGGACTCCTATGATTTGTGTGGAATTGCAGACTTTTTGTCTGTGTGTTCACAGTCATCTTTGTTTTGGACCAAGAGGTTTTGTGCAGTGAAAAACAAAACATCTGGCAGAGATTCAGTATTTGGGCTGCAGCTTTGTATCTATACAGGAAGTCCTCATTTAATGACTGGTGCAGAGGTGGGTTCCTCCCGGTTCGCCCAAACCGGTAGCGACCCGCTGGTGATATCACGATGACGTCACGGATCCAGTTTGGTCGGTGCCGGTCCGTGGGTACCACCATCTTTTTTTAAAAACATTTTTTATTTATTTTGATTTTTTTTTTGGAATTTTTTTTCTTCTGCGCATGTGCAGAAGCCGAGTTTCCGGCACTGCGCATGCGTCACCATCTTGTTTTTGGCTTTTTTGGGGGGAATTTATTTTTATTTTTTTGCGCGCACGCACGCAAAGGAAACGAACTGGCAGTGAGGTAAGTTAGAACCCACACCTGGACTGGTGGCTTAGCAACGGCTCAAACTTACGAGGGATCCCCCTCAGAAGGCACCTATGATCTGATTTTGAAGTTACGACGGTTGCAGACATTTCCACATGATCACATTTTGGGTGCTTGGCAACCAGCTTACATTTATGGCTGTTTGCTGCATCCTGCAATCGTGACCATGATTTTGAAGGTTGGTTTTTTTTGGGTTTTTTTTTTTTGCTGGTTTCCAGCAATTATTTCCAGTTTCCAGCAAAAAGAGCCAGTTTGATCTAGTGGTTAAGGCATCAGCCTAGAAAGCGTGAAATCTTGAGTTCAAGTCCTGCTCTAGGTATGAAAGCCGGCTATGTGACTTTGGGCCAATCACCAGGAGACGGTGAGTTCTAATCCCGCCGTAACCATGAAAGCCGGCTGGGTGACTTTGGACCAATCACCAGAAGGTACTGAGTTCTAATCCCACTTCAGGCATGAAAGCTGAGTGGATGACTTTGGGCCAATCACCAGGAGACAGTGGGTTCTAGTCCTGCCTTAGGCATGAAAGCCAGCTGGGTGATTTTGGGCCAGTCATTCTCTCTCAGCTCAACCCACCTCACAGGGTTGTTGTTGTGAGGAAAATAGGAGAGAGGTCTGGATATGTTTGCCACCTTGAATTATTTGTAACAATAATAAAGAGAGGATATAAATAAACAAACAAATAAATTAAAAAAAACCCCCACCTGTTGGCTATATGAATGAAAGAATGAAAGAAAATAAAACACCTGTTGGGTATAATGGATTCATTTAAGGGCCACCATATTTGCTTAATGACTGGTATTCGCTTAGTGCCCTCTTAAAAAACATCATAAAATCAGGCGTGGTGACATGGTGACCCACTTAACGACTGCCACCACTTAACAACCATAATCCCAAGCTCAGTGACGGTTGTCCATCGAGGGCCACCTGCAGAGGAACTCGTAAAGAGACAGAGAAATGTTCACACTAGAAATTGGAGCCCGTCGGGGAAACAAGAGGGAAAAACAATGTTTGAAGCTTTTGCTTTGAACAATGCAAATCACAGGGGAATTGTCGCCTGATGCAACGGAGCTGCAAAAAATGATGTTGGTAAATGGGTGGAGAATTCTGGAGACGACTCGGTCAGATGTAAAACCAAGATTAAAATACAAAGGTTGCTTCTAAAGTGCAAGAAATTTTCAAGATTAAGTCACAGAGCTCTTTTCCCTGGTTGGGGAAGAAAAAAACACACACCAAATTTAGAAGATTTTCTAGGCTTGTGTGATTGCAAGTTAGCGATCTCTTTTATTTGGGGTAGTATCGAATCAAATTGTGATTTTAATATAGATTTTATCTGTTATGTATTATTCCCGAATTTTTAACCGGACATTCCTTGAGGGTTTTTATTTGTTCTGGTCTCTGATCTTTGACTGTAATACACTTGATTTGATTTGATTTGATTTGATTTGGGGCAGTAAAATATCCAGGGCTATGCTAGAAGACCCCCGGAGAAGTCAACCTGGAATTAAGGAGAAGCTTCCTGACAGGGAGAACACTTAACCAGCGGAACAGCTTGCCACCAGAAGTTGTGGGTGCTCCATCCCTGGAGTTTTTAAAGAAGAGATTGGACAGCCATTTGTCTGGAATGATATAGGGCAGCGGTGAAATCTACTTACCTTCCCTACCGGTTTGGAAGCGCGCGCGTCACCGTTGCGCACACTTTTTCACCCTCTGCGCATGCGCAGAAGGCTTTGCGCATGCACAGAGGGTTAAAAACAAGAAAATGGCGACGTCCAGGCAGGTGGGCGGAGCCTCGCACTGCTGCCGCTACCGGTTCTCTGAACCACCGGTGGCCGCCGCTACCGGTATGCCCGAACCGGGGTGTACCGGTAGGATTTCACCACTGATACAGGATTTCCTGCCTGAGCAGGGGGTTGGATTAGAAGACCTCCAAGGTCCCTTCCAGCTCTATTCTGATTGATTGATTGATTGATTTAAGTTTTAGAAAGTTCTAGTTGCATGTGACACTTGGTGACAGTTGAGGCGTAAGTTGGGTTTTTTTAAACTACAGGTAGTCTTTGACTTACAGCAATTCATTTAGTGTCTGTTCAAAGTTACAACGGCACTGAAAAAAAAGTGTCTTATGACTGTTTTTCACACTTACAACCGTTACAGCATCCCTATGGACACATGATCAAAATTCAGATGCTTGGCAACTGACTCGTATTTATGACGTCACGTGATCCCCTTTTGCAACCTTCTGACAAGCAACGTCAATGGGGAAGTCAGATTCACTTAACAACCATGTGACTAACTTAACAACTGCAGTGATTCACTTAACAGCTGTGGCAAGAGCAGTTGCAAAACGGGGCAAAACTCACTTAACCAATGTCTTGCTTAGTGAGAAATGTTGGGCTCAGTTGTCATAAGTCGAGGACTACGTTTCAAGAGATTCTCACATTTAATCATTTTCAACAAAACAGACCGTTTTCCAAAGCAGACATCTCCCCTACCAAAGCTACAACTGGGAGATCTCCTAGTGGCCTCCCGACCAAATTAAAAACATTTGACCCCTGCTTAGATTTGCAGAATCATCCCATGTATCTCCAGCAAAAATACATAATCAGAAATCTGGGGAAATCAAATAACTGGATGGAATATTTCATTCAGGTGACTTGGTTCTACAACTGGCTGGGGGAATTCTGGGAGTTGAAGTCCACACCTCTGAAAAATTGAGAAACACCGTTCTACAGGTGAAAACAGTAGAAACTCCATTTTTTCCCCCTTGCTTCTGGGGGGGGGGATTGTGGTTAGATAGCCAGGAGCCATGCAAGAGGTGGAGCATTCTCTCTTTGTGTGAAATTCTGCTCTGTCCTTGCTCCCTTTCCACTCATAGAATTCTAGCGTAAAAGGGGGCTCTTGAGGCCATCAAGTCTGACCTCCTACTCCATGCAAGAATCCCAACGTAAACAAGGATGCCAGCCTTCCCCTTGAACCTGTCCAACCAGGGGAATCCTGCTATCCTCTAAAAACCCTGTGAGGGACCGTCTGTCTGCCATTAATCCGTAATTCTGCCTCTCATGTAGACTCGGAATTGGGAAAGATACTTGTAAGAACATCCTGTCCTTTCACAAGTCCTGTTTTTCTCCTAGCTGAAAGTACTCCGCTTAGTTTCTAATCTGCAGCTCATCCTTGTCATTGATCTCTGACCTGGTTCCAGGTTCACAGTAGCCTTCTTTAAAGGGCAATGTTTGAAACTGGGCGGGACGATAGAGGAGAGTTTGGGCTAATCACAGAGGGGGAAAAAAATAGAAATATTGTTTACTATATACTTTTGAAAGCCCAACCTCTTAAACCCCTGGTGTGATTTTTGTACCAGTAGAAGAGCATTATTTGTAGCTCAGGGTTGAACTGTGGTGTCCTTGGTGCTCTCTGAGCTGGGTTGTTTTCTTGCAGACGTTTCATGACCCAACCAGGTAACAGCATCAGTTCTAGGAGGGAGTGGGATCGGTAGAGAAGGAGAAAGGGAGGAGGAGGACTGTGGGGTCCTTGGTGCTCTCTGAGCTTGGTGGTTTTCTTGGAGACGTTTCATTACCCAACTAGGTAACATCATCAGTGCTAGAAGGGAGTGGGGTTGGAGGAGGAGGAGAACGAGGAAGAGGAGGAGGAGGAGAATAATGTGGGACCGTTGGTGCTTTCTGAGGGTTGTTTTCTTGTTGACGTTTCATTACCCAACTAGGTAACATCATCAGTGCTAGAAGGGAACGGGGTTTGCTCTGTGTTTATATACAAGTAGCTTGTTTGAAAAGAGCAAACCTCACTCCCTTCTAGCACTGATGATGTTACCTAGTTGGGTAATGAAACGTCTCCAAGAAAACATCTGAGCTATGTGATTTATTTATTTTTTGCCCTAAGTAAAATAATTAGCATTTGTATCTGCCCCATGTTACTAATTTAAGAACTTCAGTGATTCGCTTAACAACTGTGGCAAGAAAGGTTGTAAAACCCACGTGACAAATTTCTCACTTAGCAACATAAATTCTGGGCTCAGTTGTGATCTTAAGTCGAGAACTATCTGTATAAGTATCCATATGAGACTGAGCCTCCTTTTTAAATATAGGAACAGCATTTTCTGGTGATTGGGCATTTGGACAACCAATTAAACATGAGCCAGCAGTGTGCGGCGGCAGCCAAAAAAGCCAATGCAATCCTAAATTGCATTAACAGGGATACAATCAAGATCAAGTCAGGTACTAATTGTTGTTGTTACTTGCGAAGTCGTGTCCGACCCATCGTGACCCCATGGACCCTATGGAGGTACTAATACCACTCTATAAAGCCTTAGTAAGACCACACCTAGATTACTGCATCCAGTTTTTGTCACCACACTATAAAAAAGATGTTGAGACTCTAGAAAGAGTGCAGAGAAGAGCAACCAGGATGATTAGGGGACGGGAGACTAAAACATACGATGAACAGTTGCAGGAACTGGGCATGGCTAGTCCAGTGAAGAGAAGGACCAGGGGAGACAGGAGAGCAGTCTTCCAATATTTAAGGAACCATCCACCAATGGAACAGAAGTTGCCTTCGGAAGTTGCGAGAGCTTCATCACTGGAAGATTTCAAGAAGAGACTGGACTGCCATTTGTCAGAAATGATGTAGGGTCTCCTCAGGGGGGGGGGGGTTGGACTAGAAGACCGACAAGGCAGGGGTGAAATCCAGCTGGTTCTGACAGGTTCTGGAGAACCGGTAGCGGAAATTTTGAGTAGTTCAGAGAACCGGCAAATACCACTTCTGGCTGGCCCCAGAGTGAGGTGGGAATGGAGATTTTGCAATATCCTTCCCCTGCCACACCCACCAAGCCACACCATGCCCACCAAGCCACGCCCACAGAACCGGTAGTAAAAAAAAATTGGATTTCACCACTGCTACAAGGTCCCTTCCAACTCGGTCAATCTGTTATTCAGAAGTTGTGGGTGCTTCTGTCAGAAATGGTGTAGGGTCTCCTGCTTGGGCGGGGGGGGGTTGGACTAGATGACCTACAAGGTCCCTTCCGACTCTGTTAATTTTTTTGCTTTTCTGCAAGATGCTTTCCAATCAATAGGGCACAGAGGCTCTTTGGGCCCAGCATAATTAAACCATTCATTGTTTCCAGCTCAGAGACATAGCAAATGATCCCTCTGAGCATTTCCCTTCTGTATTTCTGAATTAGTTCTAGCTCTTCTCTCATTGAACAGGGAGGCTTGGATTACTTACGCATGTGAAGACAGAGGAGCCTGTCTCCCAGTGGATGAATAGGCATATTTTAACAGAATAGCACAGTTGGAAGGGACCTTAGAGGTCTTCTAGTCCAACCCCCTGCTCAGGCAGGAAACCCTACACCATTTAAAATGTTTATTATTTATTACATTTATCTGCTGCCTACCTCATAGAATAATATAAATATAAGGCTGAAAGGAACTTGGAGGTCTTCTAGTCCAACCCTCTGCTCAGGCAGGAAACTACCATTCTGGACAAAAAGCTGTGCAATTTTTTTTTTTAAAGCCTTCACTAAGGGGACCTTCCCATTTCAGGAGGCAGGCTGTTCCAT
>QLTV01004406.1:281987-299084 GCA_003457575.1 Thermophis baileyi
AGCTGATTGCCAAATAGTTTTTTTTTTTAAATCCCAAAGGTGCTTTTTTCAGGAGGCAACTGGACTTTCTTGTTTTTTTTCTTCTAAAGACGTTTCGCTTCTCATCCAAGAAGCTTCTTCAGCTCTGACTGGATGGTGGGGAATGGAAGGATTGATATTCCTTGCAGACAGCTGGTCATTTGCATCCTTTTTAGAGGGTTGTTGAGGCCACTTGGAGGTTTAACTGATGAGAAGCATCTTCAGGTGACCCTGAGGACACAGATAAACCTCCAAGTGCGTCAATGACCCTCTAAAAGGATGCAAATGACCAGCTGTCTGCAAGGAGTATAAATCCTTCCATTCCTCACCATCCTGTCCGAGCTGAAGAAGCTTCTCGGATGAGAAGCGAAACGTCTTCAAAAGAAAAAAACAAGAAAGTCCAGTTGCCTCCTGAAAAAGCACCTTTGGGACAACCATGACCTGAATGATTGAGAATCTCTACAAGTTTTTTTTTACTAACCTCGTGGGGGAAGACAACCTCTATTCCACTTTTCTATTTTTTTTCCCATTTCTCACTTCATTTTTTTAAAAAAATCTCTACTTTCAGAGTCCCCGATAAAACCATTGATGATACAGCTAAGGAATCCGAGTACTTTACAACAAGAATATCCTATGGAGCCTCAGACCTGAGCAGGGACTGAAACAACCTTCTGGCCCGTTGGCGAAAGCATATTTGATTTTTTTTTTTTAAATCAATAAATGTTTGCTGAGATGTTTGGTGGTCTTGGTCATCATTCCTGGAGGGAGGTTGAAATGCATAACGTCAAGTTCCTTTCATCCCACTGAATATGAGCCAGCAGTGTGCAGCAGCAGCGAAAAAAGCTAATACAATCCTGGGTTGTATAAACAGAGGCGTAGAATCAAGATCACGTGAAGTATTACTACCATTTTATAAAACCCTAGTAAGGCCGCACCTGAAATCCTGCATCCAGTTTTGGTCACCATACTACAAAAAAGATGTTGAGACTTTGGAAAAAGTTCAGAGAAGAGCAACTAAGATGATCAAAGGCCTGGAGACTAAAACATATGAAGGGCTGCAGGATTTGGGTTTGGCTAGTCTAAAGAAAAGAAGAATTAGGGGTGACATGATAGTAGTATTCCAGTACTTGAGGGGCTGCCACAAAGAAGAGGGGGTCAAATTATTCTCAAAAGTATCAGAGGGCAGGACAAGAAACAATGGATGGAAACTAATCAAGGAGGGAAGCAATCTGGAATTAAGGAGAAACTTCCTAACAGGACAATTAACCAGTGGAACAGCTTGTCTTCAGAAATCGTGGACACTCCATCACTGGAGGTTTTTAAGAAGAGTCTAGACAGCCAGTTATCTGAAATAGTATAGGTTCTCCTGCTTGAGCAGGGGGCTGGACTAGAAGACCTCTAAGGTCCCTTCCAGCTCATTCATTCTATTCATCTGGGGAGTGCAATAACGATGACTAGGGAAGGTGGTGGGACATCAACCCTCAAGAGATCCAGCTGCATCCGCTTCTAAGTCCTTGTTGGACCATTCAGCTTTATAGTTGAGAAACCAACCATCAGATTAATTTCCCACGCCTGCCAGATTTGGAAAACCAGCAGCCCAGGTTCGAGACCTGAGTGTTACGCGACGGGTGAGCTCCCGTCCTCGCTCCAGCTCCTGGCAACCTAGCAGTTCAAAAGCATGCAAATGCGAGTAGGTTAATAGGTACCACATTGGTGGGAAGGTAACAGCATCCTGTGATGTCATGCTCGCCATCTGACCGCAGAAATGGCTTCAGAAATGGCTCAATGGCTTTGAATTGGAGATGAACACTGCACTCTACAGTCAGCTACAACCAACAGAGTAAAATCCTCAGGGAGTCCTTTACCACAGATAAAAGTTCCATTAGCTGCAATAAAAAGAAATCAAGAATAGATTGCTTTGGTCTCTTTTAATAGAAAGTCCCATGGGCGTGAGGCAGGGGTGAAATACTACCGGTTTGGCCCAGCCCAGGCGTACCGGTAGTGGCGGCCGACGGTGGTTTGGAGAATCTGTAGCGGCGGCAGAGCGAGGCTCTGCCCACCTGCCCGGACATCGCCATTTTCTTTTTTTTAACCTGCGCAAAGCGCAGAGGGTGAAAAAGCGCACGAGATGGGTGCTTCCGAACCGGTAGGGAAGGTAAGTAGATTTCACCGCTGGCGTGAGCGTATTACTAGATATTATTGCTCCAGTCCAATGTTTCTTAACCTTGGCAACTTGAAGACATATGGCAGGACTAGAACTCACTGTCTCCTGGTGATTGGCCCAAAGCCACCCAAATGGCTTTCACATCTGAGACAGGACTAGAACTCACTGTCTCCTGGTGATTGGCCAGAAGTCACTCAGCTGTCTTTCATGCCTAATGCAGGACTAGAACTCACCGTCTCCTGGTGATTGGCCAAAAATCACTCAGCCATCTTTCATGCCTAAGGCAGGAACTAGAACTCTCCATCTCCTGATGATTGGTCAGAAGTCACTCAACCAACTGTCATGCCTAATGCAGGGCTAGAACTCACAGATTCCTGGTCATTGGCCCAAAGTCATCCAGCCAGCTTTCCTCCGAAGGCGGGACTAGAACTCACAGTCTCCTGGTTTATAGGCCAGCACGCTGACCATTAGGCCAAACTGGCTCTTTATCCCTTTGTTGCATCACTTTCCCTCCTGCTCATCCTATTGGTCCAAACTGTTCCATGGCAAGGGAGACCAGAAAGGATGCTGGTGGCATTTCCCCCCTCCTCTCTATATATATCTCATCTCCTGCTGTATCAGCTCTGAGGAGGGGGAGAACAAAATTTAAAATAGCTGCAGGCGAATTGACAGCAGCAACAGACCACAGAGAAGAAAACTAGGTTGGGGTCTGACTTTTTTTCCCCATGAAAGAAGGCTGTATTTGAATTCTTTACGGGGGGGGGGAGAGGAAGGGAGCAAATAAGGGGTATTTGGGAAGCTTCAAACAGGACACCTGGTTGTTCCAAGGAAGTTTAACAAAATCTAGTGGTTTCTTTTGTCCGAGACACCAAGCTTGGTTTTGTGACCAAATATTGATTGGATTGGATCAAGCTTGCTTAGCTTCAACTTGGTTTCTGGATTAGGATTAACAGGTGGCCCAAAGCTGGAGAAGAGTTTTGGCATTTCTTGACAAGCTTTAAGAACCAGAGGTTGGGGGAAGAAATAAACATCTCTTGGATTTTTCAAGCCAGATATGGGCATGTCGAGAAAAGTCAAAAGGGGGTCCTATAACCATATCATAGAAACGTGGTTGTGGTATAGGGTAGACACCATCTTAACTTTCTTTACCTCTTCTGCAGATACCTGTTTCTCCCACAAGCTTAGTTCTGATGGAGGAGGAGGAGGAGGAGGAAGGGAGGGGGAGGAAGAGGAGGAAGGGAGGAGGAGGAGGAGGAGGAGGAGGAGGAGGAGGAGGAGGAGGAGGAGGAGGAGGAGGAGGAGAAGGACGGTGGGGTCGGGGAGGAGGAGGAGGAGGAGAATGACTGTGGGGTCCTTGGTGCTCTCTAAGCTTGGTTGTTTTCTTGCAGATGTTTCATGACCCAACTAGGGAACATCATCAGTGCTAGAAGGGAGGGGAGTTTGCGGAGAGGAGGAGGAGGAGAGGGGGGAGGGGGAGAGGGGGAGGAGGACAATGACTGTGGGGTCCTTGGAGTTCTCTGAACTTGGTTGCTTTCTTGCAGACGTTTCATGACCCAACTAGGGAACATCATCAGTGCTAGAAGGGAGTGAGGTTTGCTCCCTCTTTATATACAGTAGTTGCCTTGACAATGTTGGTCAGGGTGCGGTTTTCTCCCTGATAGTTCCCCAATTAGGCTGGACCAGAAGACATCCTCTCCAGCAGCCAACACCCAGATAAGCAGGGATTAACACCAGACAAACAAGCAGAAAACAATACCCTAACCAAGGAATTGGAGAAAATCACACCCCACCAACACTGGCAAAGCAAGCTTCTCTATATAAACAGAGAGCTAACCTCACTCCCTTCTAGCACTGATGATGTTACCTAGCTGGGTCATGAAACGAAACATCTGCAAGAAAACAACCAAGTTCGAAGAGCACCAAGGACCCCATGTTTAAGCCTGCTGCTTTTAAGCCTGGTGAATACGTTTATTGTTGACTGATTTATTTATTTAAATGTACTGGCTGCCCAACTCCAGTTTTTAAAACTAAACCCCAGAGTTTAGCAGCTTAAGGGTTGGCCCAAACCAAGACAAAATGTCTTGGGCAACCTGAGAAAGTAATTCAACTCAGGAACCAAATAAAACTTTTTCTATTTTTCTATATCCTACCACAAACTGGTGAGCAATTTGCACTAGTATTGTGGAGTCATTTGCTCTACAATTTTAGTGGTATGATCCAGAGGTGGGTTCTTGCCGGTTTGGACCGGCTCTATAGAACCGGTAGTGGGAATTTCCCCCTGCTCGCCAAACCGGCAGCGATGGCCGGCTGGACACGCCCCTGAACCAGCTCTCTCGGCGGCGCCATAGGCGGCGCCATCTTGTTTTTAGCTTCTGCGCATGCACAGAAGCTTGGTTTTAGCACTGCGCATGCGCTCACGTGGCGCGCCCACATGGTGTGCAAGGCACGCGCGCCCATGCGGCGCGTGATGAAGCGAACTGGCAGCGAGGTAAGTCAGAACCCACCCCTGGTATGATCCCACGTGACAACAAGCACCAAAACAATGTTCTAACAGCAGCAACGAACAGACCATTGGAAAGCAAAGTACGTCTGTGTTTGGCTTTTTGTGAAAGAGGGCAGCATTTGAATTCCTTGGCAACGACACCAGGCAGGGATATATCTACAGGTAGCCCTCGACCTACGACCCCAATTGAGCCCAGAATTTATGTGGCTAAGTGAGAAATTGGTCAAGTACGTTTTGCCCCATTTTACGCCTTTTCTTGCCACAGTTGTTAAGTGAATTCCCTGCAGTTTGTTAAGTCAGCAATATGGTTGTTAAGTGAATCCGACTTGCCCATTGTCAGAAGATCGCAAAAACGGATCACGGGACCCCGGGACGCTGCGACCGTCATAAATATGAAGCCGTTGTCAAGCATCCGGAGGCTGCAACGGTCGTAAGTGTGAAAAATAGTCATAAGTCAAATGTCTATGGAGATTCTCAGTCATCCAGGTCATGGTTGTCCCAAAGGCGCTTTTTCAAGATGCTTTCAAGAGTCCAGTTGCCTCTTGAAAAAGCACCTTTGGGGATAGTCATAAGTCACTTTTTTCAGTGCCTTTGTAACCTCGGTCACTAAATGAACTGTCGTAAGTCAAGGACTACCTGTACGGGTAGCCAGGGAAGTTGATTAACACAAGAGCAACATTTCAGAAGTGCTTTGTCCATGCCGCCTTCCTAGGGACGAAGGAGAACGCTCGATCTAAAGCCACCCTAGTTGGCTTCGACGGCTAAGAGAGGATTCAAACTTACAGACTGCAGATACAGGTGTACAAAGGTATTTGTGTAGCTCAGTAGCAGGTAGATTCCATGTCCCTCTGTGTGTGTGGGTGTCAATGTCCCATTTGTGTTCCCCCGCAGCTTGTCAGGAGCATCTATAAATCGTCTCTCCAAACCCCGCAGCCATTGGGAGCTCTCCAGAAGAAGAGAAGAAAGACAATTCCTAGCAAAGTTTAAGAGCGAATCCGAACGCGGAGCCCAGGAGCCCAGACGAAGTCCCGACCATGAGCCAGAGTTTGCAGGACACGGTCGAAAGTTTCAAGAGTGCCATGGAGGAAATGCAAGGCAAAGTCAAAGCGATGCGAGAACGGGCCGAAGAAGCCTATCAGAAGCTCAACCAGCTGGAAGTCCTGAAGTTCGCTTTGATCGACTCCAACAACCAACTCAACAAGGAGTTGCGGAAGCTGTCCCAGGAAGTGGCTCTTTTTGAGGACCAAAACGCCTTGGAGAAAAGCCCCCAGACGCGCCCGAAGAGAACCCCTTCTGCCCCCAGAAAAACGGGGAAGAAGAAAGAAGGGGAGACCCCACGAGAAGTCAACTCCAAGGAAAAGCAATAATAAAAAGAAGGCAAATTGTGTTGGAGGTGTCCACCCTTCTCCTCTGGGAGGGGGCCCCCGTTCTCCACAGAAAAGGGTTGGGGTCCCTCTTTGGGGTTGCAGCTTCAGGGGAGACCCCCCACACCCTGCAGGGCTGGCTAAGGCAAAGACCAAGATGGCAGCCGGCTGTTGGCGGGACTCGGCCTTTTCTCAAACAGCAGAAGAGTGATTGGGGAGGACGTGTGCAGGGCGGGAGGTGCACCATAGGCCTTCGCTACCAGGATTGCCTGAGGCAACTGCCCACCAGGGGTGCAGCAAGTTATCCAGGTTCATGGTCAGTGTTTTGGGTATTCTAACTCAGCAAACCATGGTCCCGTTTGCAAACGCAGACTATGTTTGAAATGTGTTTGAATATTAGTAGCTCGGACTGGTAGTTAGGCTGTTGGTTTGAGCTCCGAGCTTGGCAATTTGGTTGCAAACGTTGCGTCACCATTCGAGGAGACGTCGTCAGTGCGTTTTGAATTGTGCTCGTCAAAATGACGAGCACAGTTCAAAACGCACTGACGATGTCTCCTCGAATGGTGACGAAACGTTTGCAACCAAAGTGACAAGCTCAGAACTCAAACCAACAGCCTAGCAGACTGTTTTTTCAGCAAACATGGGGGGAGGCAAATAGCAGCCCATAGAGACCCCACCGCCACCCCATCTAACTGGGAGCATCAAGGAGAGTCAAAAAAGCCAAGATAACCACCATTCCGGCATAATTGAAGTCCCAACTCTTTTACATGTAACAAGCATGAATAGAATAGAATAACAGAGTTGGAAGGGACCTTGGAGGTCTTCTAGACCAACCTCCTGCTTAGGCAGGAAACCCTATACCATTTCAGACAAATGGTTATTCCACTGCATGGTTTGAAAAGATAACGGTAAAAGTTTCCCCTGTCCAGTCATGTCCAACTCCAGGGGGCGTTGCTCATCTCCGTTTCTTGGCCGAGGGAGCCAGCGTTGTCCGAAGATACTTCCATGGTCATGTGACCGGCATGACTATATGCCGAGGTGCACGGAACGCTGTGACCTTCCAACCGAAGTGGTACTTATTGATCTACTTGCATTTGCATGCTTTCGAACTGCGAGGTGGACAGGAGCTGGAGCAAGGAACAGGAGCTTACCCCATTGCAAGGTACCCGGGACTCGAACCTGGGCTGACAGCTTTCTAGCTGACAAGCTCAGTGTCTGTAACCACTAAGCATGGTTATATCCACTATTTTGACTTTTTTTTACTCTCTACAGACAACCCTGCTGCTCTGGGATTGCTTCAGATTAACAGAGTTGGAAGGGACCTTGTAGGTCATCTAGTCCAACCCCCTGCTCAAGCAGGAGACCCCACACCATTTCTGACAGATGGCAGTCCAATCTCTTCTTGAAAGCCTCCAGTGATGAAGCTCCCACAACTTCTGAAGGCAACTTCTGTTCCATTGGTTGATTGCTCTCACTTTCAGAAAATGTCTCCTTATTTCCAGGTTGAATCTCTCCTTCATCAGTTTGCATCCATTATTCCTTGTCTGGCCTTCAGGTGCTTTGGAAAATAACTTACTAGAGTCTCAACATCTTTTTTATAGCGTGGTGACCAAAAGTGGATGCAGTATTCTAGGTGTGGCCTTACTAAGGCTTTATAGAGTGGTATTAGTGCCTCCTTTGATCTTGATTGTATCCCTCTGTTAATGCAGCTTAGGATTGCGTTGGCTTTTTTGGCTGCCGCTGCACACTGCTGGCTCATATTTAGCTGGTTGTCCACTAAGACTCCAAGATCCCTCTCACAGTCACTGCTATTAAGCCTGGTTTCACCCAGTCTATATGTGTACTTTTGGTTTTTTTTACCTAAGTGTAGGACTTTACTTTTCTCTACATTGAATTTCATTTTGTTGGACAGGGCCCAGTGCTCAAGTCTGTCAAGATCCTTCTGATTGCTAAACAGTGAAACAACCTTTGAGGATAATCCGCAGAAATTTGGTCCGTTGTGTAAGAAGTAATCATGCACACACTCACACACCATCCCAGAGAATGAAATATTTTGGGGGATATTAAAAGAGGCAGAATATTATATGTCCACCAAAGGAGAAATGGAGAAACATGTTCTTAGAGGCAGAAAGCAGCCCCCAGTCTTTCTTAACAGCCTCCAGCAGATGCCTGAAGTCTTTAGAGATGGAGATTTTGTGCCCATTAAGAAATCCAGGCCAGCCTATTCACAAACACAACACTTTTACCTCCAGCGATGGGATTAAAATTTACAATAAAACATCCTGCTCCACCCAAATTCTAAGAACAGGACATAAAAGGATTAACCCACCCCCATTAGAATAGCAAAAGACACAGAGCTCATTGCATTGCACAATCCCCTGCAGCATCTCAGAAACTGTATAAAAATCCTTGCACTCATCCAAATTTGTCAGCTGACCCAGAACTGCACGCTGTGGTTCTGCTCATCAATAAACGGACCTTGTGATGACCCGGGGTGAGGCACGGAAGAAACACAACTGGAGAACAGTTCTAACTCCTCTTTATTGCTCCAACTTTCCCCCAAACGTTCCCACGTTTCCTGCAAGTCCTGGAGCAAAAGCTCCCACACGCACCTCCGACAGCCTCTGGCTGCGAGAAGTCCAGCAAACAAAGTTAGCAAGGCAGCAAACAAGGCAAGAAGTCCAGTGAGGCAGGCAAACCGGGGCAAGCAGAGGTAGTATTCAGCTGGTTCCGAGCCAGTTCGTGTGAACCGGTAGTAGTGAATCCCACCTCTGCGGGCAAGGCACACAGGACGAAGTGCAGCAAACTCCAGACATTGGCAAAGGTACACAAGGCTCCAAGAATTCAGCATTTGTTCCCGACAAGCGCCCCTCCCAACGGCGTCTCCTTAAGTCTCAGTCCCCAGGTGAGCCTTGTGAAGAGGGGCAGGGCACTCTCCTCCCGAGTCATCAGGTCGGCCTGCGCTGCTCCGCCTCCTCTCCACTCTCCGTGCTTGGGGATCAGGAGGGGGCGGTCCTTGCTTGTCGCTGGAGCTCCATCACTCCTCTGCTCCACTGCCTGCCCTCTCTTGCCCCCTGTCTCGGTCATCCTGCGCCCATTCTTCCTCGCTGGCAATCCTTCCCAGGCTTGAGGGACCCCAGGCTGCCTCATCCTGCTCCTCCGGTTGTTCGAATGAAGCTGCACCCTCTTCCTCCGTCGGCCCCAGCCCCAGCTCGTCCTCCTCCATGGACTCAGGCTCTGACGGGGCCCTGACAGATCTTCTTTCCTAAGCAGCTAGCCTCCATTTTATTTCCAGCGTCTCTCTCTCTCCCGGCTTGGAACTGAACCAACATTGCCAAAAAGGCACTAAGAGTAATCAACTTAATCCTGCGTAGCTTCTTCTCTGGCAACATTACACTGCTAACTAGAGCATACAAAACATTCGCTAGACCAATTCTCGAATACAGCTCTCCTGTCTGGAACCCGCACTGCATATCGGACATTAATACAATTGAGAGAGTCCAAAAATATTTCACGAGAAGAGTCCTCCACTCCTCCACTCGCAACAGAATACCTTATTCCACAAGACTTGAAATCTTGGGCTTAGACAACTTAGAACTACGTCGCCTTAGAACCGATCTAAATGTAGTTCATAAAATTATCTGCCACAATGTCCTACTGTCCTACTGCAGAAAATACGACTTCAGCAACAGATTGATCAATGCCTGGAATTCACTACCTGACTCTGTGGTTTCTTCCCCAAACCCAAAAAACTTTAACCTTAGACTGTCTACTGTCGACCTCACCCCATTCCTAAGAGGTCTGTAAGGGGCGTGCATAAGCGCACTAGCGTGCCTACCGTCCCTGTCCTACTGTCCTATTGTCCTCATCTATCTGTATTCACCTTGATTATGTTTATGTTTATACCTATACCTGCTATCTTGTATCTGTTTGACAAACAAACAAACAAATAAATAAAGAAATAAACCGTCGCTTGCCAAACATCTTACATCGGGATCCCATGGATAAAAGTTACGTAGGTGGTGTGGTTTTTTTGCCACTCTGAGAGAGAGAGGAAGCCCAGGAAAACTGAGTAGCACTCCTAAAAGAGGCATATCCAGAAGTGGTATTCTGCCAGTTTGGACCGGTTCGGGCGAATTGGTAGCGGCGACTGTGGGTGGGCCCTCCCACCCGGACATAATGCCGTCCTATTTAGCCACATTTTCTAGGCTGGGCCCATGCGTGGAAGGCGGGCACGTGTGTAAAGTGCATGCGCGGGAGATCATGCGCATGTGCGGAGGAGGTGCATGCGAGCGAAGCAAGTAGGGAACTGGTAGGGAAGGTAAGTGAATACCACTCCGGGCATATCCCAGTTCAAACACCAAGGGCAAATGGCAAACCTTAGCCTAAAATAGCCACCTTCCCCCGCATATGTGTGGTGGTCCCACCTCAAAAGGGTTTCGGTGGTTTTGAATTTGACGGGGATCCAAATTCAGCCCAATTTCTGAAATCACGTATCAGTCCAGTTCTGCCTTTTGCATTCATGATCCAAGCGTGCTTAGCCCGGTGGCGGGTGGAACTACAACTCCCAAGACACTAAGGCAAAGCAGGATGATGGGATTGGCAGTTCCATAGTCCCAGCATTGCAATTCCACCAATCGCTAAAGTGAAGCTCAGTGTGACTTTGGAAGAAGGAACCCAAAGAAGCGTTTTCAAGGGAATTTCCCTCTGTGGGTCATCTACGACATACATCAATCCTTTTCAAAATATTCAGATGTGCAAAATCCTGAAACCATTCCTTCCCGTGATTTGGAAACCATTTTTTTTTAAAAATAAAAGAGAATAAAATAATTTTGTTGCAGCAGCATCACATGATTAATATCCATTGAAGTTCTGTTGCTTTTTTGCTGTAGTGGTTAAGGTGTCCACCTAGAAGCCAGGAGACGGTGAGTTCTAGTCCCACCTTAGGCATGAAAGCTGGTTGGGTGACTTTGGGCCAATCACAAGGTGATGGTGAGTTCTAGTTCCATTTTAGGCACAAAAGCTGGACAGGTGACTTTGGGCCAATCACCAGGAGAAAGTGAGTTCTAGTTCCGTCTTAGGCACAAAAACTGGCTGGGTGACTTTGGGCCAATCACCAGGAGAAGGTGAGTTCTAGTTCTGTCTTAGGCACAAAAACTGGCTGGGTGACTTTGGGCCAATCACCAGGAGACCGTGAGTTCTAGTCCTGCCTTAGGCCGGCTGGGTGACTTTGGGCCAATCACCAGGAGAAGGTGAGTTCTAGTCCCACCTTAGACATGAAAGCCGGTTGGGTGACTTTGGGCCAATCACAAGGAGTTCTAGTTGCTCCTTAGGCATGAAAACTGGCTGGGTGTTTTGGGGCCAGTACTTCTCTGTCAGTTCAACACACCTCACCTCATCTTTTCCCATTGTTGTTGATGGGAAAGTAAGAGGAAGAGGGAGTATTAAGTATGTTCGCCACTTTGAGTTACTTATAAAATAATAAAGGAGGGGTTTTAAAAAAAATCTAATAAATGCTGTACGTTTTCTGGAGTGTGCGGTTCTTTTTATTTTGGCTCAATGTTACGGATTCTCCTCTTACATTTTCAATTGTAAGCCACCTTTCAATGGGTGGTCCCCAAATGTCAATCAATCCATCACTCCATCCCACGTAGTCTTTAGCATGTGATTTCTGATAAGTACAGATTTTGCACTGAAATTTCCCTTCCGTTGCTAGGAATGTGAGTGTGAGTGTGTGTTTCCTTTGTGTGATAGAGCCTCCGGGAAGAAGGAGGCCCATAAAAGGTCCTGATTGGCTGGAGATTGTGAATTGTGACATCAGCTGCAAGGCAGTTTATGACAGTTGGGCTTGGACTCAGCTCTGGTTGATGCTGGGCTGTTTGGGAGAGGCCATTTCTCTCGTGGGAATTGAGGATCCTTCGGTGAGTAGGCCAAATGATGGTTTCTCTAATCTCCCAATAAACAAGCATCTCATCTAGAACTGTGGATGATGCGTTGATCCAATTCAGAATAATAATCATCATCTTCTTTTATTTTAACGACCCAATAATCCCATGCGGGGTGGAGTCTGGGCAACTGAATGAAGCTGAGTGTTTACTGGCCGGATGCACTTCCTGTCGCCAATGCGGAGTTTTGTTCCAGCAGATACATTCTCATTGTGCCCAGAGAGAGAAATATCTGCCTCTACCTAGGATCGAACTCACAGCCTCCTGATTGTGAGGCAAGAGCTCCATCTATAGGCCACCGCACCATTCACCCAATTCAGAATAATGTGTTGATTTAACTTCTTTTAGTCTTGATCAATGGGCCCTATCCAACAAAAAGAAATATAATGTGGGAAAAAAGCAAGGTTTTACACTTAGGGCAGGGAAAAACCAAAGGTACAAGTACAAATTAGGCAAAACCTGGTTCAAAAACAGTCACTGTGAGAGGGATCTTGGCGTTCCTTGAGAGACTGCCTCAAGGAAGAGGGGGGTCAAATTATTCTCCAAAGCACCAGAAGGAAAGACAAGCAATGGTTGGAAACTAATCAAAGAGAGAAGCAACCTGGAATTAAGGAGAAACTTCCTAACAGTGAGAACAATTAACCAGTGGAACAGCTTGCCACCAGAAGTTGTGGGTGCTCCATCACTGGAGGCTTTTAAGAAGAGACTGGACAGCCACCTGTCTGTCCTGCTTGAGCAGGGGGTTGGACTAGAGGACCTCCAAGGTCCCTTCCAACTCTGTTCTGATTGAAGTCTAGTCAGCATTTTCCAAGGGTGTACTAGGGCTATAATTGAAAGGAAGAGGGAGGTTTGGAGACCTTTGTTGACAGTTGCTCTTTCGTTGATTTTATTAATTAGACTTTATGGCCAATAGCTTTCCCTGCATTCCCCAGGTCTTTTATTTTAAAATATTCTGCCTTTCCTTTCTTTCCCAAACTGTGCACAAAAGCTCCTTCTTTCTCAAATTAAAGTAATTAAAAATAACTTTTTCAAATATTTATTTATTTTTATTTATATATTTTATTTATTTATTTATTTGTTTGTCAAACATGTACAAGATAGCAGGTATAGGTATAAACATAAACATAATCAAGGTGAATACAGATAGATGAGGACAATAGGACAGTAGGACAGGGACGGTAGGCACGCTGGTGCGCTTATGCACGCCCCTTACAGACCTCTTAGGAATGGGGTGAGGTCGACAATAGACAGTCTAAGGTTAAAGTTTTTTGGGTTTGGGGAAGAAACCACAGAGTCAGGTAGTGAATTCCAGGCATTGATCACTCTGTTGCTGAAGTCGTATTTTCTGCAGTCGAGTTTGGAGTGGTTTACATTAAGTTTGTATTTATTGTGTGCTCGTGTATTGTTGTGGTTGAAGCTGAAGTAGTCATTGACAGGTAGGACATTGTGGCAGATAATTTTATGAACTACATTTAGATCGGTTCTAAGGCGATAATAAAGTAAAAGAGGCCCCAAAGAGATACAGGTAATCCTTGACATATGACCACAACTGAACCCAAAATTTCTGTTGCTGAGTGAGGTATTTCTTAAGTGAGTTTTGCCCCATTTTACGACCTTTCTTGCCACCGTTGTTAAGTGAATCACTGCAGCTGATAAGTTAGTAACCCGGTTGTTAAGTGAATCTGATTTCTCCATTGACTTTGCTTGTCAGAAGGTCGCAAAAGGGGATCACATGACCTTGGGACACAAAACGGTCATAAATATGAACCGGTTGCCAAGCGTCTGAATTTTGATCATGTGACTATGGGGATACTGCAAAGGCCATAACGGTAAAAAACGGTCACTTTTTTCAGTGCCGTTCTATCTTTGAAAGGTCACTAAATGAACTGTTGTAAGTCGAGGACTAACTGCAAATCTTCACGAGCCATAAAAATCAGCTGAAGTTGCGCAGGAAATAAATATTCCTGACCTGGCATCAAAGGTTAGGAGCATCCTTAGAAAGGGTGTTCGAACTTAAAATGCTATTACAGATTTCAAAGCCACCTCTTTAGAGGAAGGACTCACGTGTCCAAATGAGGGAGGAAGGGGAGAATCCTAAATGGATTTTGGATTCTGGGGACCTCGGGATATAACCGTGTCAGCCTTGCGAGGTAGTCCACACAAGCAGCACACCCAAAAGTGCTAGCTCTAATTTTCTCTAAGGTTCCATTCACAAAATCTTGCAAGTCTAAAAAAACATCTCTCTCTCTCTCCCCGCCCCCTCGCCTTTACAGCTCAAGAAACTAGGGAGGGTCCTTTCTGTGAGGTTTGCAACACCCCCGTTCCTTCCGCAGACTCATCTCTTGGTTGTCCCGCCATTGGCTAGTTTGAGGTTCTTCTTCCAGTCTTCCAAGGTCATTCTCACATATGACTAGCATTTCTTGGCAGTGATACAGCATGGTCTAAATTAAATGATCTCCTGCTGGGATTGGGGTGGGGGTGTATGTCTTTCCTAGTGGTCTCCTATTCCAGGGAGATAGGCTAATCCTAAACTGCATTAATAGAGGGATACAATCAAGATCAAGGGAGGTACTAATACCACTCTATAAAGCCTTAGTAAGACCACACCTAGAATACTGCATCCAATTTTGGCCACCACGCTATAAAAAAGATGTTGAGACTCTAGAAAGAGTGAAGAGGAGAGCAACCAGGATGATTAAGGGACTGGAGGCTCAAACATATGATGAACAGTTGCAGGAACTGGGCATGGCTAGTCTAGTGAAGAGAAGGACCAGGGGAGACATGAGAGCAGTCTTCCAATATTTGAGAAGGAAAAGAAGGACTAGGGGTGACATGATAGCAGTGTTCCAATATTGGAGGGGCTGCCACAGAGAAGAAGTGAGTCAAGTATTTTCCAAAGCACCCGAAGGCCAGACAAGGAATAATGGATGGAAATCAAGGAGAGATTCAACCTGGAAATAAGGAGAAATTTCCTGCCAGTGAGAACCATCAACCAATGGAACAGCTTTTGCCTTCAGAAGTTGTGGGAGCTTCATCCCTGGAGGCTTTCAAGAAGAGACTGGACTGCCATCTGTCAGAAATGGTGTAGGGTCTCCTGCTTGGGGTGGGGGGTTGGACTAGATGACCTACAAGATCCCTTCCAACTTTGTTAATCTGTTAAAAACCTACCATGACCGTCCATATGAAAATATTCAAAAGCAGGTGGGATATGCTAAGAATACGATGATTGATCCCGGCTTACTCTCCCTTTGCTTGTTCCTCAGCAGTGAACTCAAGAGGAGCGGTGCCGAATTCGAGGCCTTTCACCCAGCCCCCCCATGGAGAAATCTGAAGCGTCCCACCTGATGGACATCCAGGAAGCGTTAAAGAGGGAGATCTGGGACCTACGAGACAAAGCGGCCAACCTCGACCTCGAAAACCAGGAGATCGCGACGGAGATGAAGCACATGAACGAGGAGAACAAGAGCCTGGAGGAGAAAGTCAACTGTTTCAAAACCATCGTGGAGGATCTGGAAAAGGAAGAGGAAGAGTTGCAGGAGATGCTCCGAGAACGGGAAGACACACGGGCAGCCATGCAGGTCCAAAACCAAACCTTGGCAGAGACCAACAGGGTTCTTTGCTCCAAAATCCAGAAGGTCTCCAACCAGTTGGTCAAATTTCAGGAGTCCAAAGCCAGTCGGGACCAAGGTATGCTGCGTATCAAGCAAGTGATGGAGCACATCATGGGGTACTTCAAACAGCTGGAGGCGAAAATCGAAACCGCCAAGTGTCAATACGAGGACGAGAAGAAGCAGTGCGCCGAGCTGGCGTGCACGGTGGTGGAGCTGGAAGAGATCTGCAAGGCGCTGGAAAATCAAGTCCTGTCTCTGGAAGAGCAGCTGGAACAATCCCCCTTCAGCAGGTTGAAGACGGATTCCAGCCTGGAAGGTCCTTCCCTGCTCCAAGAGATGGTGCAAGCCAAGTTGACCCAGGACTCCCGAGGCCTGCAAAAGACCATCTTCTGCCTCCTATCCAGAGGGACGTGGGTGTTGGTGGCCATGATCATCGGCCTGGCGGTTTCAAACGTCTTGCTCTTCCTGTTTGGCAAGGACTTGGCGCCCAGGAACCATTTGCTGACCTTGACCGACTGCCCCAAGTGGGTCTCCAAAATCTTGTCCCCATATCCTGTCCACAGGCAGAGCGGCTTACGGCCGTTTTGAGCCGGGATCCCGCGGAAAACTGTAGAAAGCTAGTAAATAAGGGGGGGGGAGGCGCTCTCTTTCTACCTCAGGAAACGGAATGTATTGCCTTAATTTCAATTAAAAAGAAAATCTTTTAACTCTGGTGCAGTTTTACGACCTGCGTCGCTTGTGACTTACGTGTATGAATGTGTTCATCCTTACCATTTCGTAAGCCGTGATCACTTTATCCAAGCCGGATGGTGGAGGCTGGGATTTGCACATATGGTTAGTTTGCAAGGTTTTTTTTTTTTAAGGGAGGGTGTATCATGGGACGATTGATCTCTTAGATAAAGTAGTTGTTTGATAAAAGACCATTTATTGGTGAAGGACAATATTTCTAGCTCAGGGTTGAAAGGTGGGGCCCCTTGGTGACTTCTGAGCTTGGTTGTTTTCTTGCAGACGTTTCATTTGTGGGAACAATTAACCAGTGGGAGAACTTGCCTGCAGAAGTTGTGGGTGCTCCAACACTGGAGGTTTTTAACAAGAGATTGGACAGCCACTTGTCTGAAATGGTATAGGGTTTCCTGCCTGAGCAGGGGGTTGGACTAGAAGACCTTCAAGTTCCCTTCCAGCTCTAATCTGATTGATTGATTAGATAAGCACCTGCCACGTAACACCCCAAACTGAACGATTGTCAGTAAGAAAACAACAACAGAAGTCTGGATAGTGGACATGCTGGAGACAGCAGAATAGAAGAGAAAGAACTGGACAAAATCTCAAAATGAATAGAATAGAATAGAATAAAATAGAATGGAATGGAATGGAATGGAATGGAATGGAATGGAATGGAATGGAATGGAATGGAATGGAATGGGATAGGAGAGGAGAGGAGAGGGGAAGGGGGGATAGGATAGGAGAGGGGAGGAGAGGATAGAATAGAGTA
>QLTV01004406.1:345362-373662 GCA_003457575.1 Thermophis baileyi
TTTTGATCTCATAATCATGGGGATACTGCAACGGTTATAAGAGTGAAAGACGGTCATAAGTCACTTTTTCAGTGCCGTTGTAACTTCAAACGGTCACTAAACAAATCATCGTAAGTTGAGGACTACCTATATATTAGTGGGTTTTTATTTTTCTTTGGAACTGCTCTCTTAAAGGTAGCGGTTGGGCGTGCAAAGCATTAGAACTGGAAATATTTCTCAGTCTCAATAACTTCAAGATCTGTGAACTTCAACTCCCAGAATTCCCCAGCTAACATGTAAAAAAATTCAGTAGCGTTCCTCCTCCAGGAATATTTCATTGGAACACCGGCTTCAAGAACGAGTAAACCAGTAGTGGGTTCTAAATCCCGTCGCTACCGGTTCGCACGCGTGCGCGCGATGCTTCTGTGCAGAAGCGTCCCGGGCGGGTGGGCGGAGTGTCCCAGTGTGGTGGGCGGAGCCTCCCGCCGCAGGCACTACCAGTTCCCCGAACCGGGCCAAACCGGGAGCAACCCACCGCTGGAGTAAACGGTATTCTAATTTTAATGTTCAGCCTAGAATAATTTGTCAGCTCAATCCTAGACTGAACCTGGAGCGAACAAACATTTTTTTTTTAGCAACGTGTTTTCAGCGTCATTCCTCAATTCAAGTTTCCCGATGCATTGTCACAAAAATTCCTTCCACTTAATTTTTCCCCCACTTAATTTCTTTAAAAAAAGGAAGCAAATCTATTAGAAATTTGACTCGAAGTGGCCTCAATTTAGGCCAACTTTGAAAAGTCACCTTGTCGTGATAAATAAGACAGAGAATAACAGAATAATGAAATAACCGAGTTGGAAGGGACCTTGGAGGTCTTCTAGTCCAACCCCCTGCTCAGGCAGGAGACCCTATAAAACTTCCGGGAGGTGAAGTCCACCCATCTTAAAGTTGCAGAGATTGAGAAATGCAGTTCTACATAATTAATTTAAAATTGGATGATGCTTTCTTGGTCCTCAGCGGCCTGGATTGCTGTCCGTACGAAGGACTTACATCCTTGTATATTTTCAGAATTGCCGAAGACGCCGGTTGTGAACGAATGACGGACACTCGTCTCTTGCGTAGAGAATCTCAACGCCATTCAGATGGGAGATTCTGCCACAGGCTGCTCGTCCTTCCAGAGAAATTAATGTGAAGCTAACACACTGCATAATGAAACTGGACAATACTTTTTATTTTTGAGTTTTCTTGAAATAGAAAATATGGGGGAAACCCCTCTATTTTCTTTCTTTCTTCTTTCCTTCCTTCCTTCCTTCCTTCCTTCCTTCCTTCCTTCCTTCCTTCCTTTCTCTCTCTCTCTCTTTCTTTCTTTCTTTCTTTCTTTCTTTCTTTCTTTCTCTCTCTCTCTCTCTCTTTTTCTTTCTTTCTTTCTTTCTTTCTTTTTGCTAATAAAGAAGCAGATTTCATTGGGTTTTTTTACAACATGAATGTCGATAGCTTTTTTTTCTGGATATATTCTTTATTCATGCATCGGGAAGGTGGCGGAATTCCTCAACTTACAACCGTTCAT
This sequence comes from Thermophis baileyi, assembly GCA_003457575.1. Classification (NCBI taxonomy): domain Eukaryota; kingdom Metazoa; phylum Chordata; class Lepidosauria; order Squamata; family Dipsadidae; genus Thermophis; species Thermophis baileyi. The sequence goes on from QLTV01004406.1 coordinate 346,906, forward strand.
TTAGGGACAGTTCGAAGTTACGACGGCACTGAAAAAAGTGACTTATGACCGTTTTTCACACTTACGACCGTTGCAGCGTCTCCTTGGTCACGTGATCAAAATTGAGACACTTGGCAACTGGCTCATATTTACGATGGTTGTAGGGGGGTCATTTCAACCCCCTTTTGCGACCTTCTGACAAAGCAAAGTCAATGGGGAAGCCCGATTCACTTAACAACCGTTTTGCTAACTTAACAACTGCAGTGATTCCCTCAACAACTGTAGCATGAAAGGTCGTAAAATAGGGCAAAATTCACTCAACAACTGTCTCGTTTAGCAACAGAAATTTTGGGCTCAGTTGTGGTCGTAAGCCAAGGATTACCTGTAAAATGGGTTCAGCTTTTAAATTTGAATGGGAGTCTCGCTAGCCAGCTCCTTCTCTGTGGTTGGCTGTTAATCCCAACTGAGAAATGTATATAGCACCTCTGCGATATTGTCCTGTACCCATGGGTAATCCTCGGCTTATGACCACAATTGGGAGCAGAATTTTCGTTGCTAAAGCAAGGCAGTGTGATGACCAGGGGCACGGCACAGAGGCAACACAATCAGCTGATAGTTCAAACCGCCCCTTTATTGCTCCAACGTTCCCCCAAACGCTCCCACGTTGATGGCAAGTCCCAGAGCAAAGTGATCTCTCTCTCTCTCTCTCTCTCCTCTGGCTGCAAGTAGTCCAGCCCAACGCTGTGAGCACAACGACTGCAAAGCAATAAATCCAGCAGGGCAAGTCAATGAGTCCAGGAAGCAAGGAGCAAGGCAATGTCCAGCACAACGCTGTGAGCACAATGGCTGCAAAGCAAGAAATCCAGCAGGGCAAGGGAATAAGTCAATGAATCCAGGAAGCAAGAAATAAAGCAAGAAGTCCAGGAAACGTCCAACACTCCATGAATTCAGCATTTGTTCCCGACAAATGCCCCTCCCCACAGCATCCCCTTAAGGCTCAGTCCCCAGGTGTGCCTTGTGAAGAGGGGTGGGGCGCTCTCCTCCCGAATAGTCGGGTCAGCCTGTGCTGTTCCCACCTTCTCTCCACTCTCCATGCTCGAGGATCAGGAGGGGGTAGTCCTGGCTCATCGCCTTTGCTTTGTCTCTCATGTTCACTGCTTAGCCTCTCTTGGTCATCCTGCCCGTTCTTCCCTGCCTACAAGGCGTCCCAATCCTGAGGGGCCCTGGGCTGCCTCATCCTGCTCCTTCCCACATTCCTACGAAGCCAACGAAGCTGCCCCCTCGATCTCCTTTGGCTCCCATTCCAGCTCGTCTTCCTCCGCAGATTCAGGCTCCGACGGGGGCATGACAGGCAGTTGAGTCACGCCCGATTTTATGTCTTTTTTTGGCCATGAATGTTAAGGGATATCATTGCTGTTGTTAAGTGAATCACACAGACATTAAGTGAATCTGGCATCCCCCGTGACTTTGCTTGTCCGAAGACAGATTGGAAAGTCACAAATGGAGATCACTAGATTCCGGGATGCTGCAAACCATCCTAAACACATACTGGTTGCCAAACGCCCGGATTTTGATTGTAGGGATGTAGTCATGGCCATAAGTGCAAGGACTGCTCATAAATAACTTTTTACATTGTCATTATAACTTCAAACTGTCGCTAAAGAAATAGTTATAACTTGAGGACTACCTGTACTGGAATTAAACTGACTTTTTCACCAATGTATATATTTTTCTTTCAAAAATTCTCTTTTAAGTTGTGCTCTTCTAAGTCAACATTGCCAAAAAAAAAATCCCCCCATTCTGTGTTAAAAGTTTGTGGATAAATTATAAGGGGAACCTCACTAAATGTCCCCTTACAATCAAGCTTCTGTCTCGTCCCTCCGATCGTCCTAAAACTCATCACATACATATCAAGAAATTCAAATTGGACAAATTTCTTTCTTTCTTTTATTGCACGTTCAAAACTGAAAGAATTTCAGTAGCATTCCTCCTGCAGGAATATTTCACTGGAGCACGAGAGAGAAACACCGGCTTCAAGAAGGAGTAAACGGTATTCTGATTTTAATGTTCAGCCTGGAATAATTTGTCGGCTCAATCCTAGACTGAACCTGGAACGGAGAAATATTTTTTTTTAGCAACGTGTTTTCAGCGTCATTCCTCAATTCAAGTTTCCCGAGACAGTGTCCAAAAAATTCCTTCACTCTCAACCTCTTAGCAACAGGGTTTGTTTGTTTTTAAAACTTAATTTCTTCAAAAAAAAGGAGGCAGATCTATCAGAAATTTCACTCAGTGGTCTCAGTTTAGGTCAACTTTGAAAAGTCACCTTGCCGTGATAAATAAGACAGAGAAAAACAGAATAACGGAGTTGGAAGGGACCTTGGAGGTCTTCTAGTCCAACCCCTTTGTTCATTTGGTTGGAGACTCCAACCAAATCCTCAGTTCAGTTATTGCACATTGAAAGTCTCATCTCTCCGTTTGTCCAACCACTGTTTTCCTTCTTCCTTTTTTTTTGTTGCAAAACATCATTTTTTCTGTCTTTCCGACGCTTTCTTTTTAAAAAAAAAACCAAACCAAACCCACTCTTTAAAAGATTACTTGATTTCTTCCCTCAGGAAACAAACAAACAAACCAACCCCAGAATATATATATTTTTTAAAAAATGGAATTATCCCATTTCTAGCACAGTTCTGGCTTCCTCAATTGCTTTCTCGAAGCCCGTTTGCAAAAAGATCCTAACCGGAAGTCCTCTCCGTATGCCCTAAAAAAAGCAGATTTTTTTTCTTTTTCAATCTGGTACCACGTCCGAAAGAGAAGCAGAGGTGGATATCCCAGAAGCTGAGAGGAAAAATAATAATAATAATAATAATCGGTGCTGGTGGGAAAGAAAGAAAAGTGGTTGTTGGGTTTCCCCCCCCCCCTCACAAGTAATCATCCTCGCTCGAAGGCTCGGAGTCCTCAGAATCCGACAGGTTTTCGGAAGGCGTCCGGCTCATTTTCCACACGTGGGTTGCAAAGGTTTTGCCCCAGCTGCAAAGGTAGCCCACGGCCCTCAGCTGGCAGAGGGGCGGCCAGCGGGTGGTCTCAGTTCACTTGCTCCCTTTTGCGCCCCTCTGCTTACTCATGGCGGTCAGCATCTGGCTGATGTAAGAGGTCAGCAGGTCGTCCATCTTGTAGCCCTGGCGCAAAAAAGGAGAAGAAGGGAAAAAAATAGGTTTGGTTCACCCACTGTACAAGTCCTTGACTTGTCCCAAAAGTGCTTTTTTTTTTTTTTTTCCCAAGAGGCAACTGGCCTCTTTTTTGTTTTTTCTTTGAGGATGTTTCGCTTCTCCTCCAAGAAGCTTCTTCGGCTCTGACCGGATGGTGGGGAAAGGAAGGATTTATACTCCTTTGGAGACAGCTGGACATTTGCATCCTTTTAGAGTCGTTGAAGCCANTTCTTTTTCTTTCTCTTGAAAACATTTCCATTCTCATCCAAGAAGCTTCTTCCGTTCTGACTGAATGGTGGGGAATTGAAAGGACTTATATTCCTTGCAGTCATCTGGTCGTTAGTACTCTCTCTGAGAGTCGTTGAGGCCACTTGGCGGTTTACCTGTGTCCTCGGGGCCACCTGAGTGGTGCAAATGGGTGTGGAGCCTTCTTGGAACTGTTGAAACATCCTGCAGAAAGCACAGCTCCACAACACAGTCCTTTCAGCAGTTCCAAGAAGGCTGCACACCCATTTGCACCACTCAGGTGGCCCTGAGGACACAGGCAAACCTCCAAGTGGCCTCAACGACCCTCTAAAAAGAACACAAATGACCAGCTGTCTGCAAGGAGTATCAATCCTAAACATATAATTGTAAGTCGAGGGCTAGCTATACGTGTTTGTGTGACAGCCAGCCATTTGAGCCGAGGTGGCGCAGTGGTTAGAGTGCAGTACTGCAGGCTACTTCAGCTGACTGCTAGCTGCAGTTCGGCGGTTCAAATCTCCACGGCTCAAGGTGGACTCAGCCTTCCATCCTTCCGAGGTGGGTAAAACGAGGACCCAGATTGTTGGGGGCAAGAGGCTGACTCTGTGAACCGCTTAGAGAGGGCTGTAAAGCACTGTGAAGCGGTATATAAGTGCTATTGCTATTGCTATTTCTTCGTCCTAAAGGTGCTTTTCAGAACTGAAGAAGCTCCTTGGATGAGAAGCGAAACGTCTTCAAGCAAAAACAAAGGAAGTCTGGTCGCCTTTGGAAAAAGCACCTTTGGGACAACCATGACTTGGATGATGGAGAATCTCCCTAGCCCTCCCGCTATTTCTATCACTGCTTCTCATCTGCCCCCCCCTCCCCGCCCCGCCCTGGCCACGTTTTCTCCTTACCAGTGACGTCTCACACAGCAACTTGCTCCCTCGCACCAAATTGCCGATGGTGATGTGGAAATAGGTGTTGCCGCTGCTCCAGTTGGAGATCTTCGTGAAGGGATGGGTGATGAGGATATCCTAGAGACATGGACAAAGGGTTAGGTGCCTTTTAGGAACGGAACGGAATATAGAATATAGAATATAGAATATACCGTATTTTTCGGACTATAAGACTCACCTAGATTTAGAGGAGGAAAAGAAGGAAAAAAATAGTTTTTGGCCTCCGCGCATCCCGTTTTCGCCCTCCCCGGCCCCCAGAAGCACTTTGCAGGCCAAAACCAGGCCCGTTTTTGGCCTCCCGAACAGAGATGGGTTGCTCCTGGTTCGGACCGGTTCTTTAGAACTGGTAGAGGGAATTTTCCCCCGTTCGCCGAACCAGGAGCGATCGCCGGTTGGTCACGCCCACGAACCGGCTCTCTCGGCGGCACCATAGGCACCGCCATTTTGTTTTTGGCATCTGAGCATGCGCAGAAGCTGTTTTTGGCTTATGCACATGCACAGAAGCTGGGTTTTCGGCACTGCGCATGCACGCGCCCACGTGGCGCGGGAGGAAGCGAACCAGTGGCGAGGTACCGGTAAGTTAGAACCCACCCCTGTTCCCGAACCCTCCCTGCATCCTGTTTTCGCCAAAAATGCGCCCGTTTTTGACCTGGAGAGTGCTTCTGGGAGCCGGGGAGGGCGAAAACACGATGCGCGGAGGATTCGGGAGGCCAAAAACAGGCCGGTATCCAGTCTATAAGATGCACCGAAATTGTCACCCACTTTTAGGGGGGGGGAAGTGCGTCTTATACTCTGAAAAATATGGTAGAATATAGAAGATGATAGAAGATAGAAGATAGAAAACAGAAAATAGAGGTCCTACGTCAAGGACCCACCTTGCTTTTACGGTCAATGAGGCTGATGCCGTGTTTGTTGATGGCAACCAGGAGCAGTTCTGGATAATTTGGGTCAGTGGTTTGCTGTTGAGAAAGGAAGGTGGAGGTGTGTTAGTCGGCTGAGAAGATGACGTGCAAACTAGCGAGCACGGTTCTGCTACCACAGCTCTACGGAAGGTCCTACAATCATTCCATACTGATCAGGAATATACTTTTGTTACATCATAGTCATGACTGTGAATAGTGGTGAGGTGGCCTAGAGGTGGGGCTCTCGCCTCACAATCAGGAGGCTGTGAGTTCGATCCTAGTTAGAGGCAGATATTTCTCTCTCTGTGCACAATGGGAATATATCTGCTGAATATAACTCCGCATTGGCGACAGGAAGGGCATCCGGCCAGTAAACACTCCGCTCCATTCAGTTGCCCAGACGACACCCCACAAAGGATTATGGGGTCGCTAAAAGAGGATGATGATGATAATAGTCATACGAGCCGAGGTGGCGCAGTGGTTAGAGTGCAGCACTGCAGGCTACTTCAGCTGACTGCTAGCTGCAGTTCGGCGGTTCAAATCTCACCGGCTCAAGGTTGACTCAGCCTTCCATCCTTCCGAGGTGGGTAAAATGAGGACCCAGATTGTTGGGGGCAAGAGGCTGACTCTGTGAACCGCTTAGAGAGGGCTGTAAAGCACTGTGAAGCGGTATATAAGTCTAACTGCTATAGTCATGATTGTGAATGCTGTAGGACAGGGGTTTCCAAACCAGGCCATGCAAAGAAGTGAAGCCCCATCTGCGGGATGCAGGCAGCACGTGAACCCACACCCCCTCTGGACCGTGGTAAAACCCCTCTCCACGGAACCGGTCCCTGGTGCCCAAAAGGTTGGGGGGGGGTCACTGCTATAGGAGATCAACCCCAGCGTCATCGGTCAGATTTCCATTTTTGCTATGACCCTAATCCTCACCCATCGTCAGGATCTCGCTCAATGAGCCTCATCTCAAGTTCTTTCATAGAGAGGGAGCTTCATGCTGGCTGGGGAATGTGGGTTCCTTGGTGCCCTCTGAGCTTGGTGGTTTTCTTGCAGATGTTTCCTGACCCAACTAGGGAACATCATCAGTGCTAGAAGGGGGTAAGGTTTGTTGTGGTTGTGGTGGTGGTGATGGAGGAGGAGGAGGAGAAGGAGAAGGAGAAGGAGAAGAAGGAGGAGGAGGAGGAGGAGGAGGAGGAGGAGGAGGAGGAGGAGGAGGAGGAGGAGGAGGAGGAGGACGACTGTAGAATCCTTGGTGATCTCTAAGCTTGGTTGTTTTCTTGCAGACATTTCATTAGCCAAACTAGGTAACATCATCAGTGCTACCAGTAGAAGGGAGTGGGATTGGTAGAGAAGGAAAAAGGGAGGGGAGGAGGAGGAGGAGGAGGAGAAGGAGAAGGAGAAGGAGAAGGACGACAACTGTAGGGTCTTTGGTGCTCTCTGAGCTTGGCTGTTCTCTTGCAGATGTTTCATTACCCAACTAGGTAACATCATCAATGCTAGAAGGAAGTGGGGTTTGTTTTTTGTTTATATACTATTAGATTTCCCTGTCGGTGTTTATAGGAGTGTTCCTTGATTAGGCTATGGTTTACTGTTGGCTTGTTTGTCTGCATTGGCAGTTCTTTGATTGGGGCATTTACTTAATTGTTGGTCTAGTGTTAATCTTGCTCGTATTGCTATTGATTGCTGGTAGGGAGGTGCTCTCGTTTGTTTCCTGTGTCTCTGTTAAGTGGCATGTAAACGTTGTTGATCTCTATGTGCCTGTTGATGGCCGATTTGTCTGAGGGCCAAACTTTCTAGGAATTCTCTAGCAAAAAATCTGTCAACGACTTCTTCAGCTCAACCACAATAATACACGGGGGCAAACAATCGATAGAAACTCAAGGTAAACCGCTCCAAACTCGATTGCAGAAAATATGACTTGGTCAACGCCTGGAATGCTCTACCCGACTCCATTGTTACAGCCTCAAACCCTCGCAGCTTCAACCTCAAACTGTCTACCGTGGACCTCACCCCATTCCTAAGAGGTCCGTAAAGGGGGCATGCATAAGCGCACCAGCGTGCCTACCGTCCCTGTCCTACTGTCTCCATTTATCTGTATTTGCTTCATGTTCATGTTTATGTTCATAGCTATACCTGTTATCTTGTACATGTCTGACAAACAAACAAATAAATAAAATAAAATAAAATAAATTTTGGACTTGGTCTTGGTCTAGGATGCTCAGTTTCCCAAGTGAAACCGGGAATGAAACATCTGCAAGAAGACTACCAAGCTCAGAGAGCACCAAGGACACCCCAAAGTTCAACCTTGGTCTTAAAGTCACTAAGTTTGAGAAAGACAGGGTTTAGGGGTCCATGAGAGGTATCACCCACCGCTCCCCTCTCAGACAGGGGTTCGTGGGGGAAAAAAGGGAGTTATTTTTTGCTCCTGACACAGGCATCTGCTCTTTGAGGTAGCTCACCGAATGACAGGGCTCCTTCCTCACTTCTTAAACGCAACCGAGGTTGATCGCATCCTCACCTTCACTTCGAAGAAAGCCGATCCAAACGTAGGCCACCGGAATATAATCTTGAGGAAAGCCAGCTTCGCCTCCTCCCTCGTTTTGCCTGCGTGTTTATTGAAATAGGCCACGATGGACTGCAAGAGAGAGCAGAGTCAAACATCACAATCTGTGATGACCCAGGACAAGGCACGAAGTTCACACAACCAGCTGAGAGTTCAAACTCCCCTTTAATGCTCCAAATTTGCCCCCAAACGGTCCCACATTCTTGGCAAGTCCCAGAGCAAATCACGTGCACATGCACACACGTGGCAGCCTCTGGCTGCGCCCAGTCCAGCAAAATAAAGGAACAGGGAAATGAGTCCACGAAACAAGGAACAAACAAGGAGTCCACCAAGTAAGGAACAAGGTACTAACTCCACGAAGTCAGGAACATGGCACTAAGTCCACCAAGTAAGGAAGAAGCAAGCAGTCCTGCAAACTCCAAATCTCTGTACCGGCAAACCAAATTCTACCAATTCAGCATTTGTTCCTGACAAACGCCCCTCCCCATAGCGTCTCCTTAAATCTCAGTCCCCAGGTGTGCCTTTTGAAGAAGGGCGGGGTGCTCTCCTCCTGAGTTGTCGGATCAGCCTGCGCTGTTCCCGCCTTCTCTCCACTCTCCGTGCTCGGGGATCAGGAGGGGGCGGTCCTTGCTCATCGCCTGAACTCTGTCGCTCCTCATGTCCATTGCTTGCCCTCTCTCGGTCATCCTGCCCCCGTTCCTCCCTGCTAACAAGCCGTCCCAATCCTGAGGGGCCCTGGGCTGACTCGGCCTGCTCCTCCCCACATTCCTCCAAAGCCAACAAAGCCGCCCCCTTGATCTCTGTCGGCTCCAGCTCCGGCTCATCTCCAGCTCCACAGATTCAGGCTCCGATGGGGGCATGACACAAACTCTCACACGGGACTTGCCCATATTTTAAGGATACCAAATGTATGAACTGGCCTCCTACATCTAGTCCAGTGGTTCTCAACCTTTCTAATGCCGCGACCCCCTCGCGACCCCCCCGCAACATTAGTAAGGACCAGGGGTGAAATGCTCCCGGTTCGCTCGTGCCTGTCGGTCGCCGTAGAGCCAGTCACCAAGGTAGCGTGAGGCTCCGCCTACCCGTCCAGATGCCGCTATTTAGGTTTTTTTTACCCTCTGCGCATGCGCAAAGCATTCTGCGCATGCGCAGAGGGTAGAAGAACCCAAATGGTGGCGTCCGGGCTACCAGCTGTCCGGCGACCCGCAGGCACGGCAGAACCGGGACCTTTTCACCCCTGCAGTGACGGTGGCACCAAGATGGCGGGCTAACGCGCGCGGCGACCCCTGTGAAATGGTCGTTCGACCCCCAAAGGGGTCGCGACCCACAGGTTGAGAACCGCTGATCTAGTCCATCTGGTTTTGACGCATGCTTAGGCTGTTTTGGGGATGTACGCTGAGACGTTAGGAAAACAGACAGAATCTTTGCCAAAACTAGAAAGATTGCAACAGAAAACTTGTGCGGTCGAAAAAAAGTCACATTTGTGGCTTTGATGTCACAGTCAAGGCCCACTATCTTGTCCTTCTTTGACTCATGGAGCCACTGAGTCAAAAATCACTAGATTTCTTTAGCAATAGCACTTAGACTTATATACCGCTTCATAGTGCTTTACAGCCCTCTCTAAGCGGTTCACAGAGTCAGCATATTGCCCCCAACAATCTGGGTCCTCATTTTACCCACCTCAGAAGGATAGAAGGCTGAGTCAACCTTGAGCCGGTGAGATTTAAACCGCTGAACTGCAGCTAGCAGTCAGCTGAAGTAGCCTGCAGTGCTGCACTCTAACCACTGCGCCACCTCGGCTCTTTCTTGTCCCTTTCTGGAGACAAGGATCATCTATATACATTGGGGGAAAGAACATAGAATAATAGAGTGGGAAGGAACCTGGGAGGTCTTCTATTCTAACCCCCTGCTTGAGCAGGAGACCTTATACCTGTGATGGCGAACCTATGGCACATGTGCCAGAGGTGGCATGCAGAGCCCTCTCTGTGGGCACGCGTGCCGTTGCCAGCTGATCTTCTGGGTTCCGTCGCACGCATGTGCACCGGCCAGCTGCTCTATTCTGGGTTCCGGCGCTTCAGCGCTCTCCAGTTTCGGCACTCGGTGCCAAAAAGGTTAACCATCACTGCCCTATAGCATTTCAGACAAATGTTGTCCAATCTTTTTTTGAAAGGCTCCAGGAATGGAGCACCCACAACTTCTGGAGGCAAATTGTTCCACTGATTAATTGTTCTAACTGTCAGGAAATTTCTCCTTAGTTTTAGGTTGCTTCTCTCCTTGATTAGTTTCCATCCGTTGTGTTGTGGCCCGCCAGCGTCCCATGCCGGTGCTCAGGGATCCCGAGGACGATGAGGCGGTTGTGGCACGGTATCATCAGCCCATGCTCCCGGCGCCCAAGTCAGAGAGCCAGGGGGACTCAATGCCAGAGGATGACAGCCAACCAGGGCCTTCTGCACCTCCTCAGTGGGAGCTGAGTGACTCAGGAGAAGAGGAGGAGCCTCTGCTTGATGCTCGGGCACGCAGGGCAGCTAGCAGGCAGGAGTGGCTCTGTAGAAGGAGGTCTCCTCGTGAGTAAATCTGCAGGCTGATTTAAGGATCTAAGGCTATTTAAGACTTCAGCACGCTGAAGCCGACTGCTGGAAACAACGTTTTACATTCTTGCTTTTCTTGGGACTTCTACTGCTTGGAAATTCTGGATTCTCCTTTTGTTGACTAATTCATCCTGGGCTTTTTGCCAACGTCTGTGAGTCACTGATAACAGAGGAACTAATTGGCTATTTACTTTGGGGGTTTGAATTCTGGCCAGCTTGCTACCGGACTTTTTGGCACGACGGACTTTCTTATGATTTAATGACTTTAACCTCTAGTTACTAAGGAGTTTATTAGTACTAAAGAATCTTATTGACAAACAGTGTGTGTGCGTCATTTTCCATAGGGCGTGACGTGCTAGGACACAACACGTTGCTTCTTGTTCTACCCTCAGGTGCTTTGGAGAATAGTTTGACCCTCTTGTCTTTGTTGGAGCCCCTCAAATATTGGAAAACTGCTATCATGTCATTCTTAGTCCTTCTTCTCATTAAACTAGACATACCCAGTTCCTACAATTGTTCATCATAAGTTTTAGCTTCCAGTCCCTTAATCATCTTTGTTGCTCTTCTCTGCTTTCCAGAATCTCAACATCTCAACATCTTTTTTATAATATGGTGACCAAAACTGGATGCAGGATTCCAAATGTGGTCTTACTACAAAGATAGACAGATAACAGATAGTCCTCGACTTACGACCACAATTGAGCCCAACATTTCTGTTGCTAAGTGAGACATTTGTTAAGTAAGCTTTGCCTCATTTAACGACTTTTCTTGCCACCGTTGTTAAGGGAATCGCTGCAGATGTTAAGTTCGTAACATGGTCGTTAAGTGGATCTGGCTTCCCCATTGACTTTGCTGGTCAGAAGGTTGCAAGACACTGGAACCGTCATAAATATGAGTCAGCTGCCAAGAGTCTTAATTTTGATCACATGACTGTGGGGATGCTGAAAAGGCCGCTAAGCGTGAAAAACGGTCCTAACTCACCTTTTTCAGTGCCGTTGTAACTTCAAACGGTCACTAAATGAACTGTCATAAATCAAGGACTATCTGTAGACAGACAGACACAGAGACAGAGATGGAAGTAGACAATTCCTGTAGCAAACTTACTCTCTTCCAGTCATCCGGTGACAGCTGTCGAATAAGAGGTTCGGGCACCAAGTCCTTGAGAAGTTTCGGAATATTAGGAAAACACGATTTATCATCTTCAAATTTCACCCTATAGATCAGGGCTGCAAGCTGTAGGATTTCCTCCCGGGTGCATTTATGGTAGCCCCGAAGATATTTTGGTAACTCCTGTGCCACGAAGGAAGTCAGATAGTGGTGAGACAACATTCTGAATCATCTCGAAAGCTCCCCCTCCCCTCCTCCCCCTCCTCCTTAACCAGTTGGGTAATGAAATGTCTTCAAGAAAACAACAAAGCTCAGACAGTAAATAATTAATATTTCTTTAAACCTTCAAGGCCAAAATGCAAAATGATATTTTTCCTAATATTTGAGAAGAAGAAGACGATGTTCTCGCCATCCTTAGCTCCTATCGTCCCAAGATCCAGGTGTGGCCCTCCAGTTGTGAATCGTTCTTCTCCACCATCTCCTTTCTCCAGGATCAGAAAGAATGAATGATGAACGCTTGCAGATTTGGGACGTACCTGATAATAATGGAAAATGGAGTCCGCCATGGAATCCCTCCCAGGCATGGTGTTGGTCCAAAGCTTTTTCATGAAAAACACTTGGTAGGTGAGAGAAGGCACAAGTCCTGCGAAGCAAAATCAGCACAACATCCAAAGTTGGTTGTACTTTCTGTGACGACCCGTGGTTAATTTTAAGGCAGTGTTTATCAACCTTGGCATGTTTAAGATGCGTGGACTTCAACTCCCAGAATTCCCTAGCCAGGCATATGCTGGCTGGGGAATTCTGGGAGTTGAAGTCCACGCAGCTTAACACGCCAAGGTTTAGAAGCACTGATCTACAGTTAGTGGATGCAATTCAGAGTCCTGACTGCAGGGGGTGCTGCAGAAAGCCATCTGCTAATGTGCATACGTTGACTGGGGAATTCTGGGAGTAGAAGTCCACACATTTTAAACGAGTTTAAACGATTAGTCCTCGAGTTATGACCATAAGGGAGCCTGGCCATCAGGGTCATAAATCATGATGTTTGTAAATCGGGTCACCCATGATCTGATTTTATGACCTATTTTATGGTGGTCATTAAATGATGGCTTCAGGCACAAAACAACCTACATGGTCGTTAAGCGAATGCAGCGGTTATTAAACAAGCGAATTGTTCATGATGGGCCAATTTTGTCAAAAACTGGAAGTAAATGCTAATTTTTTCCAAAATCATGGTAAAATGTGATCACATGACTACAGGATCCTGCAAACGGCCATATATCTAGGCAGGTTGCCAAGCACCTGAAGTGCAGTCATGTGACCCTGTTGGGAGGTGGCCGTCAGAAGTTCGAATCGGGGTCATAAGGAGGTCTGTTGTAACTTCAAATGGCCACCACGCAACCAGTCGTAAATCGAGAACTACCTGTACTTCCTTTTCTAATCAGTTTTTGAAATTGGTTGTTAACTGCTTTTCAAATAGTCCTCGATGTACGACGTACGGCCACAATGGAACCCAGAATTTAGGTTGCTAAGTGAGAAATTTGTTAAGTGAGTTTTGCTCCATTTTATGACTTTTCTTGCCACATTTGTTAAGTGAATCAATGCAGTTGTTAAATTAGTGACGTAGTTGTTAAGTGAATCTGGCTTCCCCCGTTGACTTTGCTTGTCAGAAGGTCGCCAAATATGATCACATGACCCCGGGACATTGCGACCGTCATAAATATGAACCAGTTGTCACGTATCCAAATGTAAATCACGTAACCACGGGTATGCTGCAATAGTGTGAAAAACGGTCAAAACTCACTTTTTTCAGTGCCATTGTAATTTCAAACGGTCACTAAATGAACTGTTGTAAGTCGAGGACTACCTGTATTAGGAACTTTCAGATCAACAAGTCTGAAAATACCTAGTGAGTTTCTTTCAATCGTTTACAAATTTAAGGACTTAAGCAGGAGTTTTTTTTGTTTTGAATAAACAACAAAAGGGTGATTTCGGACGTTTACAAATGGACAATGGGTTCAGATCAGTAGTGGGTTCTAAAACACGTTGCTACCGGTTCGCATAGCACTTAGCAATAGCACTTAGACTTATGTACCGCTTCACAGGGCTTTCCAGCCCTCTCTAAGCGGTTCACAGAGTCAGCCTCTTTCCCCCAACAATCTGGGTCCTCGTTTTACCCACCTCGGAAGGACGGAAGGCTGAGTCAACCTTGAGCCGGTCAGGATCAAACTCCTGGCAGTGGGCAGAGTTAGTCTGCAATACTGCACTCTAATCACTGTGCCACCAGGAAGGAGAATGAGAAAGGGAATAAGAGAGGAGGGAGGGAGGGAGGGAGGAATAGCAATGGCATATTGCCCCCAACCATCTGGGTCCTCATTTTACCCCCCTCGGAAGGATGGAAGGCTGAGTCAACCTTGAGCCGGTGAGATTTGAACCGCCGAACTGCAGCTAGCAGTCAGCTGAAGTAGCCTGCAGTGCTGCACTCTAACCACTGCGCCACCTCGGCTCTTCATGCACAGAAGCGTCCCGGACGGGTGGGCGGAGTGTCCGGGTGGGTGGGCGGAGCCTCCCACCGCAACCGCTACCGGTTCTAAGAACTGGGCCGAACCGGAAGCAACCCACCACTGGTTCAGATGGTTTTGAGATAAGATTCTGGAATTATTTATAAGAATCCTTCCAGTGGGAAAATGCTATTGTTTTGAATTCACTTAAAAAAACATGACAAGATGCAATGTTGAAACGTGGCCACTAGAGGGAAATAGAAGGAACAAAAGATTTATGTATTGAAGTCAAGAAAAGCAAGGATGGTGGCAACACCCTCAAAGATTTACCATCTTTTGCTGGTCTCGCTTTCTTGATCCAGTCGGTCAGATGCCTGACGAAGTCAAAGAAGAAGTCTCCTTCGGGGACACTGATGACCTGGAAGAAGGCAAGCAGTGTCTCCTAACTTTGGACCCTTTTAAGATGTGCATGCTGGCTGGGGAATTCTGGGAGTTGAAGTCCACCCATCTTAAAGGGGCCAAGGTTAAGAAACACTGCGTTAAAGGAAAGGAAATGAACTACAGAGATGCCATCTCATTTGCCACGGATGCCCACACAAATGGGCACTTTGCACGCCCATTTCGAGACAACGCTCAGCTGAAGCTCCGTGCCAAAGTTACGTCCGCCAGGAGAAGGAGCCAACCCTGTCCTGTCTGAACAGATTGTGACCAACTGGAAGGATGCTCTCCATCAAACTTAGCGAAATGGAGAGTGGCTGTCCTCACTACTTTATTTTTCATATCTATGAAGCCGAGGAAGAAGAGACAAGACCAGTGGTAGCTGCTCTGTCTAGCTGGAGTATGTCTACTAAAGGTGTAAAACAATCTTCATTCGACCCATAGGTGCTTTTTCAAGAGGCAACTGGACTGTCTTTGTTTTTCCTTGAAGACGTTTCGCTCCTCGTCCAAGAAGCTTCTTCAGTTCTGACTGAATGTTGGAGAATGGAAGGATTTATCTTCCTTGCAGTCATCTGGTCGTTAGTACTCTCTCTGAGAGTCCACGTTGAGTCCATGACTCTTAGAGGGAGTGCAAAGGACCAGATGACTGCAAGGAGTATAAATGCTTCCATTCTCCACCATTCAGTCAGAACTGGAGAAGCTTCTTGGATGAGGAGTGAAAGATCTTCAAGGAAAAACAAAGGAAGTCCAGTTGACTCTTGAAAAAAAGCACCTTTGGGACAACCATGACCTGGATGATTTGAGAATCTCCATAGACATTTTTCCTTGAAACTGTTTTGCTTAACTGAACTCAAGTTTGGGGACTCTTGATGTAGCCACCTAATATTCTTGACTACATTTGCTATCATCTACCTCTAGGTTCATTTTTCATTATTCAATAGTGCAGGGATCTCCTAGTGGTCTCCCATCCAAATATTAACAAAATCACAGAATAACAGAGTTGGAAGGGACTTTGGAGGTCTTCTAATCCAACCCCCTGCTCAAGCAGGAAACCCTACACCATTTCAGACAAATGGTTGTCCAATCTCTTCTTGAAAACCTCCAGTGATGGAGCACCCACAACTTCTGGTGGCAAGAAGTTCCACTGGTTAATTGTCAAGAATTTTCTCCTTAATTCCAGGTTGCTCCTCTCCTTGATGAGTTTCCATCCGTTGCTTCTGGTCCTGCCTTCTGGTGTTTTGGAGAATAGCTTGACCCCCTCTTCTTTGGGACATCCCCTCAGATATTGGGAGACTGCTATCATGTCACCCTCTAGTCCTTCTTTTCGTTAAACTAGACAGACCCAATTCCTGCAACCGTTCTTCGTACGTTTTAGGGTTCCAGTATTAATGGACTGGGCTGGGGAGAGCTTCCGTTTATAGTATAAACTTTATACAGGATATAACTCTGAATAAAGTCTGGCAGTTGTAAACTCACCTTGTCCGATATCTTGATAAAAAGGCTGAATCCCTCCGATGATTTTAAGAGCAGCCGTTTGGAAATGCTTTGACAGAAATCCTTGGCTTTTGTGCCAGATTCCACTTCAAATGCCTGGTGAGACAAGAAAGAAGAAGAAATAACCTGGTTTCATACAAGCTGAGTTCACCTCTTGGGCCAAACTAGGGTTTAAACATGGTTTACTCAATTAAATACAAATCAGCTGGCTGGATGGGCTCAGCTGGGAGAGGTTAGAAGCCACTTGGCCAAACTAAATAAACCACGATGGTTTAAGGCAGCGCATTAACCCTGATAGCAGGAAACGTTCAAACTAGCTTTAATAGTCTGTCTCTGAAAGTGACTCTTTTGTTTAGCTATGGCTGCTGTGTTTAAAAGTAGTCCTTGCCTTACAACCTCTTGTTTAGCAACCATTTCAAATTACGACAATGATTATGAAATTCAAATTACGACCATTGCAGGTCTTGTGATCACCATTTGCCATCTTCCCAGCTGGCTTGGGGAATCTGGATTCGCTTAACGACCCCATGGGTCACTTTAGGAGTGCCCTGATTTGCTTAACAACCTTGGCAGGAAAGGCCCTGAAATTGGGCGCGACACGTTTAATATTCGCCTTGCTTGGCAGAAACAGAAATTTTGATCCCAACTGAGGTCGTAAGTTAAGGAATACCTGCGTTTATGCATTACAGGTAGTCCTCAACTTACAGCAGCTTATTTGGTGACTGTTCAAAGTTACAACGGCCCTGAAAAAGGGACTTATCACTGTTTTTTCACAGTTATGACCGTTGCAGCACCCCCATAGTCATATGATCTAAATTCAGACGCTTTGCAACTGGTTCATATTTATGACGGTCGCCGTGTCCCGGGGTCACGTGATCCCCTTTTGCGATTTTCTGACAAGCAAAGTCCATGGGGAAGCCAGATTCACTTAACAACCGGGTTACTAACTTACCAACTGCAGTGATTCACTTAACAACCAGGTTATTAACTTAACAGGTGCAGTGATTCACTTAACAACCGGGTTACTAACTTATCAACTGCAGTGATTCACTTAACAACCACGGCAAGAAAAGTCGTCAAACGGGGCAAAACTCACTTAACGAATGTTTCACTTAACAACAGAAATTTGGGGCTCCATTGTGGTCGTAAGGCGAGACGACCTGTATTTCCTTAACCAAAGGGACCTGGGATGGACTTTTCTTATTGATCCAGCCAAGAGATTTTGGCTTTACCTCATCCGTGTCATCCGGGAAATAGACTTTATGGAAAATCTGCGTCGTTTTATGCTGAATGGCCTCCACTTCCACCAGATGGGGAGGGTATTTTCGGGACCCGTTCCTACAAGAGACAATGTTGAAAGTTAAATGGATTGTTGTATTCAAAGAGGAGAATATATTTATGGTTTTGGTTTTTTTTTTGGATATCGCTTCGGGATTTGGTGCTAGTGATGAAAAAAAATATGAAACGTTGACTTTGGTTTTGCCGATTAGATGGATTCCTTGTTGTAGAAACGGCTAGTTATATACTAATGTGTGAAAGTAAAAAGTTGAGGTTGTAATGTTGTTATCTTGTGCTGTGCTAAAAAGAGTCGGCTAAGGTGGGACTAGAACTCACAGTCTCCTGGTGATTGGCCCAAAGACACCCAACCAGCTTTCATACCTAGAGTGGAACTAGAATTCACTGTCTCCTAGGGATTGGCCCAAACTGGCTTTTGTGCCTAAGGCAGGATTAGAATTCACAGTCGCCCGGTGACTGGCCCAAACTCATCCAGCTGGCTTTCAAGCCTAAACTGGGACTAGAATCCACCAGGTCCTGGTGATTGATCCAAAGACACCCAACCAGCTTTCGTACCTAAAGTGGAACTAGAATTCACCGTCTCCTAGCGATTGGCCCAAAGTTATCCAGCTGGCTTTTGTGCCTAAGGCAGGACTAGAACTCACCGTTTCCCGGTGACTGGCCCAAAGTCAACCAGCCGGCTTTCATGGCTAAGGTGGAACTAGAACTCACCATCACCCGGTGCCTAGCCCAGCCTCTTGACCTGAATCCCCAACT
Source organism: Thermophis baileyi (assembly GCA_003457575.1). Classification (NCBI taxonomy): domain Eukaryota; kingdom Metazoa; phylum Chordata; class Lepidosauria; order Squamata; family Dipsadidae; genus Thermophis; species Thermophis baileyi. The sequence continues at coordinate 364,911 of QLTV01004406.1, forward strand.
GTCTCTCATTACTTCTCGACTCAGTGAATTGGTTCTCCCATTCTTAGCTGGATAGCGGCTTCCCCCAATTCGTCATTCCCCAAATGTGGAGTTTTCGGCCACGGGGCACGAACCTCAGAGCTTTCTGCACCCTCTGCAGGCAGTCGTTGGCGAGCGGGTGATGCTTCCGAGACTGGACGAACCTCTGGACGTGAAGGAGCAGGACGTTACTAGGTGCAAAGAGACCCGTGCACAGCCAGAGCAATTCCCAGCCTTTTTCTTCGCTGTACCTTTTCCGCAAGGAATACAGATACAGATTAACAGAGTCGGAAGGGACCTTGTAGGTCATCTAGTCCAACCCCCCGCCCAAGCAGGAGACCCTACACCATCTCTGACAAATGGCAGTCCAGTCTCTTCTTGAAAGCCTCCAGGGATGAAGCTCCCACAACTTCCGAAGGCAACTTCTGTTTCATTGGTTGGTTGTTCCCACTGTCAGAAAATTTCTCCTTATTTCTAGGTTGAATCTCTCCTTGATCAGTTTCCATCCATTGTTCCTTGTCTGGCCTTCGGGTGCTTTGGAGAATAGCTTGGCCCCCTTCCTCTCTGTGGCAGCCCCTCAAAAATTGGAAGACTGCTGTCATGTCTCCCCTGGTCCTTCTCTTCACTAGACTATCCATGCCCAGTTCCTGCAACCGTTCATCATATGTTTTAGCCTCCAGTCCCCTAATCATCCTGGTTGCTCTTCTCTGCACTCTTTCTAGAGTCTCAACATCTTTTTTTATAGCGTGGTGACCAAAACTGGATGCAGTATTCTAGGTGTGGTCTTACTAAGGCTTTATAGAGTGGTATTCGTACCTCACCTGATCTTGATTGTATCCCTCTATTAATGCAACTTAGGATTGCGTTAGCTTTTTTGGCTGCTGGCTCATATTTAGCTGGTTGTCCACTAAGACTCCAAGATCCCTCTCAGAGTCACTGCTATTAAGCCTGGTTTCACCCAGTTTATATGTGTACTTTTGGTTTTTCTTGCTTAAGTGTAAGACTTTACTTTTCTCTACATTGAATTTCATTTTGTTAGATAGAGCCCAGGGTTCACGTCTATCGAGATATTGAGTGATCAGTGCCTGGAATTCACTACCTGACTCTGTGGTTTCTTCCCCAAACCCAAAAAACTTTAACCTTAGACTGTCTACTGTCGACCTCACCCCATTCCTAAGAGGTCTGATAGATAGATAGATAGATCCATGAGCATGTCTTCTAGGATGTTAGCTATTCCTGCCATCTTAGTATCATCTGCAAATTTGGTAAGTTCCCCTTCTATTCCCTCATCTAAGTCGTTTATGAAGATATTGAAGAGTCCTGGGCCTAAGACGGAGCCTTGAGGTACCCCACTGCTTACTTCCCTCCATGTAGACGTAGCAGAATACAAAGCACACTATAACATTCTAACAAAGATAAGAGACTCCTTCAAAGCAAGCTAGGCTCTCAATGATCTCACGATATACAGGTAGTCCTCGAGTTACAATAATTCGTTTAGTGACCGAAGTTACAACGGCACTGAAAAAAGCGATGTACGACTGGTTTTTTGCTCTTACGGCCGTTGTAGCATCCCCGTGGTCAGCGTACGGCGGTTCCGCTTATCGTAGAGAAAGAGTTGGCACAATCAGGACAAGGCAGCCCAGCAGAGAGAGAAGGCAACACCACTTACTTCACGTGGTTGTCGGTCAGCTGCTTCAGGACCTGCGAGTAAATCTCGTCTCGGAGAGCTTCGGCCTTCAAGGCCCCTTCAAAGATTTGATCTGTTAGCTCATTGACTGAACGGGTCCTTTTGGAGGGGTAATCGCCCATGTACTTCAGGATGGGTGTCCAGGTTAAGGATATGTAAGTAAAGATAAGGATTCTTTCCTCCCTCCCGTCGCTCCCTTTTGGTCATTTATTTCCTTCCTTCCTTCCTTCCTTCCTTCCTTCCTTCCTTCCTTCCTTCCTTCCTTCCCTCCCTCCCTCCCTCCCTCCCTCCCTGTCATTCTGTCATTTCCTCCCTTCCTTCCTTCCCTCCCTCCCTCCCTGTCATTCTGTCATTTCCTTCCCTTCTCTCCATGAGCTTTTGCAAAGGATGATTGGAAAAGAGAAAGTAATGAGATGATGCCATGAGGCTAGAGAGGTAGAAGCACTCAGAGTCGGGAGGGGGGCATTATATTCGCCCCACACGTGTGTTGCAAGCTAGGGAAGTGCGCAGCCACCTGTGAGTGCATGTGGAGCATGACAAAAGTGTTGAAGCGTGTCAAGCCCTGTCACACGGAAAGGCGCTTCTGAGAAAGACCTGCGTCACAGACTCCGTAATCAACTTGCTGTAAAAAAGAGACATGCCCCCCCACCCCCCCCGCCCGTTTGGGGGAGCTCTGGGGTCCACAGGCTCTCTTCTCTCCTTCCTGTAAAGCTGCCGATGAGAAACTGAATGGCTGGTACTGGGAGGATTCCTGCCAGACGGTCCGTTTCTTTCCCTCTGCCCTCCTGCGTGCGAATGCCTGATCCGGTTGCTGGGCTGATCTGACGCTAGGGCTCTCTGCTCTCAGCTGCTCCCTCTCATTCTGTCATTTATTTCCTTCCTTCCTTCCTTCCTTCCTTCCTTCCTTCCTTCCTTCCTTCCTTCCTTCCCAAAATGAACTTTATTTTAAGGCTGATAGGTTCTATGGTGAACACTTTACTGAATTTCAATCTGTTTGTTTCCTTCCTTCCTTCCTTCCTTCCTTCCTTCCTTCCTTCCTTCCTTCCTTCCTTCCTTCCTCTCCCTCCCTCCCTCCTCCCCTCCCTCCCTCCTTCCCTCCCTCCCTCCCTCTACGGATTGGACATCCTTTGCATGACAAGCCCAGAGTGAACCCCAGAGCTGGATAAATCTTGTCCATTCAATGAGAAGCTAATCTAAATGAGAGCCAGGAGGAAAAGGAAGGTGAACCGAAGTCCAGGTGAGCTCTTACCTCAAGATCTGGCGCTGGCTACCCCTCTGGCTGGCTTCCCAAAAGGCTAAGACCAATTCATGGGAGTCCTGGAGAACCCTGGCTTTGATAGTAATGAGGCTGCTTCTGAAGGCCATCTACTGGGAGATGGGTGGGCTTCCTTGGGCAGTTTGGTGGCCCTCTAGGAGAACAAGTCCTGGACTAGATGGACCTGGGGTCCCATCCAGCAGGCCACCACTTACGTTCCAAGGAAACCAGCATCAGACCCCATAAGATGTTTCACATGTGGAAAAAAATGCTGACCCCTTGACTACGAACGCAGAAGGATATCAATGAAAGCCATGCAAGCTTCTTGAGATAGCTCTTCACTGCTCAGGACCTTCTTCAGCAAGGGCTGCTTGATCGGCTCCCTGGTGTAGGACCACAGCTTGTCTTTCCCACGGTTTTTGGTGATCATCACCCTGCTCAGGGTGTGTTTGGGAGGAGGCCTGGCAAGGAAAACAGACTGTCAACCTTGGCATGGCCCACCAGCCAGTACGGCTCCGGAAAATTGCACAATGCACCAATATTTGTATGTGTGTTGGTGTCTGTGTGTTGGTCCTAGGATTGTGTACCTTGCCTAAGGAAAGTAAAAACATATAAAGAACGGTTGCTGGAACTGGGTATGTCTAGTTTGATGAAAAGAAGGACTAGGGGGGGCCATGATAGCAGTCTTCCAATATTTGAGTGGCTGCCACAAAGAAGAGGGAGTCAAACTATTCTCCAAAGCACCTGAAGGCAGGACAGGAAGCAACGGGTGGAAACTGAACAAAGAGAGAAGCAACCTAGAACTAAGGAAAAAATTTCCTGACAGGGAGAACAATTACCATATTTTTTATTTATTTATTTATTTTATTTGTTTGTTTGTCAAACATGTACAAGATAGCAGGTATAGGTATAAACATAAACATAATCAAGGTGAATACAGATAGATGAGGACAATAGGACAGTAGGACAGGGACGGTAGGCACGCTGGTGCGCTTATGCACGCCAGCATTCGTCCTGCCTTCGGGTGCTTCGGTAAATAAGTTGACCCCCACTTCTTTGGGGCAGCCCCTCAAATATTGGAAGATGCTATCATGTCACCTCTAGTCCTTCTTTCCCTTAAACTAGACATATCCAATTCCAGCAGCTGTTCTTTATATGTTTTAGCCTCCAGTCCCCTAATCATCTTTGTGGCTCTTCTCTGCACTCTTTCTAGAGCCTCAACATCTTTTTTATATCATGGCGGCAAAAACCGGATGCAGTATTCCAAGTGTGGCCTTACCAAGGCCTTATAAAGCGGCACTAACACTTCGCATGATCTTGATTCTATCCCTCTGTTAATGTAGCCTAGGATTGTGTTAGCTTTTTTGACTGCTGCAGCACAAGCTGGCTCATATTTAAGTGACTGACCACTAAGACTCCAAGATCCCTCTCCCAGTTACTGCTATTAAGCCTGGTTTGACCCACTCTATAAGTGTATTTTTGGTTTTTCTTGCCTAAGTGTAAGACATTACTTTTCTCTACATTGAATTTCATTTTGTTAGATGCTGATGCTGGATCTCAGATGGATCTCAACACACTGTTCCAAGTCAAGCTGCCTTTTGTAATTCACTGATGCCAACTTATGGTATTTCTCTTTAATTGGTGTTTTGATTTGTCTGACTCTTTAGAGGGTTGGAAACCTCAGACTGGAAATTAAACGTCCAGCCAAATTAAAAACCCAGGAGCTGATGCAGGCAGAGCGAAAGGGACTCCCTAAAAATGTGACAGATTTAAAATCCAAAGAAATCAGAGAATAAAGAATGCAATAGACAAAAAAGGAATGCAACAGATGGAAAGCATTGTTGATTTGTTAACCTTTGAAATGGAGGAAACCCGTCTTGGGTTTCCTCATAATCAAGCCAAGTTTTTTGGACTTGGCTTGGTCTAGGATGGCCGTAGTTTCCCAATTGAAACTATGGTTAGATGGGTAGACAGACGGCCCTATAAGTTGGTTTCAAAAAAGAAGCCAATTCATCATAAAAAGCAGAAGCCAGATGAAAACTGACAAGGGTGTCCAATATGGGAGATGAGTAGGCTGAACTGGAAGGCGGGGTTAAACGTGTTATCAGTTTGGAATCGTTGCATTGCCACAAGAGACCAAGTCCAACACACACACACCCGTAATTCTGCTGACCCTTATCAAGCACCAATTTAGCTTTGACTGTTAGTTAGCCAGATTTGTGTGTACAGATAGTTCTAGACTTACAACAGTTCATTCAGTGATTTTTCGAAGTTACAACGGCGCTGAAAAAAGTGACTTACGACCCTTTTTCACACTTACAGCCATTCTAGCATCCCCACGATCACGTGATCAAACTTCGGATGCTTGACAACCGATTCATATTTCTGACCCATATTTGTGTCCCAGGAGGTCAGACAATCCCCTTTTGCGACCTTCTGACGAGCAAAACCAATGGGGAAGCCGGATTCATTTAACAACCGTGCGACTAACTTAACAACTGCAGTGATTCACTTAGCAACTGTGTCAAGAAAGGTCGTAAAGGGGGGGCAAAACTCAGTTAACCAATGTCTCGCTTAGCAACAGAAATTTTGGGCTCAAATTGCGGTTGTAAGTCGAGGACTACCTGCATAGATAGCAGTAATCAACTCTTCAGTGCTGTGAACTCACCAAGTTCTTTACACCTGATATTAAGCTCAATTTTGACAGTTTTACCTAAAATAATTATAAGAGAATTCTTCCAGCGTGTATGGCTTGATTCTCTCTTCGCTGTCACTCATCACCAGCTGGGATGTCCTTACGACTTCTTGTCTCTGATTCGGGGTCATGGTAACCAAAGCCTGGGGGGTCAGAGAAGGTCCCAGTTAGTTATTGCAAATAAAAATTGACTGAAAATGAATAAGATGAAGTCCTGTGACCCCCACTTTCTCCAACATCCTCCTCAAAATTACATCAATATTTTGCACCCCGTATAGTAAGTCGGGGTCAGCCCCATTGTTAAGTATGGAAGCAAATGTGGGTATCACACACACACAAAATACAGATAATCCTTGACTTACAGCCACAATTGAGTCCAACATTTCTGTTGGTTAAGCGAGACATTTGTTAAGTGAGTTTTGTCCCATTTTACGACCTTTCGTGCCACGGTTGTTCAGCGAATCACTGCTGTTGTTAAGCTAGTCACGGGGGTTGTTAAGTGAATCTGGCTTGCCCGTCGACTTTTGCTTGTCAGAAGGTGGCAAAAGGAGATTGCGTGACCCCGGGATGCTGCAACCGTCGTAAATATGAGTCAGTTGTCAAGGGAATTGAATTTTGATCACATGACTATGGGGATGCTGCAAAGTGTAAAAAATTATCCTTTTTTCAATGCCGCTGTAAATTCTAATGGTCACTAAACGAATGGTTGTAAGTGCAGGACTATCTGTATTGTTTACTCTGTTTTAATTGTTTTGACAGCTAAGGAAGTCTTACAAGGTGAACATTGAACAAGTCCCTAGATGCCAAAGTTCTCCAAAAAGAGCAACCTCTAGAAATGTGGATTTTAATTTCCCAGAATCATCCTTCCTTCCTCCTCCTCCTCCTCCTCCTCCTCCTCCTCTCTGCAAACCCCATTCCCTTCTAGCACTGATGATGTTCCCTAGTTGGGTAATGAAAGGTCTGCAAGAAAAGAACCAAGCTCAGAGAGCACCAAGGAACTCACACTTCTTACTCTCCTCCTCTTCCTCCCTCTCCTCCCTCCCACCTCTTCCTCCCCCTCCCCCTTCCTCCACTCTGCAAACCCCATTTCCTTCTGGCACTGATGGTGTTCCCTAGTTGGGTAATGAAATGTCTACAAGAAAAGAACCAAGCTCAGAGAGCACCAAGGACCCCACAGTTCTCCTCCTCTTCTCCTCCTCCACACAAACCCCACTCCCTTCTAGCACTGATGATATTATCTAGTTGGGTCCTGAAACGTCTGCAAGAAAGCCACCAAGCTCAGAGAGCACCAAGGAACCCACTGTTCAACCCTGAGTTAAAAATATTCTCCTCTATTGGTACTAAGCAAACAATCAAATAGAAACCAAGACCCTAATGAAGGAGGGGGAAAAACCTACCCCATCAACACTGTCCAGGCAAACTACTGTATATAAATAAGATACAACCCCCATCCCCTTCTAGCACTGATGATGTTCCCTAGTTGGGTCATAAAATGTCTGCAAGAAAACAAGCAAGCTCAGAGAGCACTGAGAATCCCACAGAAAGATTTCAGGAAAATAGAAATTTGCTTGCTTGCTCGCTCATCCATCCATCCATCCATCCATCCATCCATCCATCCATCCAATTTCAATGGCCTCCCAGCTCAACCAAGAAAACACCTATTTTTTCTGTTCAATCGTTTACCACGATGTCTGGAGGAGGCGTGGTCATAGTGGGCAGGACGTAGACTGAATCGGTTGGGAAGTCTCCCTTCTGCTTGGTCCGTTCATTGACTCCGTTGGCCCAGCCAGAATTCATCACGTTTTCTCCCGTGTCCTGGTCCAGAATCAGCAAATCTCCTTTGAGGAAACTGAGGAAACCGGAATCATCGCCAGCTGGAGGGAGACAGTATTGGAAGATGTCAGCATGGAGGGCAAGAGAAAGATCCGGATCTATCTAGAGAAGACTACGGTGTGGTTGCCATGATGATCTGGGCTCCAGACCAATGTCCCCTCAAGGCCAAGGATGAACCAGACCAGGGGTCTCTAACCTTGACAACTTTAAGACTTGTGGACTTCAACTCCCAGAATTCCTCAGCCAGCCATGCTGAGGGCTAATTTATTTATTTTATTTTATTTTATTTATTTTATTTGTCAAGTACGTATTTGGTAATATACATAGATATAACATTATTTATATACATAAGATGGGTAGAAATAAAAGGGAACGTTTGGACAGGGACGGTAGGAACGCTGGTGCGCTTATGCACGCCCCTTACTGACCTCTTAGGAATGGGGTGAGGTCAACAGTAGACAGTCTAAGGGTAAAGTTGTGGGGATTTGGTGGGGGGGAACCACAGAGTCAGGTAGTGAGTTCCAGGCATTAACCACTCTGTTGCTGAAGTCGTATTTTCTGTAGTCGAGTTTGGAGCGGTTCACTTTGAGTTTGTACTGTATCTGTTGTGTGCTCGTGTATTGTTGTGGTTGAAGCTGAAGTAGTCGTTGACAGGAAGGACGTTGTAGCAGATAATTTTATGAGCTACGCTTAGGTCATGCCGAAGGCGACGTAGTTCTAAACTTTCTAAGCCCAGAATTTCAAGTCTGGTTGCATAAGGTATTCTGTTGGAGCAGAGGAGTGGAGGACTCTTCTCGTAAAGTATCTCTGGACACGCTCAATTGTATTTATTGTATAGGCCTGGCCCTGAGGCTTCCTTAGAACAGGGCTCTCCAACTATGGCAACTTTAAGACTTGTGGACTTCAACTCCCAGAAATCTGTGAGTTGAAGTCCACAAGTCTTAAAGTTGCCAAGGTTGGAGACCCCTGAACTAGACTAACGTTTCTCAACATTAGCAGCTTCAAGAGACGTGGACTTCAACTCCCAGAATTCCCCAGCCAGCAGCAGATAGTTGTCAAGTTATGACCGTCATCGAGCCCAAATTATGGTCGTAGGTTATCGTAGTTGTTAAGCAGATCACCATGTGAACACTGATTTTAGTCTTTTTTGTGGTTGTCATTAAGTGAATCACTGTGGCCATTAAGTGAATACAGAGATCGTTCAGCGGATCCATTGTCCAAATAGGGAAAAAAAGGAAAGGAGGAAAGGGAGGGAGGGAGGGAG
>QLTV01004406.1:386806-405491 GCA_003457575.1 Thermophis baileyi
AAGATCATGTCTGATTATTAGAATGATAGGGGAAAGGGGAAAAAAAGAGGGCTAAAATAGAGACAGAAATATGAGGGGAAAAAGAGTAAAAATAGATATTAAAATGATAGGAAGTATGGTAGAATTATGAGAAGGATTAGAATTGAAAGATGATAGCAGACATTATGTGTTAAAAATCAGAAATGAAAATGAATTGTAATTATTAAGAATAATATTGTTATGTTTAATTATATTAATTATGAAACCCAGAAAACAAACCATTCACGATATGAGATGTATAAAAATAAAAAATAAAAAACTTTATAAAGAAAAGAAAAGAAAGTTGTGATGGTAGCCATGGTGTCCTGATTGAAAGTCTACCTGCTTTCAATGTCCACTACAGGGCTTTGATTACATGGTTGTGTCACCATCTTGCCTTTTTTTTGACCTCTTCCCTGTTATGGCCTTTAGATATTAGGGCACAACGCTCCTCTGATGGCAGTTGGTTGCTGATATTTTGGGGTACACCTCTGCGATGCACACCTGGAGCGTTTCTGCTTTTCCCCCTCTGATTTCTAACCTTAAAGTTGGCCTCAGAATGCCGTTCCCAATAATGAAATGCAGTTTCTCCAAATTGGATGTCGGGCGGTCCTCCAGCATGCTGTTCCCCTGGACGGTGGACTCGCCATCGTGAAGGCGCTTGGTCACCTGATGAAGCAACAGGGCACAGGTACAATTTGTGAAATAGGTCCAAGGTGGCAGAATTCCCAGCCCCCAGCCCAAGGCAAGCTGGAATGTGAGGAGGACTCGTTTCTTCAGCCTATTCTCAATCTATCTAGATCAGAGCTCTCCAAAATTGGCAAATTGAAGACTTGTGGACTTCAGTTCCCAGAATTCCCCATTCAGCATGGCCGGCTGATGAATTCTGGGAGTTGAAGTCCACAAGTTTTAAAGTTGGAATGTGAGGAGGATTCGTTTCTTCAGCCTATTCTCAATCTATCTAGACCAGAGCTCTCCAAAATTGGCAAATTGAAGACTTGTGGACTTCAGTTCCCAGAATTCCCCAGTCAGCATGGCCGGCTGATGAATTCTGGGAGTTGAAGTCCACAAGTTTTAAAGTTGGAATGTGAGGAGGATTCGTTTCTTCAGCCTATTCTCAATCTATCTAGACCAGAGCTCTCCAAAATTGGCAAATTGAAGACTTGTAGACTGGAGAAAATTGAAGACTTGTGGACTTCAATTCCCAGAATTCCCCAGTCGGCATGGCCGGCTGATGAATTCTGGGAGTTGACATGGCCGGCTGATGAATTCTGGGAGTTGAAGTCCACAAGTTTTAAAGTTGGAATGTGAGGAGGATTTGTTTCTTCAGCCTATTCTCAATCTATCTAGAATGGGGCTCTCCAAAATTGGCAAATTGAAGACTTGTGGACTTCAATTCCCAGAATTCCCCAGCCAGCATGGCTAGCTGATGAATTCTGGGAGTTGAAGTCCACAAGTCTTACATTGTGGGAGTTGACGTCCACAAGTTTTAAAGTTGGAATGTGAGGAGGATTCGTTTCTTCAGCCTATTCTCAATCTATCTAGAATGGGGCTCTCCAAAATTGGCAAATTGAAGACTTGTGGACTTCAATTCCCAGAATTCCCCAGCCAGCATGGCCGGCTGATGAATTCTGGGAGTTGAAGTCCACAAGTCTTACATTCTGGGAGTTGAAGTCCACAAGTTTTAAAGTTGCCAAGTTTGGACACCCCTGATCTAGAACAGTGATGGTGAACTTGTGACAATGTGGGTCCTCACACTTACGGCTAACACAATTTTCCCGCGGTGACGTGATTGTGATCCAAGTGTTCAACAAGTTGCTTGCATTTATGATGGTTGCAGCGTCCTGGGATCACACAATCCCTTTGTGATCTTCCCAGCCGGCTTCCGACAAGCAAAGTCAATGTGGGAAGCCAGATTCACTTAACGACCGCATGATTCACTTAACAACGGCAGTGATTCGCTTAGCAACCGTGGTAAAAAAAAAGTTGTAAAATGGCCCACCGCTCACTTAACAACTGTCTCAGTTAATAATGGAAATTTTGGGCTCAATTGCAGTCATAATAGCAATAGCAATAGCACTTAGACTTATATACCGCTTTACAGTGCTTTCCAGCCCTCTCTAAGCGGTTCACAGAGTCAGCCTCTTGCCCCCAACAATCTGGGTCCTCATTTTACCCACCTCGGAAGGATGGAAGGCTGAGTCAACCTTGAGCCGGTGAGATTTGAACCGCCGAACTGCAGCTAGCAGTCAGCTGAAGTAGCCTGCAGTGCTGCACTCTAAGCACTGCGCCCCCTCGGCTCATAAGTCGAGGACTATGGTATTATCAAGATTATCAAGTTTGTTTCTAATTTACTGCAATGACAGTTCTTGCAAATCTTCTTTGCGGGACTCTAATCTGGAAAAAGCCAAGTTTCTCCACTTGGACTGTGATCAGAGGGCTGGATGGTGGCTTAAGCACGAGACGAGTGACTCACCTCTTCGGTTAACTTTGATTTTTTCTTGAGGGTTAAGGAGACCAATTTCTGTCGCACGCTGCTCTTCTTATGGCCATCTAGATGAGCACTCTGTAAAAGAAATCTCCCAGTGTCAGGAATAATCATACCTTTTACCAGTGTTTCTCAACCGTGGCAACTTTAAAACGTGTGGACTTCAACTCCCAGAATTCCCCTGTCAGCATATGCTTATATTTCTTTCCATTTCTTGATTTCATTTCTATCATTTCTGGTGCCCCCCCCCCCCATTTCTATTTCCTTATTTCTTTTCTGTTATTTCTATTTCTTCCCACTTCTATTTCCTTATTTCATTTTCTTTTTCTTCCTAATATGATTTGATTGCTTATTTGTACCCGGACTATCATTAAATGTTGTACCATATGATTCTTGACGAACGTATCCTTTCTTTTATGTACACTGAGAGCATATGCACCAAGACAAATTCCTTGTGTGTCCAATCACACTTGGCCAATAAAAAATTCTATTCTATTCTATTCTATTCTATTCTATTCTATTCTATTCTATTCTATTCTATTCTATTCTATTCTATTCTATTCTATTCTATTCTATTCTATTCTATTCTAATTCTGAATCCTCCCTCTTCAGCTGAATCTCCCTGCCCATGAAATCTTCTATTCTATTCTATTTATTTCTACTTCATTCTACTTCTATTTCCTCATTTCATTTCTATCATTTCGGGGGGGTGGGTGGGTTCTTCTGATTTCTATTTCCTTATTTCTTTTCTGTTTTTTCCATTTCTTCCTACTCCCATGTCCTTATTTCATTTTTTATTTCTGCTTCTTTCTACTTCTATTTCCTCATTTCATTTCTTAGGTTTTCTATTTCTTTCTATTTCCTTATTTCATTTCAATTTCACGCTGCTCCAGATACCTTTAAATATTGCTATCAGATCGACTAGCTTAAAGCAAGAAACAGACTCCTCATAAACTACTGGAATTCTACGTATTTAAAGTATAATAACAGAACCTTGAAAGCATGGCAGACATTTTTCCTCTCCCCTCATAGAAGAAAGATAAACAAGGTGGACAATCTTCACTGCTTTCCTCACTTCTGTTTGTCTGGGCTAAATTGACGCTTATCTAATGGTTGTTGAATTCCTTCTGCAAGGACACTTCTGTCGTGTGGTTGCTATTCTGGAAGTATCTTGTTCTTCCTTTACCAAAACAACAGAAATGAGTCTTGCCAGCTTCTTACTTACTTCTCCTTCACTTTGAAGGGCCTGGAGTTCCTTCTTGTAGGACTTCTTCCCCAGCGTCTCGTAAATTTTGGTCATGACTGGGATCTTCTCGCTGCCGTCGCTCATCGCAGTGTGATATTTTGGCTCAGGAAGGTCCCCCATAAAGCGAAGAATGGTGATCCACACTGCAAGGGCTGCCTGGTTTTGTGGGAAAGGAAATACGGGTAGTCCTCGACTTACGACCGCAATTGAGCCCCAAATTTCCATCGCTAAGCGAGACAGTTGTTAAGTGAGTTTTGCCCTGTTTTACAACCTTTCTGTCCACAGTGGTTACGTGAATCACTGCAATTGTTAAGTTAGCCACACGGTTGTTAAGTGAATCTGGCTTCCCCCATTGTCTATAATTGTCAAAAGGTCGTATAAGGCAGAGGTGGGTTCCTGCCTGTTCGGACCGGTTCTTTAGAACCGGTAGTGGGAATTTCCCCCTGCTCGCCGAACCGGCAGCGATGGCCGAGTGGACACGCCCCCGAACCGGCTCTCTTGGCGGCGCCATAGGCGGCGCCATCTTGTTTTTTAGCTTCTGTGCACGCACAGCTGGATTTTTAGCAATGCGCATGCATGCGCATGCATGCGCGCGCGGGGCGCGCAACACGCATGCGCCCACACGGCGTGGGAGGAAGTGAACTGGCAGCGAGGTAAGTCACAACCCACCCCTGGTATAAGAGGCATTGCGACCATCATAAATAGGAACCAGTGGCCAAGCGTCCAAATTTTGATCACTTGACTCTGGGGATGCTGCAATGGTTGTAAGTGTGAAAAACGCTCATAAGTCCCTTTTTTTCAGTGCCGCTGCAACTTCAAACAGTCCCTAAATGAACGGTCGTAAGTCGAGGACTACCGGTAAGAAGCCAGAGATCTCCACAACCTTTATTCTCTCCCAAGCTGCCCAAGGAAACTCACCAGCTGGTCTCCTTCATCCTCGTGGTACAACAGAGGTTGTTTCAAAGGCCGGCGTATATACGTGTGCGTGGTTGTGCCCTGGAAGTATGTGGCAGCAAATTTTGCAAATTTATACTCCGATAAGTCCTCTTCTTCTTCCTCAGGCAGAGGCAGAGACATATCTAAGTCGTCTTCTTCCAGCACTCTTCCAACTCTTTCGAGATCCTGCAAAGAACCCAGCAAAATTTGACTCAGCTCAAATCTGTTTTGCATGGAAGTATAGAACGGAAATATAACGGAAGTACAGAAAGAGGGACGCGGTGGCTCAGTGGCTAAGATGCTGAGCTTGTCGATCAGAAAGGTCGGCAGTTCGGCGGTTCGAATCCCTAGCACCACGTTAACGGAGTGAGCTCCCGTTACTTGTCCCAGCTTCTGCCAACCTAGCAGTTCGAAAGCACGTAAAAAATGCAAGTAGAAAAATTAGGGACCACCTTTGGTGGGAAGGTAACAGTGTTCCGTGCGCCTTCGGCGTTTAGTCATGCCGGCCACATGACCACGGAGATGTCTTCGGAGAGCGCTGGCTCTTCAGCTTTGAAATGGGGATGAGCACCGCCCCCTAGAGTCAGGAACGACTAGCACGTATGTGCGAGGGGAACCTTTACCTTTTATAGAACGGAAGGGTCAGTTAAGGCCAACTTGCCCCAAAGGTGCTTTCCCCCCCCAAAAAAGAGGCCTGACTTTATGACCATTTTTGCCACAATTTTTAAGCAAATCACTGCAGTTGTTAAGTGAATCACATGGTCATTAAGCAAATCCGGCTTTCCCCCATGAACTTTGCTCGTCGGAAAACGGCGGGGAAGGTCCCAAATGGGGATCGCGTGATGTGACCCCTCCCTCCGGGACACTCCAATAGTCATAAATGCATGCAGGATGCCAAGCGGTCAAATTTTGATCACATGACCAGCTGGGACGGTCATACGTGCGAGGACCTGGTTATAAGTCACTTTTTTAAATAGTGCCACTGAAGGGTCAAACATCTCTGGAGATTCTCCGTCATCCAGGTCACAGTTGTCCCAAAGGTGCTTTTTTTCCAAGAGGCAGCTGGACTTTCTGGTTTTTCCCTGGAGACGTTTCGCTTCTCATCCAAGGAGCTTCTTCAACTCTGACCAAATGGTAGAGGATGGAAGGATTTATATTCCTTGCAGTCATCTGGTTGTTAGTACTCTCTCTGAGAGTCGTTGAGGCCACTTGGAGGTTTATCTATGCCCTTAGCAGAGGTGGTATTCAGCCGGTTCAGACCGGTTCGGGCGAACCGGTAGTAGCGACCTGCGGGTTTAGCCACGTTTTCAAGCGAACCGGTAGTAGCGACCCTATTTAGCCACGTTTTCAAGTGAACCGGTAGTAGTGACCCTATTTAGCCATGTTTCCAAGCCACGCGCATGCGTGCAAGCCACGCGTGCAAGCAAAGCACATGCGCGGAAGGCCACGCGCATGTGCAGAAGGCGCGCACACGACCGAAGCGAAGGTGCGCGCACGCGCGCTCACATTTTTGGTGCTGGGCGAACGAGTAGAGAAATTATGTGAATCCCAACTAGGGTCACCTGCGTAGTGCAAATGGGTGTGGAGCCTTCTTGGAGTTGCTGAAGGACTGTGTTGTAAAACAGGAGATAGTGATGTTGTATCCCCCTCCCCCCACTCCCAATTGAGAGATGTCTGTTCAATTTTAATATAAATGTTCTCTTCGCCCACCACCACCACTTTTTCAAACCAGCGATCCTCTCTGTCCAGAATGTGGACTTGGCTGTCTTCAAAAAGAGTGCAACTGAATTTGCACTATTCAGGTGTCCCTGAGGACACAGATAAACCGCCAAGTGGCCTCAATGACTCTCAGAGAGAATACTAACAACCAGAGGACTGCATGGAATATAAATCTTTTCATCCTCCGCCGTTCAGTCGGAACCGAAGAAGCTTCTTGGATGAGAAGCGAAACGTCTTCAAGGAAAAACAAAGGAAGTCCAGTTGACTTTTGAAAAAGCACCTTTGGGGACAGCCGTGACCTCGATGACTGAGAATCTCCGTAGACACTTAAGGCCAACTCCTTGCAAAGGCCAGGAATTCAAATTAAAATACAGGTAATCCTCAGCTGATGGCCACAAGTGATCCCCAAATTTCCACTGCTAAGCCAGACTGTTGTTAAGTGAGTTTTGCCCCATTTTACGACCTTTCTTGCCACAGTTGTTAAGCGAATCATTCAGTCATTAACCGAAACTGGCTTCCCTCATTGTTGGAAGCTAGCTGTGAAGGTGACAAATGGTTATCACATAACCCTGGGACACTGCAACCGTCATAAATACCCGTCAATTGCCAAGCATCTGAATTTTGGTAAGCGTGAAAAACAGTCATAAGTCACAAATTTACAGTACTGTTGTAACTTCGAATGGTCACTAAGCGAATGGTTATAAGTGGAGGATTATCTGCACTTTCCCAACCTCTCCACCATCTCTGAGACTTGCTTACCTCGAAGCCGGTGGGCGCCTGTCCTTCCTGTCCCGGCAACGACGCCGTCGTTCCCAGGAATCCAAACATTTTGTCCACCATGTCCGAATCGTTCACGGGTTCGTTCCGAGCCTTCTCCATCTTCTGCAGAAGTTCCTTCTTCCGACGAGCTTCCTCTTTCTCTTTGATCTCTCTTTCCGCGTCTTCTCGAGCCAGCTGGGCTAGGCGCACCTACAAAGAACGACGACAAGGAAAGATTCACAGAATAACAGAATAAGAGACCTTGGAGGTCTTCTAGTCCAGCCCCCTGCCCAAGATATATAGGAGACCCTATAAGCCTATACCATTCTGGACAAATGGCTCTCCAATCTCTTCTTAAGAACCTCCAATGGTGGAGCACCCACAACTTCTTGTGGCAAGCTGTTCCACTGGTTAATTGTCCTCACTGTCAAGAGATTTCTCCTTATTTCCAAGTTGGATCTCCTTCTGACTAGCTTCCACCCATTGCTTCCTATCCTAACCTATGGAGAATAAATTGACGCCCTCTTCATAGAAGCATAGGGCTGGAAGGGACCTTGGAGGTCTTCTAGTCCAACCCCCTGTTCAAGGCAGGAGGCTTATACCATCCCAGTCAAATGATTGTTTTCCCTGGGGTAACCCTTAAAGTATTAACAGTTTGCTCAGTTACGGAATCTTGGAAACTAGGTTTAACTAGACTTTAGCCCCACTTTTATCAGAGGGGATGTGAAAGCAGATCTGTCTTGATGCCGTTGATCTTCTTTATTTATTTATTTATTTATTTTATTTATTTGTCAAACATGTACAAGATAGCAGGTATAGGTATAATCATAAACATAATCAAAGTGAATACAGATAGATGAAGACAATAGGACAGTAGGACAGGGACGGTAGGCACGCTGGTGCGCTTATGCACGCCCCTTACAGACCTCTTAGGAATGGGGTGAGGTCGACAGTAGACAGTCTAAGGTTAAAGTTTTTTGGGTTTGGGGAAGAAACCACAGAGTCAGGTAGTGAATTCCAGGCATTGATCACTCTGTTGCTGAAGTCATATTTTCTGCAGTCGAGTTTGGAGCGGTTTCCATTAAGTTTGTATCTATTGTGTGCTCGTGTATTGTTGTGGTTGAAGCTGAAGTAGTCATTGACAGGTAGGACATTGTGGCAGATAATTTTATGAACTACATTTAGATCGGTTCTAAGGCGACGTAGTTCTAAGTTGTCTAAGCCCAAAATTTCAAGTCTTGTGGAATAAGGTATTGTGGAATAAGGTAATCTTCTTTCTAACTCTCCTTGGATTGATGGGGGAAGCGGCTTCCCACTGATGAAGTATGAATAGGAAGTTTGTTCGTTCGGTTTTTGCATCCTTTTGCAAATATCCCTTCTCATTTCCAGGTTAGATAACCTCATTATACGTGCAGATGTGTCCTCTCCAAATGGTATAGTCCTGCAAGGTCCCTTCCAACCCTAGGAGTCTATGATTCTATGACCTCCAAGGTCCCTTCCAGTCCTAGGAATCTATGATCCTATGACCTCCAAGGTCCCTTCCAACAGAGGTGGGTTCCTACCGGTTCGGACTGATTCTATAGAACCGTTAGTAACGTGGCGGCCTGGGTCGCTGGAACCGGCAGCGACCCAGGCCTGCCACGCCCCCGAGCCGGTTCTCTCAGCGGCGCCATAGGCGCCGCCATCTTGTTTTTGCTTCTGCGCATGCGCACAAGCTTTTTTTTTTACTGCACACACACACGCACACACGACCTGCCCATGCAGCGCGTCCCTGAGCGAACCAGCAGTAGGAAAATCCGGAACCCACCCCTGCCTTCCAATCCTAAGAATCTATGATTCTATAACCTCCAAGGTCCCTTCCAACCCTAGGAATCTATGATTCTGTGACCTCCAAGGTTCCTTCCAACCCTAGGAATCTATGATTCTGTGACCTCCAAGGTTCCTTCCAACCCTATGAATCTATTATTCTATGTCCTTCAAGGTCCCTTCCATCCAGGGGTGAAATGCTCCCGGTTCGCTCGTACCTGTCGGTCGCCATAGAACCGGTCACCAAGGTAGCGTGAGGTGCCGCCAACCCGCCCGGACGCTACCATTTGGGTTCTTTTACCTTCTGCAAATGCACAGAACACTTTGCGCATGCGCAGAGGGTAAAAGAACCCAAATGGCGGTGTCCGGGTGGCGTCCGGGCGGGTGGGCGGTGCCTCGCGCTACCTTGCCGACTGGCTCTACGGCGACCGACAGGTAAGAGCGAACCGGGAGCATTTCACCCCTGCTTCCAACCCTAGGAATCTATGATTCTATGACCTCTAAGGTCCCTTCCAACCCTAGGAATCTATGATTCTGTGACCCTCAAGGTCCCTTCCAAGCCTAGGAATCTATGATTCTGTGACCTCCAAGGTCCCTTCCAACCCTAGGAATCTATGATTCTGTGACCTCCAAGGTCCCTTCCAATCCTAGGAATCTATGATTCTATGACCTCCAAGGCAGGGGTGGGTTCTGACTTACCTCGCTGCCGGTTTGCTTCCTCACACGCCATGCAAGTGCGCGCGCGCATGCGCAGTGCTAAAAACCAAGCTTCTGCACATGCGCAGAAGCAAAAAACAGCTTCTGCGCGTGCGCAGAACCAAAAAACAAGATGGCGCCGCCATAGGCGCCGCCGAGAGAGCCAGTTCAGGGGCGTGTCCAGCCGGCCATAGCTGCCGGTTCGGCGAGCGGGGGGAAATTCCCGCTACCAGTTCTATAGAGCCGATCCGAACCGGCAGGAAACCACCACTGCTCCGAGGTCCCGTCCAACCCCAAGAGTCTATGAACCTACTTGATGTTTCTTTTCCGCTTCCTCCTTGGCTTTCTTCGCACTCATTTCCTTCCTCAGCCGTTCCTCTTCCAGCAGACGTAGTTTTTCTGCTTCCAGCCGTCGGTAATACTACAGAAAGAAACGCAACATTAGCACTAGGCAATCCATGGATTTATTTTACCAACCAGCCTCTCATGTTGGCTAGGGTGCGTGTAGATGGAATGGTTCAACGGTTTGAAGTTAGGGACAAATGAGATGGATTTTGGAGATGTGCAAAAGTGCGTTGTTATTATTAGTATGGCTGGTCGCACAATCAGCCAAATGTTTGGACTGGATTTGGCCTTTTCATCACTTCAGCCATCACATTTTTAATAGTTTCTCTGAATATAGAATACAAAGGAAAATCAAAATAATAGGAAGATAGGGGAGGAAAAAGAAAAGAGGAGAAAATGTAGGGCAAAAGGATATCTTTTTTTGTATGTACTTTGACGTTTTAATGTTTTTTATTGTTGTAATGTTTGTTTCTGTTTTTATTGCTTTTGTTGTTTTGAAAGTTTTGATTGTAATGCATGTTTTGAATTGTGAACTGCCCACAAACCAAATAAATAGGAAAAAAAGAAAGAAAAGCACTGACTTCCAACTCTTTTTAGCGCAAGTAGCGTAAGATAATAACATTACAGCCTCAACTTTTTACTTCTACATAATAATACAAATATATACTAGCCATTTCTATAACAACAATCCTATCTCAGCCAAACCCACTCTGAACAAATGGGGCTATGATATCAGGTGGCTTCTGCCTTTGCAATTGTGGTGACATGCAGACAACACCACAAATATATACCTGCCCTTTCTGTCCAGATCCGTGCACACCTGAGCGCAACAGAATGCAATTAATGTTGCTACCGGTAGTTTCTGGGCAAGATCTGTTTAATGTGTACATCTTTTAATCTTCTATTTTATAGTTTGATTTTTATGTCATATAGCATGCATTATTTTAATTGTGATGCTTCTGACACGAATGAACAAACAGCAAAACCCAAAATCAAAGTTTCATTTTTTTCACACCTCAAGCACAAAGTCCACAAACGGTTTCCAAGTTAGATGTGTTCTTTTTTCTTTTCTTTTTTTACTAAAACAGTCAGTTTTAGCCATTTAGTTTCTGGGCAAGATTTGTTTAATTTGTACATCTTTTAATCTTTTATTTTATAGTTTAATTTTTATGTCGTATAGCAGGGCTGTCAAACTCGGGGCCCACGGGCCGGATGTGTCACACGCTGGCCACGCCCATGCCTGGTTTAAGGAAGGGGGGAAATATCCCGATATGTCACATGACGCCACTGTGATGACGCGAGTTTTACACCCATCGTATAGCATGCCTTATTTTAATACTGACATGAATAAATGAACAGCAACACCAAAATCAAAGTTTCATTTTTTCCCCACCTCAAGCACAAAGTCCAGAAACGGTTTCCAAGTGGAAACAGTTAGATGTGTTCTTTTCTTTGACTAAAACAGTCAAATTTAGTCATCTTTCCTAACTCCATCAGTTCCTCCAGCCAATCGTGGCCTTTTTACCAGTCCTTCCCTAGGACCTGGGATAGGCAGATGTTGTGGGATGGTGTTAAAAGTCTCCTTGCAGGATATCAGCTTTCTGACCAAGAAACGTTTCCCACTCTGGATCTTGTTGGACCTTTGAGGGTTCTGCGTGCGAGTCTTACCTCTCCCTTCAGCCGTTTATAGAGCCGCCGGGCAATCATCCCACGTCCGTAGGCCTGGATGGTGAAGACTGCCCAAAGGCGATGGCGGAAAGCGCGACGCACCAAGAAGCCCCGACACCTGGCCTGGAATTCGATGATGCGCTGACGAGCCATGTGGTACTGCCGGTGTAGTTTGCGGGAACGGTAGAGAGCTTGGAGCCTCAGGAAGCCGATTTTCATCTGGAATCAGGAAGGACCGATTACAAAAGGGAGGGAGGCAGATTCGGGGACATGTGAAATTGGGTTTTCTCTGCACAGATGACCAATGAAGGAAGAGCAAAGATTGCATAGCAGGGGTCATCAACTTTAGCAACTTTATGACTTGTGGACTTCAACTCCCAGAATTCCTCAGCCAGCCTTGCTGAGGGCCTAATGGTAGGCCTGGCCCTGAAGCTTCCTTAGAACAGGGGTCTCCAATCTTGGCAATTTCAAGACTTCTGGACTTCAACTCCCAGAATTCCTCCGCCAGCCATGCCACTTGGCAACTTTAAGACTGGTGGACTTCAACTCCCAGAATTCCTCTGCCAGCATAGTAAAGCTGGCTGAGGAATTCTGGGAGTTGAAGTCCTTAAGTTGTAAAGTCGCCAAGGTTGGAGAATCAGGAAGGACCAATTACAAAAGGGAGGGAGGCAGATTCAGGGACCTATGAAATTGGGGGACAAACGAGAGGGAACTAATAAATCTACAGTATGTCACAGAAGTGAGTACACCCCCTCACATTTTGTAAATATTTAAGTATATCTTTTCATGTGACAACACTGAAGAAATGACGCTTGGCTACAATGTAAAGTAGTGAGTATACAGCTTGTATAACAGTGTAAATGTGCTGTCCCCTCAAAATAACGCAACACACAGCCATTAATGTCTAAACTGCTGGCAACAAAAGTGAGTACACCCCTAAGTGATAATGTCCAAATGGGGCCCAAAGTGTCAATATTTTGTGCGGCCACCATTATTTTCCAGCACTGCCTTAACCCTCGTGGGCATAGAGTTCACCAGAGCTTCACAGGTTGCCACTGGAGTCCTCTTCCACTCCTCCATGACGACGTCACAGAGCTGGTGGATGTTAGAGACCTTGCGCACCTCCACCTTCCGTTTCAGGATGCCCCACAGATGCTCAATAGGGTTTAGGTCAGGAGACATGCTTGGCCAGTCCATCACCTTTACCCTCAGCTTCTTTAGCAAGGCAGTGGTCGTTTTGGAGGTGTGTTTGGGGTTGTTATCATGTTGAAATACTGCCCTGCAGCCCAGTCTCCGAAGGGAGGGGATCATGCTCTGCTTCAGTATGTCACAGTACATGTTGGCATTCATGGTTCCCTCAATGAACTGTAGCTCCCCAGTGCCGGCAGCACTCATGCAGCCCCAAACCATGACATTCCCACCACCATGCTTGACTGTAGGCAAGACACACTTGTCTTTGTACTCCTCACCTGGTTGCCGCCACACNNCTCGGCCGGTCTGTTTAGTTCCAGTTCAAGTTCCAGCTCCAGCCGTCACCATAGAGTGGGAAGCGCACTCACAGAGCGGCCACTGCCCTGGCTGGGGTTTGGAAGGGGGAGAGAAAGAAAGAAAGACTTCTGCTGCTTCTGCTTTTGGCTGCACGCAAGGAAAGCAGCCCTTTTGGCATCCGAGCAAAAAAAGGTTCGCCATCACTGGCCTAGGCCATCTTTATGTAGAGCAACAATTCATTTTTTCAGATCCTTAGAGAGTTCATTGCCATGAGGTGCCATGTTGAACTTCCAGTGACCAGTATGAGAGTGAGAGCGATAACACCAAATTTAACACACCTGCTCCCCCTTCACACCTGAGACCTTGTACCACTAACGAGTCACATGACACCAGGGAGGGAAAATGGCTACTTGGGCCCCATTTGGACATTATCACTTAGGGGTGTACTCACTTTTGTTGCCAGCAGTTTAGACATTAATGGCTGTGTGTTGCGTTATTTTGAGGGGACAGCACATTTACACTGTTATACAAGCTGTATACTCGCTACTTTACATTGTAGCCAAGTGTCATTTCTTCAGTGTTGTCACATGAAAAGATATACTTAAATATTTACAAAATGTGAGGGGGTGTACTCACTTCTGCGACATACTGTACCTTCTGCACAGATGATCGATGAAGGAAGAGCAAAGATGGCATGGCAGGGGTCTCCAACCTTAGCCACTTTACGACTTGTGACTGATGACCGTTTTTCACACTTACAACCATTGCAGCATGCCGATTGTCACACAATCGAAATTCAGACGCTTGGCAACTGACTCGTATTTATGACGGTGAAACGTCCCCGGGGGGGTGTGCGGTCACGTGATCCCCTTTTGCGACCTTCTGACAAGCAAAGTCGAAGCCAGATTCACTTCACAATCGTCTTACTAACTTAACAACTGCAGTGACTCACTTAACAACTGTGGCAAGAAAGGTCGTAAAATGGGGCAAAACTCACTTTATAAATGCCTCGCTTAGCAACAGAAATTTGGGGCTCCATTATGGTTGTAAGTCAAGGACCAACTGTCCCCTAAACTAAATTGAACCATTCACTAAACTACCAGACTAAATTATACCCAAGTACACTCCACGCCACTAAATTATGCTTCCCTCACTCTAGTCCATTGCTCTAAACCACACTCCACCACATTAAACAAAATTGGAATGTGGGGAAGCAACCCAAGATGGTTAGATCATAGCTTAGTGGCAGAGCCCTGCTCCAGATGCAGATTACATCTGGTTTGCAGTAAAAAGCATCTCTTAGCAGCCGAAGGTGGCCAAGGATAGCATCTCAGCAACATTCAGACATACTTACAGCCTCGTAGTTTCGTCGACAATTGTGGCCTCTCCAATTCCTTTGAATCATGAGCGCTGCATTCCTCACTTTCAAGAAATGAGATCTGGAAAGAAAATCGTAATATCTGTTTGTCCTTGGAGATGGTCTTTATCTGCTCTGTTTTCTGCTTAGCAGCCAGCACTTCACTCCCCGATGAACGGATGACGTTACCTACACTGAGAAGGAAACGTCTTCAGGAAAACAACCCAGCTTAGAGAAGACCAAAAATCCAATAATAGGCGGATTGTCTTTTAAAGGGGGAAAATGAAAACGTAGGCACTGATATCAGAGTTCTTGAGAAATAGAGTCAGCTCGTGAATTGCAGAATCAAAGTTTGTTTGGTTTCGGATCAGAAGCATTCAGAAGAAGGTGATTAAAATTTAGCCACGATTGCATGATCAAAAGCTGGTCTCTTTTTACAATTGTTGCACAGACAATGCACCTAAAAGGGTGCAAAGCTTCAAGTTCACAGTTGCAAGCCCCGACCTGGCTTTTTAAACACCCTTCCTTGCTCCCTGCAAATTTTGAGCTTTTCTTCTCATTGCAATCGCAGAGAAAAATTCACCGAAACTGCTTCTTGTTAATGAGCTCTTGACCCCCAAATACTCATTCAGCTAGTTAAAATGTCAACATTTCAAAGTTCATTTTGGCATGTCCTCAAATTATGTATGTAAAGTACCAGGGAGTCCTCGACTTACGACCACAACGGAGCCCCACATTTCTGTGGCTAAGCGAGACAGTTGTTAAGGAAGTTTTGTCTCGTTTTATGACCTTTCTTGATACAGTTGTTAAGTGAATCGCTGCAGATTTTAAGTCAGTAACACAGTGGTAAAGTGAATCTGGCTTCCCCATGGTCAGAAGGTTGCAAAAGGGGATCACGTGACCCCGGGACACCGTCATAAATATGAGTCAGTTGACAAGCATCCGAATTTTGATCCCGTGACCATGGGGATGCTGCAACGGTCATAAGTGTGAAAAATGGTCATAAGTGGCTTTTTTCAGTGCCGTTTTAACTTTGGTCACTAAACGAACGGTTGTAAGTCCAGAACTAACTGCAGTTGTCCGTTAGCATAGAGCAGGGGTCCCCAAACTTGGCAACTTTAAGACTTGTGGACTTCAATTCCGAGAATTCTGGGAATTGAAGTCCACAAGTCTTAAAGTTGCCAAGTTTGAAGACCTCTGGCATAGAGATTTGTCCAGCCACCTTCCACAAAACTGGAATTTTTTTCTTAGTGGACTCTTGTTTTTCTGAATTCAGGAAGAGTCTCTTATCAGAAACTTCAAGTAGGACAAAGCTGACTTCCTTCCCAGACTCCCAAATCCTCTCCAAACATACTTCAGACCAAAATTAGAATTTTTTTCCCCATTGCTGTGTTGAAAGGACGTTTCACCCACCCCTGCCTCAAGCAGGCCGAATACAGGTAGTCCTCGACGTATGACAACAGAGGGCAAAATTTCTGCTGCTCAGCGAAACAGTCTTTATGTGAGATATGCCCTATTTTACGACCTTACTTGCCACAGTTGTTAAGTGAATCCCTTGCAGTTGTTAAGGGAATCTGGCTTCCCCATTGACTTGGCTTGTCGGAAGGTCGCAAAAGGGGATTGCGTGACTCCGGGACACTGCGACCGTCATAAATATGAATCAATTGAATCAAGTGTGTGAGTTTTGATCATGTGACCCTGGGAATGCTGCAATGGCCGGATAAGTGTAAAAAACAGTCATAAGTCACTTTTTTTCAGTGCCGTTGTAACTTCGAACGGTCACTAAATGAACGGTTGTAAATCGAGGATTACCTGTAGTCCTGAGATTGGTTATAATAACAGAAATCTTGCAAGTCGGATTCTGCTTGACTTCTTTCCCCTTTTCTGCAGTGAGATGGGGAATTTTTTGACCAGGCTATTTCCAAATGTTATCTGAATAGCAGAATCACAGAGTTGGAAGGGACCTTGGAGGTCTTCTAGTCCAACCCCCTGCTCAAGCAGGAGACCTTATACCGTTTCAGACGAATGGCTGTCCAGTCTCTTCTTAAAAACCTAAAGTGTTGGAGCACCCACAGCTTCAGGAGGCAAGTTGTTCCACCAATTAATTAATAGAATAACAAAATAAACTGGGAAGGGACCTTTGAGGTCTTCTAGTCCAACCCCCCGATGAAGCAGGAGATCCTATATTTCAGACAAGTGGCTGTCCAATCTCTTCTTAAAAACCTCAAAATCCACAGAGGAACCTGAATAAAATTTCAAGGTCAGTAGCTTTGCCAATTTCTAAAATCATGTTTAACTTTATCCATGACACATAGAGAAGAAAGGAAATCTTGCAAGGTTTCCTTGAAAATACAAAACCTTTGTGACCCACCACGGTGACAATTAATAATTCCCAGATTACATTTCACATCAAGAAATATTAGCTCTCTTCCCAGGTACCTGTCTTTAAATCCCCGAATGACTTTCTGAATAAGGATAACCTTGTCGGTAATGGCTTTGTCCCGTTCAATTTCTAACAGCATATCATGGTGATCCTGAGGGGGGAAAAATATATATATAGCCATGGGTTAATTAGGATTAGATCCTAGCTGAATGGTAGCACAGAGGGCTTGAAGTCATCACACACACAAAAAAATCATTCTATATTTCGAAATCAGAGCGGAATGAAAAAGGCAGTCCTCGACTTACGGCCAAAACTGAGCCCCAAATTTCCATTGCTCAGCAAGGAAGTTGTTAAGTGAGTTTTGCCCCATTTTATGTCAGCTCTTAAGGGAGTCGCTGTAGTTGTTAAATGAATCATGAGGTCCTTAAGTGAATCTGATTTCTTCCACTTGGCTTGTTGGAAGCCAGCTGGGATGGTTACAAATGGCGATCACGTGACCCCCGCATGACATTGCAACCGTCATAAATACGAGTCAGTTGCCAAGCGCCCGAATTTTGATCATGGGGATGCTGCAAGGGTCGTAAGTGTGAAAAACGGTCATAAGTCACCTTTTTCAGTGTTGTTGTTACTTCAAACAGTCACTAAATGAACTGTTATAAGTCGAGGACGATCTGTACCCTAGAGATTTCTGTGGCTCACTGAAGCATCAACAACTTTATTGTATAGGTTTCTAGAATATTTATTTATTTTATAGGTAGCCCTCATATTTATTTGCCTATATTTATTCTATAGGTAGTCCTCAACTTATGACCATAATGGAGCCCAAAATGTATGTGGCTAAGTGAGAAATTTGTTAAGAGACATTTGCACCCTTTTAACGACTTTTCTCGCCACATTTGTTAAGTGAATCACTGCAGTTCTTAAAATTAGTAACACGGTCGTTAAATGAAACTGGCTTCCCTGTGGACTTTGCTTGTCGGAAGGTTGCAAAAGGGGCGCACGTGACCCCAGGACACAGCGACCATCATAAGTATGAACCAGTTGCCAAGCATCTGAATTTTGATCACATGACCATGGGGATGCTGCAACGGTCATATGTGTGAACAATGGTCATAAGTAACTTTTTTCAGTGCCCTTGTAACTTCGGACAGTCCCTAAATGAACTGTCGTAGGTTAAGGACTACCTGTATTTGCAGTGATTTATTCCCCAGGCCTGCCTGGGGAATTCCATGGTTGATTCCAAGAATGGATTAAGTTCTTGGAATCAACCACGGAATTTCCCAAGCAGTCCAGGGAAAAAAATCACTGCACATAATATGCAAATACCAACATTGATAAGGAGAATATTTGTAGCTCAGGGCTGAACTGATAGGATAGGATGGGATGGGATGGGATGGGATGGGATGGGATGGGATGGGATGGGATGGGATGGGATGGGATGGGAATTCCATGGTTGATTCCAAGAATGGATTAAGTTCTTGGAATCAACCACGGAATTTCCCAAGCAGTCCAGGGAAAAAAATCACTGCACATAATATGCAAATACCAACATTGATAAGGAGAATATTTGTAGCTCAGGGCTGAACTGATAGGATAGGATGGGATGGGATGGGATGGGATGGGATGGGATGGGATGGGATGGGATGGGATGGGATGGGATGGGATGGGAAGGGAAGGGAAGGGAAGGGAAGGGAATTTCAGTTCTAGTAGTTAACTGTAAGAAATGTGTGTGTGTGTGTGTGTGTGTGTGTGTGTGTGTGTGTGTGTGTGTAACTT
>QLTV01004406.1:458453-466096 GCA_003457575.1 Thermophis baileyi
GCTTTGGAGAATAGGTTTGACCCCCTCCTCTTTGTGGCAGCCCCTCAAATACTGGAATACTGCTATCATGTCCCCCCTAGTCCTTCTTTTCTCTAGACTAGCCAAACAAGGTTAAGGACCTTGGAGTACTCATCTCTAATGATCTAAGTGCCAGAGCCCACTGCAACAGCATTGCTAAAAAGGCATTAAAAGTGGTTAACCTAATCTTGCATAGCTTCTTCTCTGGTAATATTGTACTTTTAACCAGAGCATACAAAACATTTGCTAGACCAATTCTTGAATACAGCTCATCTGTCTGGAACCCACACTACATATCAGACATTAATACAATTGAGAATGTCCAGAGATATTTCACGAGACGAGTACTACACTCCTCCGTTCGCAACAGAATACCTTATGCAACCAGACTTGAAATTTTAGGCCTAGAAAACTTAGAACTACGCCGCCTTCGATCTGACCTAAGTGTAGCACACAAAATTATCTGCTACAATGTCCTACCTGTCAATGACTACTTCAGCTTCAACCGAAACAATACACGAGCTCACAATAGATACAAACTTAATGTAAACCGCTCCAAACTTGATTGCAAAAAATTCGACTTCAGCAACAGAGTGGTCAATGCCTGGAATACATTACCCGACTCTGTAGTTTCTTCCCCAAATCCCCAAACTTTTAACCTTAAACTGACTACCGTTGACCTCACCCCATTCCTAAGAGGTCTGTAAGGGGCGTGCATAAGCGCACCAGCGTGCCTACCGTCCCTGTCCTAAAGTCCCCATGTATTCGAAAAATATGTACTCGTAACCATGTTTGTACTTATTATATACTCATATTAATATTTATACTTTACCTGTAATCATATACATTCTTGACAAAAATAAATAAATAAATAAAATAAAATAAATAAAACCCAAATCCTGCAACCCTTTTTCATATGTTTTAGTCTCCAGACCTTTAATCTTCTTAGGTGCTCTTGGCTGCATTTTTTCCAAAGTCTTAACATCTTTTTTGTAATGTGGTAACCAAAACTGGTTGCAGTATTCCAAGTGGGTCCTAACTAAGGATTTATAAAGCTGTACTAACACTTCACGTGATTTTGATTCTGTGCCTCTGTTTATACAACCAAGGATGGTATTAGCTTTTTTGGCTGCTGCCATATATTGCTGTCTCATATTTTCAATTTTCAGACTCAATTTTCAGCCCTTCGAGGTGGACAGATCAGGAAGCAGAATCTTCTAGGCCTGGAATTCTAAATGTCTATGGAGATTCTCAGTCATCCAGGTCATGGTTATCCCAAAAATGCTTTTTGAAAAGGCACCAGGTTTTTCCTTGAAGAGGTTTTGCTTCTTGGGAAAGAAAGAAAGAAAGAAAGAAAGAAAGAAAGGAAGGAAGGAAGGAAGGAAGGAAGGAAGGAAGGAAGGAAGGAAGGAAGGAAGGGAGACAGCAAGAGAGACAGAGAGACAGAGAGAAAGAAAGAAAGACAGAGAGAGAGAGACAGAGAGAAAGAAAGAAAGAAAGAAAGAAAGAGACAGAGAGAGAGAAAGAAAGAAAGAAAGAGACAGAGAGAGAGAGAGAAAGAGAGAGAGAGAGAGAAAGAAAGAAAGAAAGAAAGAAAGAAAGAAAGAAAGAAAGAAAGAAAGAAAGAAATAGAAAAGTATGGCTAGATGCAAACAAATCTCTGTGTTTCTTTAGGCGTAAATTTAATTCCAAACCAGATTAAGGGTTAGTTTGAAACAAGAAACTTTTTCAGTTCTGTTCTGACTTAACAACCGTGTTACTAACTTCACAAGTGCAGTGATTCACCTAACAAAGATGGCAAGAAAAGTCGTAAAATGGGGCGAAACTCAGTGAACAAATTCCTCACTTAGCAAAATAAATTTTGGGCTCAGTTATGGTCGTAAGTCGAGGACTACCTGTACCAGAAACGATGAGTACCAAACAAATATTTCCCATAAGGAATAATGTAGTGAGTCACAAGGCAGCTGGCAACAAAATGTCCTAGCTTATGCGTTGAGTACCAAACAAACAATGAGTACCAGAACAAAATTTTCATGTCAAAATGTGTTGAGTACCAAATTGAATGAATCAGAATCAGAAAAGAGCTGGAAGGGATCTTGGAGGTCTTCTAGTCCAGCCCCCTGCTTAATCAGGAGGTCCTATACCATTCCAGACAAGTGGCTGTCCAATCTCTTCTTAAAAACCTCAGTGATGGAGCACCCACAACTTCTAGTGGCAAGTCGTTCCACTGGTTAATTATTCTCATTGTTAGGAAGTTTCTCCTTAATTCCAGGTTGCTTCTCTCCTCGATTAGATGGCTGGCTGGGGAATTTTGGGAGTCGAAATCCCCACATTTTAAAGTTGCCAAGGTTGAGAAACGCTGCTGTCAAGGTGATAATTTAAGAGCTGACCAGCTGATACAATGATGCAACAATGGGAATGAGTCAGCAGGGCCTTTGGCTGTTATCCCTTTAAGAGCCTGTGTAATAAGAGGAAGCCCTGCTCGAGTGTTTGTTAGTCCGTCGAGTTTCTTCCCTGCTGTAATTGCTGTTTGTTTAGATACTGCTTGTAGCACATGTATGTATAGTATTCCTATATTCCTATTGTAGATAAAAACCACTATTTGATACAAACCACTGTTG
Source organism: Thermophis baileyi (assembly GCA_003457575.1). NCBI lineage: Eukaryota > Metazoa > Chordata > Lepidosauria > Squamata > Dipsadidae > Thermophis > Thermophis baileyi. The sequence goes on from QLTV01004406.1 coordinate 461,093, forward strand.
GCTGTACTTGCTCCATTTGATGGTGCCAGCCAGAGGCACCATGTGAAAACGCCACCGATGGATTTACACATTTCCAGATGTTTCTAACCTGCAGCTCCATGTGCAACCTTGTTTGCCCCCTCATTATCCAATCCCAACCTCTGGAAGAGCACGCATGGCTTACTTCCTTAATTTGAGGGCAGGGATTTTGACAGCGGGAGCCATTAAGATGCTAAATGGGTCCATCCAGAGGAGGCCAATGGACTGTATTTTAATCTATATGCAAATAGGTTTTCAGCTGATGGTGGAAGCGGGGTTCTCATCACGGTTTAAGGAATTTGGGACCAGCCCATAAATGCCATATGAGACAGTAAGTGTCAACAGCTTACTGAAAACTTGGTTTATGAGGATCATGATTGAAGGTCCTGAATGATAAGTCCAACAAAGAATAATAAAAGTTGGAAGGGACCTTGGAGGTCTTCTAGTCTGACCCCCTGATCAAGCAGGAGACCCTATACCATTCCAGACACATGGTTGTCCAGTCTCTTCTTCTAAAAACCTCCAGTGCTGGAGCACCCACAACTTCTGGTGGCAAGTTGTTCCACTGATTGTTTTCACTGTCAATCATTTTCTCCTTAATTCCAGGTTGCTTCTCTCCTTATTATTATTTATTATTATTATTTATTAAATTTGTATGCCGCCCAACTCCCAAGGGACTTGATCTCCTTGATTAGTTTCCATCCATTCTTTCTTGTCCTGCCCTCAGATGCTTTGGAGAATAGCTTGACCCCCTAGTCTTTGTTGGAGCCCCTCAAATATGGGAAGATTGCTATCATGTCACCCATAGTCCTTCTTTTCTCTAGATTTGCCATATTCTGTTCCTGCAATCGTTAACAAAATAACAGAATCACAGAGTTGGAAGGGACCTTGGAGGTCTTCTAGTCCAACCCCCTGCTCAGGCAGGGGACCCTTAACCATTTCAGACAAATGGTTGTCCAATCTTTGCTTGAAAACCTCCAGTGATGGAGCACCCACAACTTCTGGAGGCAAGTTGTTCCTCCAGTTTGCCTCCAGAAAGTGTGGGTTCAAATCACACCCGAACACTGCAAAGTGGAAAATTCAACGTGGTCATTTTTGTGTTCCACGCAGGGTAGTTGTTACTGGTTCATCATAGAGAATCGGTGTTCTGGCGAGTTTAGGCATTTGTAGAAGAACTTCAAGAAGAAGAGGCTGACCAACAGTGGCAAAGATGGATGTAATTGCAGCAGCGATGGCACCATTGGAAGACCTGAAGAATCATGTTGAGGGCAGATCATCCTGGAGAAGGTTTTTGTGGCCACTAAGGGTTAACACCGACTTGGTGACAGATGATCAATGAATCATGAGAACCACCAAAATCAAGAGCAGTTTTCCCTGAATGTCCCAAAGGTGCTTTCCCAAAAGGCAACTGGATTTTGTTTTTTCCTGAAGACGTTTCGCTTCTCATCCAAGAAGCTTCTCCGGTTCTGACTGAATGTTCTTCATTTTTCCCTGAAGACGTTTCGCTTCTCATCCAAGAAGCTTCTGACTAAATGTTCTTCGTTTTTCCCTGAAGACATTTCGCTTCTCATCCAAGAAGCTTCTTCAGTTCTGACTGAATGCTCTTCGTTTTTCCCTGAAGACGTTTCGCTTCTCATCCAAGAAGCTTCTTCGGTTCCGACTGAATGCTCTTCGTTTTTCCCTGAAGACGTTTCCCTTCTCATCCAAGAAGCTTCTTCGGTTCTGACTGAATGGTCTTCGTTTTTCCCTGAAGACGTTTCCCTTTTCATCCAAGAAGCTTCTTCGGTTCTGACTGAATGGTCTTCGTTTTTCCCTGAAGACGTTTCCCTTCTCATCCAAGAAGCTTCTTCGGTTCTGCTTGAAGAACTGAACAGAACTGAAGATTCGGTTCTGACTGAATGGTCTTCATTTTTCCCTGAAGACGTTTCCCTTCTCATCCAAGAAGCTTCTTCGGTTCTGACTGAATGGTCTTCGTTTTTCCCTGAAGACGTTTCGCTTCTCATCCAAGAAGCTTCATGGTCATTCAGTCAGAACTGAAGAAGCTTCTTGGATGAGAAGCGAAACATCTTCAAGGAAAAACAAAGTCCAGTTGCCTTTTGAAAAAGCACCTTTGGGACTATCTGATTCAAACCTGGATGCTTTAACCAGAAACGTTGTCTATCTAATCCAAAATTGACCACCAGGATCTGTTTTAACCTGGTTACTGAATTGCTCCATAAATTAATCCCGCAAAACGCTTATCCACAAAGAAGCAAACCACGAATGACACTGAACAAGTTTAATAGGGCCACCACATCTGGGCTGCAAAGACCTAGATGACTCTGCTCCCATCTAGTGGACAGCTGGACACACCTCAGGTTAAGGGGGTTGTGCCAATGCAACCAACAGTTTGTTGAACTCATTAAGACACGCGCGCACACACCACTAAACAAACTAGCAATTGCTGGCAGCAATTCTATTCTGTAGGCTTTCCATATATGACAAACACACACACACACACACACACACACACACACACACACACTGATTTCAAACTAATCTTTAAAATGGGTTGGAATTAGATTTATGCCCAAAGAAACACAGGGCCTGTCTGGTCTTCCTTTGTTCAGAGTCTAGGGTGTTGAATTCAACATTTTACCTAAAATCTCCTCCTAGGAATGTTTATTGAGTCAGAGTTTTATCTATCACATTGTTCTATCTGTTGTTTAGGGTAGATCGCTCTTTCACTTTTCATGAAGAACAGCACTCATGTAAACATGAAGGCATAGGAATTCTCTCTTGATAATGTGTTGTGACCTTGGCTGTGGTCTTCAGTAAATAGTAGGTAAAGGTTTAACCCTGTCTCCACCAAAATATGTTTCTAATCTTTTTATCTTGCCTGCTTCTCCAGGCACTTCTAGAATAAAGGATAGAGTTGCCATATGGTTTGTTTATTTATTTTATTCATTTCCTGCTTCTTTCTTTCTTTCTTTCTTTCTTTCTTTCTTTCTTTCTTTCTTTTTCTTTCTTTCCTTCCTTCTTTCTTTTTCTTTCTCTCTCTCTCTCTTTCTTTCTTTCTTTCTTTCTTTCTTTCTTTCTTTCTTTCTTTTTTTCTTTCTTTCTTTCTTTCTTTCATCACCCCAGAGTCAAAAGAATGCTACAACCAACTTGTCAAATAATGTCTCGACAACTTTCTGCTTTTCTTTGCAAGCAGAAAGCCAAAAAGCCGCTATTGATTTTCTGAATTCTTCAGAGTTTTATCCTTCCTAAACGAAGCCAACCGTGCAGCGTCTTTGAAAAGCTACCAAGAGAAAAATCAGTGGGATGCAACGGTGCGGCTCTCACACATATTTACATATACATTTAATAATAAATTAACAAATAAAAAATTAAACTGGAAAAGTCCTCCAGGCTGCTCATTGCCCTAAAGTCTGCTTCTTTTTAGTCTCCAAAAAAGTTTAGGTCAGAGATTAAGTCTTTAGTTCCTTGGAGAAATGGCTCCTTCAAATTGGAGTGATCTTTGAATAATTGGATCAGATCTGTTGGACTCTGAATTAAGAAACAAGACTTAGATTCAAAGCTTCCTTCTCTGCCTCCTGCCTCCCTGCGTTCCTTTCCCCCTCCCTCTTTTTTCCCTTCTCCAGCCTGCCTTTCTCCTTCTTTCTTCCACTTCCCCTCCTTCCTCCTCCTCCTCTTCCTCTTTCTTCTTCACACTCCCTTCCTCCCTTCTTTCTTCCCCTTCTTCTCCTTCCTTCCTTCTTCTCTTCCTCCTTTCCTTCCACTTCCTTCCTCCCTTCCCCTTCTTCTCTTTCTCCTTCCTCTTTTTTCTTCCTCCTTCTTCCTCCTTCTTCTTTTCTCTTCCCCTACCTCCTTCCTTTCTTCCCCTTCTTCTCTTTCCCTTCCTCCTTCTCTTCTCCTTCCCCTTTCCCTGCTCATCTTCCTCCTCCTTTCCTTCTTCACCTTCCCTTCCTCCCTTTGCCTTCTCCCTCTTCTCTTCCTCCTTCCTCTTCCCCTCCTCCTCTTCCTCCTGTTCTCCTTTTTTGCATTTTATCCTTGCTGCAAACAATGTTTAAAAACCATTTTGCTGTGCCTCCCTTTTACACTATCAAACCATATCTGTCGATGCAGCAAGTTATCCATTCTCAAAGTCAATCTCTTTTCTGATCAGGACTGGTAGGCCAAACCCCTATTTAACCTTGAATGTGTGAAGGGGGTGTGTCATCCAGGGGTTTCAAGCTTCATTCCTCCAGCAGGGCCGGCTCAGTGATTTTTTTTGGGGGGGTCCAAAACATCTGGAGGCCATCAAAACTCTCTACCCCCAAATCATACACACTGACTCGATAAACAGAATGCTTTCCTCATTCCTTTACGAAGATTTATAAATAAAGTCTGGGATTTAGATCTATTTGAACAGCTGATCAATTTAGACGTCGTGTCACAAACTCAGAATTTATGGAACCGTTTCTACGCGGCTGAGTTCCCTTTGTTGCATTTTCAGCAAACTGGAATTATTAAATTATCAAGCATTAAATCTCCTCTGAGGCATCGCGGTGAATACAACACCGTGCCTTGTTTGTCAACCGCTTTAGGAGCGTTCTTTGAGCAGAGAATAGCATTTCCAAACAATCAAGTTAAATATTCTAGAATTAATTTTCTTAAACAGGCACCTTCCTCTATTTTGCCCATGTGGTACCCTCCCTCTCAAAGTTTAATTCTCAGACAGCACCCAGACAATTTAAAACAACCTTAATTTAGAGTTTCGTGGTTTGCTCATATTTTGAACTCAGCAAAAGCTCTGTTTGATGTGTGTGTGTGTGTGTGTGTGTGTGTGTATCTATCTATATATATCTATATATCTATATATCTATATATCTCTATATCTCTATCTCTATCTCTATCTCTATCTCTATCTCTATCTCTATCTCTATCTCTATCTATCTCTATCTCTATCTCTATCTCTATCTCTATCTCTATCTCTATCTATCTATCTATCTATCTATCTATCTA
>QLTV01004406.1:469322-479786 GCA_003457575.1 Thermophis baileyi
ACATATACATATACATATACATATACATATACATATACATATACATATACATATACATATACATATACATATACATATTCATATACATATACATATACATATACATATACATATATCAGAAGCCAGAAGGGTGGTTATATAGAATAAAGAACCTAATCTGTGGTTCCCCAGGACGACATGTGCCTCCTAACAATTGGTACGTGTATCCTCTGTTATTTTTAACATGTCAAACAGGGAATTTATTAAGTACACCAGGAATCAACTTATTAATTATATGCAAGGAGCTGGATTTTAATTCAGTGCACATGAAGAAAACTAGATCCAAATACTTTTTTGATGACGGATATGGCAAAAGAAGGTCACAGCATGGAATTCAAACTTTTCTATATATAATTTTTAGTTTCTGTAATTCCTCTGTAAGAATCTCAGGCTGAACTGATCCGTGCATCAGAACTGGTTGCTATCACATGGCACGGAAACGTTAGTAAAAAATAAAATTATTTTAAATTAAATTCATGGCTGCCGGATACAAAGGACAGGGGCAGGAGGGCAGGAGAGGGATGGAGAGATTTAAAAAAACCTGCAAGAACCATTCCCAAATAAAATACAGGAAGTCCTCGACTTACAACAGTTCATTTAGTGACCGTTCAAAGTTACAACGGCACTGAAAAAAGTGACTTACGGCCATTTTTCACATTTACTACCATTTCAGACCCGTGATCAAAATTCAGACCCTTGGCAACTGACTCGTATTTATGACAGTTCCAGTGTCCCGGGGTCATGCAATCCCCTTTTGCGACCTTCCGACAAGCAAAGTCAACGGGGAAGCCAGAACTTGCAGTGATTCACTTAACAACTGTGGCAAGACGTGTCATAAAACGGGACAAAATTCACTTAGCACGTTTCGCTTAGCCACAGAAATTTTGGGCTCAATCGTGGCCGTAGGTCGAGGACTACCTGTAGAAAGTATATGACAAAAAGGTCCCAAGTCCCTTTTTTTCAGTGCCGTTGTAACTCTGAACGGTCACTAAAAGAACTGTTATAAGTCGTGGGCTACTTATATTTATTTATTCGATTCAATTTTCATTTTTCCTCCATCGGGGTTTTGCGGCCTCTCTCGCTTTCACGCCAACTGCTGCTTCTACCAGAATTAATACTTAAACAGATTAACAGAGTCGGAAGGGACCTTGTAGGTCATCTAGTCCAACCCCCCGCCCAAGCAGGAGACCCTACACCAGTGGTTCTCAACCTTCCTAATGCCGCGATCCCCGTCCCGCCGCCGCGACCCCCGCCCCACCTCCTCCCCGCGCGGGATGAGGTGACAAAGGGGGCGTGGCACCAGGGGGGAAAGGCTCCTGGTTCGGGCTTGGCTGCGGGTCGCCGAACAGCTGATAGCAATGGAAGCGGGAGACTTCGCCCAGACGCTGCCATTTGGGTTCTTTTACCCTCTGTGCATGCGCAAAGCGTTCTGCACATGCGCAGTGGGTAAAAGAACCCAAATGGCGGCATCCGGGCGGGTGGGCGAAGTCTCACTGTCAGGAAATTTCTCCTTATTTTAAAGGAGAATCTCTCCTTAAATGATAAATATTTTATCTCATCTGTGGTCTCAGAGAAAAAGGATGGGATCCTTTCAAAATTTCAGCAGCCTACAATCATAAATCAGAATTCCAGCCGTCTCTATCGTGGTGCCTATTTCCTAGCCTGGCCTGTCTCAAACAGCTGACACACAGAGAATGGCTTTATTATCTGAAGGTTTTGCTGAGAAAATCCACCCACTTTCTCTGTGGTTGGAAATCCCTGGCAGGTGGGCAGAACACGGGCTCGGTTGGATGATCTCCAACCTCGTGACCGGCCCAGCTGCCAACTAGTTCCCAAAGGCAAACCGAGTGGCCTCTTAAGATACTCATTTATTACTAAGAGTTTAGGAGGAACAGCAAAGGGAGGTGTCATAGAACCTGGAATATAGGGCTGGAAGGGACCTTATGGTCTACTCCAGCCTCCTGGTCAAGACAGGAGACCTTAAACCATCCCGGTCAAATAGTTGTCCAGTCTATTTTTGGAAACCTCCAGTGATGGAGCACCCACAACTTCTGGTGGCAAGCTGTTCCACTGGTTAATTGTTCTCACTGTCAGGAAATTTTTCCTTGCTTCTAGGTTGCTTCTCTCCTTGATTAGTTTCCATCCGTTGCTTCTTCTCCTGCCTTCAGGTGCTTTGGAGAATAGAAGAATAGAATAACAGAGTTGGAAGGGACCTTGGAGGTCTTCTAGTCCAACCCCCTGCTCAGGCAGGAGACCCTATATCCGTGATCCCCAATCCCTGGTCCGTGGACCAGCACCGGTCTGCGGCATGCCAGCAACCAATCAGCGCAAACAAGCAAAGCCCCATCTGCGGGATCAGGTAGCACGTGAAACCACACCCCCTCCGGTCCACAGAAAAACCTCTCGCCATGGAAACAGCCCCTGTTAACCAAAAGGCTGGGGACCACTGTCCTACACCATCTCAGACAAATGGTTGTCCAATACCTTCTTAAAAACTTCCAGTGTTGGAGCATTCACAACTTCTGGAGGCAAGCCATTCCATTGATTAACCGCGCTCCCCAGGCTTCAGGAAAGCCTCCGGAGCCTGTGGATGGCGAAAAACGACCCAAGGGGCCTACCTGAAGTTCGGAGGCTTCAGTGAGGCCTGCGCACGCATGCGCGGGGGGGGGGCAGCACGGGGGGGGGTTGGGCACGCATGCGTGGGGGGAGGGCATTGCATTATGGGTGTGGGCACGCGCACGTGTGCTATCACACACGCGCGCGCCCTTTTGGCACCCGAGCAAAAAAAGGTTCCCCATCACTGCCCTATATCATTTCAGACAAATGTGGTCCAGTCTCTTCTTGAAAGCCTCCAGTGATGAAGCACTCACAACTTCTGGTGGCAAGCTGTTCCACGGATTAATTGTTCTCACTGTCAGGAAATTTCTCCTTGCTTCTAGGTTGCTTCTCTCCTTGATTGGTTTCCATCGGTTGCTTCTTGTCCTGCCCTCAGGTGCTTTGGAGAATAGGTGGACCCCCTCTTCTCTATTCACCCTTTCAAGAATTGGAAGATGGCTATTACGTCCCCGTCAAATATTACCACTGCCCCCACTCAACTCCAGCTATGATGAGGCAGCCCAGCAAGACTTGAGGGGGAGTTGATCTCAAAAAGCACAGCAGGGCTGGATTTAGTTAGCATGTGGATGGGAGACCACAAGGAAATCCCAGCACGAAACTCTAGCCTGGGAAATATAATATATTCTAGAAAGAAGGCGGCCAAGCAATTTTTAACAGCTAACATTGCAAAAAAACAACAACCACCAAAAAAAAAAAACCCCAACCCCAACTGCAGCGACCTCTCCATGCAGTCAAACTGAACTCAGCTCAATGGATATATTTCATTTATTCATTCATTCGATTCTGTACGGGTAGTCCTCGAGTTACAACCACAAGCGAGCCCAACATTTCTCCTGCTAAGTAAGACATTTGTTAAGTGAGTTTTCTCCCACTTTACAACCTTTCTTGCCAGAGCTAAATGAATCACTGCAGTTGTAGGAGCCGCGGTGGCGCAGTGGTTAGAGTGCAGTACTGCAGGCTACTTCTGCTGATCACCGGCTGCCAGCAGTTTGGCAGATCGATTCTGACCGGCTCAAGGTTGACTCAGCCTTCCATCCTTCCGAGGTCGGTAAAAAGAGGACCCAAATTGTTGGGGGCAAGATGCTGACTCTGTGAACCACTTAGAGAGGGCTGTAAAGCACTGTAAAGCGGTATATAAGTCTAAGTGCTATTGCTATTGTTTAGTGAGTAACACGGTTGTTAAGTGAATCTGGCTTCCCCCGTTGACTTTGCTGGTCGGAAGGTCACAAAAGGGGATCACGTGACCCCGGGACACCGCAACCGTCATAAATGTGAGTCAGTTGTCAAGCATCCGAATCTAAATCACGCAATCATGGGGATGCCGCAACGGTCGTAAGTGTGAAAAATGGTCATAAGTCACTTTTTACAGTGCCGTCGTAAGTTTGAACGGTCACTAAATGAACTGTTGTAAGTGGAGGTGTACCTGTACTCCATAACAAACGGAGGCCACCAATTAGAGAAAATTATCTTAATCTTAGAAGGAAAACTTTAAATATTCCTTTACACGACCCCGGGACACTGCAACCGTCATAAATATGAGTCAGTTGCCAAGCCTCTCAATTTTGATCACATGACCATGGAGGACGCTGGAACAGTCGTAAGTGTGAAAAATGGTCCCAAGCCCATTTTTTCAGTGCCGTTGTAACTCTGAACGGTCACTAAAAGAACTGTTATAAGTCATGGGCTACTTATATTTATTTATTCAATTCAATTTTCATTTTTCCTCCATTGGGGTTTTGCGGCCTCTCTCATTTTTCACGCCAACTGCTGCTTCTACATGCACAAACCCAGAATTAATACTTAAACAGATTAACAGTGTTGGAAGGGACCTTGTAGGTCATCTAGTCCAACCCCCCACCCAAGCAGGAGACCCTACACCATTTCTGACAGATGGCAGTCCAGTCTCTTCTTGAAAGCCTCCAGTGATGAAGCTCCCACAACATCTGGTGGCAAGCCATTCCACTGGTTAATAGTTCCCACAGTCATAAAATTCCTCCTTATTTCTAGGTTGAATCTCTCCTTGGTCAGTTTCCATCCATTCTTCCTTGTCTGGCCTTTGGATGCCTTGGAGAATAGCTTGACCCCCTCCTCTCTGTGGCAGCTCCTCAAATATTGGAAGACCGCTATCATGTCTCCCCTGGTCCTTCTCTTCACTAGACTAGCCATATTCAGTTCCTGCAACCGTTCATCGTGTGTTTTAGCCTCCAGTCCCCTAATCATCTTGTTTAATGTTTAATAGGCTTGTTGATAGGGCTGCTCTGTCAAAGCAAGGCACCAGAAACCTTCCCCCCCCTCCCACCCCCCGAATTTATGCCTCCAAACAAAGGCCCAGAGATAATTGTCCAGGCTTCTCGACTATCTATCCAGCTGTTTGCAGTCCTGGGAAATCCGATACACGTTTTGCAAAGGTGTCCCTGGATACTGTGACTGTCTGCATCCGAATCTAAGAGAGGATAAATCTGCATCTTGCACAGGTATAATTTCGCTAGGGGAGGCATTGGAGGCAACTCGGTATGGGCCACCCGGGGTTCTTTCCATGTTTGGGGGGCATCCACGTGAGACGCAGGTAGTCCTCGACTTACAACAGTCTGTAGAGATTCTCAGTCATCCAGGTCCTGGTTGTCCCCAAGGTGCTTCTTCAGTAACCAGGAAGTCCAGTTGCCTCCTGAAAAAGCACCGTTGGGTCGACTTACAACAGTTCATTTAGTGAGCGTTCAGACTTACAACGGCCCTGAAGAGAGTGACTGACGACCATGTTTCACACTTACGACTGTTGCAGCATCCCCCATGATGATACGATCAAAATTCGAAGGCTTGGCAACTGACTCGCGTTTATGACAGTCGCAATGTCCCGGGGTCATATGACACCCCCCCCCTTTTGTGACCTTCTGACGAGCAATTTTTTTCTCTGTTCCTGATACAATGGAGGCATTTGTAATTCTTCGCTTTGTTTGTGAATTTCCCCCAGCATAGAGGCAAAACCATTGCAATATTAAAAAATAATAATGATTAGCACCTGGCTCTCTGCTGCCCTCGAGAGGCAACGAAAAGAATAGCAGCCTGTAAGAGCAAGCTCTGTGTGTCACTTCTGGCTGTGTGATTGGCAGGCCTGACCTCCATTTCAAGAGTCTAGCTAGCTGTTTGAGCTAGCTTACATGAGTATACAGCATTGTATTAGAGCAGGGGTCTCCAAACATGGTCACTTTAAGACTTGTGGACTTCAACTCCCAGAATTCCCATGGCTGGCTGAGGAATTCTGGGAGTTGAAGTCCACAAGCCTTAAAGTAGGAGAACGCTGTATTAGAATCTCTCGGCCACCAGGAACAGATAGCAAGACGCACAAGGCCTCTCGGATCTGGGATGTACAAATCGGGGCAACCACTAGGGGGCAGCCAAGTGTTTTACTATCGTCTTGCTGCCCCCTAGTGGTTATGGGGAATATTGCAGCGCAGATTTGGCATGGCGCTGGAAGCAACACAGAGGAGGTGGGATGACCTGAACACATCTGCGTGGAGATCAGACACAAAGACCACAGCAAAGACTGAAGAAACGCTGAATAGAGAGAACGGGAGATCTCCCGCATGTGCTTCGGAGGTTGGTCATATGACCGACTCGTTTTACAACTGTCACAACATAGGACCATGAAGGACAGGCTCTGTTACTTTCGTAAGTCAAGGACTAGCTGTAGAGAGTTTCATTAATGAATGGCTGTACTTCTGCAAAAGCTTGGACATCCCAGGGCTGTGCTGTCTCAAAAAAAAGAGCCAGTCTGATCAAATGGTTATGGCACCAGACTAGGAAGCGGGAGACCATGAGTTCGAATCCTACCTTATACACCAAACTAGCTGGGTGACTTTGAGCCAATCACCAGGAGACGATGAGTTCCAGTCCTGCCTTAGGCATGAAAGCCAGCTGGGTGTCTTTGGGCCAATCACCAGGAGACGGTGAGTTCTAGTCCTGACTTAGACATGAAAGTCAACTGGGTGTCTTTGGGCCAATCATCAGAAGAGGCTGAGTTCCAGTCTTGCCTTAGGCATGAAAGCCAGCTGGGTGTCTTTGGGCCAATCACCAGGAGATGGTGAGTTCTAGTCCTGACTTAGACATGAAAGCCAACTGGGTGACTTTGGGCAAATCACCAGGAGACGGTGAATTCTAGTCCCACCTGAAGAATGAAAGCTAACTGGATGACTTTGGACCAATCACTGGATGACTTTGGACAAATCATGAAATCATGCAATGCGAGCACTCCCGCGCATGTGCGCATGCGTCCCCCACATGTGCCCTGTCCCCCTGTGTATGCGCACGTGTATCCCCTGTATGCGGGGGGTCCCCGCGCATGCGCGGCAGAGACCCGACGACCAGCTGGCCGGCGGGAGGCGCGCGCGCATGCTCGGCGGAGCTGAACTGGGGCGATGGCTCGCGTGCCCACAGAGAGGGTGCTGCCTGCCACCTGTGGCACGCGTGCCATAGGTTCGCCATCACGGGTATAGAATTTCCTGTTTGAGCAGGGGGGTTGGACTAGAAGACCTCCAAGGTCCCTTCCAACTCTGTTATTCTGCATTCTGAGTGTTCTCTGAACGTGTGAATTCCCTTTGTGGGTGGCAGAAGAGACCAGCTTCTGGTGTCGGCGTGTGTTCACATTGTCTGCTCTGAAGTTCCGCTTTTCTTTCTCTTTCGAGTCCCCTGAAACCACGTCGGGCTCCTGAAAGGCCTTTATAAATGGTGCGTTCATTCATGCTAGACTAATCCTTTCCATGGCAACCTGGCCACGGCGAGATCACAAGCTATAAAATATAAAAGGGGAAAAGGCCAGACGGGGCCTTTGCCAATGCAGGACAAGTCAAAACGGTGTGTCTTATAGAATTTCCTGTTTGAGCAGGGGGGTTGGACTAGAAGACCTCCAAGGTCCCTTCCAACTCTGTTATTCTGTATTAGTGGTCTCTGAACCCGTGAATTCCCTTTGAGGGTGGCAGAAGAGGGCAGCTGCCGATGGACTTTGGAACTCCTTGTCACAAGCTTGTTGGTTGGGGGAAATTAAACAATTGACAGGCGACCGAAGGATGCCTCTTCCTGATTCTCACGAGGGAAAGAAGGGTGGGGGGGAAATGAGCCGTCCCTCATGAAAAAGTTATTTCAAAAGCATTCCTCACAAAAGGAAACAGGTAGTCCTCAACTTACGACCAGAATTGAGCCCTTGCTGAGCGAGATAGTTGTTAAGTGAGTTTTGCCCCCATTTTACGACCTCTCTTGCCACTGTTGTTAAGTGAATCACTGCAGTTAAGTTAGTAATATGGTTGTTAAGTGAATCTGGCTTTCCCATTGACTTTTGATTGTCAGAAAGTCGCAAAAGGGGATCAGGTGACCCCGGGACACTGCGACCGTCATAAATTGGAATCAGTTGCCAAGCGTCTGAATTTTGATGATGTGACCATGGGGATATTGCAATGGTCATAAGTGTGAAAAACGGTCACAAATCACTTTTTTCAGGGTTTTGTTCTTATTTTGTTCTGCGGACAAAATAACATTCAACTGAGGCTTACATGAAGGGAGGAGGAGATCTCAGAAATTTTTGCAATAGATTTCTGTACTGATTCAAGGGTTGGACTATATGATCTCTGAGATCCCTTCCAAATCCTTATATTCTGTGATTTTAGGTAGTCTCTCTAGCAAAAATTTTTAGCCTTCACGACTTTAAGATCCATTGCTGTCTGAGGAATTCTGGGAATTGAAGTCTTCACAACTTAAAGCATGTTAGCTGGGGAATTCTGGGAATTGAAGTCCACATATCTTAAAGATGCTGGCTGGGGAATTCTGGGAATTGAAGTCCACACATCTTAAAGCATGTTAGCTGGGGAATTCTGGGAATTGAAGTCCACACATCTTAAAGCATGTTAGCCGGGGAATTCTGGGAATTGAAGTCCACACAACTTAAAGCATGTTAGCTGAGGAATTCTGGGAATTGAAGTCTTCACAACTTAAAGCATGTTAGCTGGGGAATTCTGGGAACTGAAGTCCACATATCTTAAAGATGCTGGCTGGGGAATTCTGGGAATTGAAGTCCACACATCTTAAAGCATGTTAGCTGGGGAATTCTGGGAATTGAAGTCCACACATCTTAAAGCATGTTAGCTGGGGAATTCTGGGAATTGAAGTCCACACATCTTAAAGCATGTTAGCTGGGGAATTCTGCTAAAGCATGCTAGCTGGGGAATTCTGGGAATTGAAGTCCACACATCTTTAAAGATGTTAGCTGGGGAATTCTGGGAATTGAAGTCCACACATCTTAAAGCATGTTAGCTGGGGAATTCTGGGAATTGAAGTCCACACATCTTAAAGCATGTTAGCTGGGGAATTCTGGGAATTGAAGTCCACATATCTTAAAGATGCTGGCTGGGGAATTCTGGGAATTGAAGTCCACATATCTTAAAGCATGTTAGCTGGGGAATTCTGGGAATTGAAGTCTACGCATTTTAAAGTTGTCAAGACTGGGAAATCTTGCTCTCTAGAATGCGACTTTGCACTACAACTCAAATTTTCTCAAAACACAGTTGAGTTCAGTTTACAAATTTCCCCGGCTTATACCTTTATGGAAGATGACACCCAACGCATCCAGAGGGCCCGATATTCAGACAATCAGTCTCTTTTAACCTAACTTCTGCAGCCAGATCAAATCATAAATCTAGTTGGGGGTCAGACAAAACGTTGAATAAAAATTGTGTTTGGCTATCAATCACACCATATTATATTGTCAGGATGGCTTATTCCACAACAGGGAAACAATAGCTGAGTTTTCCCCAAACACATCAAAACAATTATCCAGCTACCCTGTACTTCATCTAAGATCACGTGCCAATCCACACCGTCCGAGATGCTATAATTTGGATTAACGCACTCAGTGGGAGCTGGACTGCATGGTTTCAATGTGAATTCCTGTTCTAGGAGAAATAGTTGCGATTGCATGACAACTGAACCTCCACTTATTACAAATAGTCCTCAACTTACAACCGTTTGTTTAGTGACCGTTCCAAGTTACAACGGCACTGAAAAAAGTGACTTAGGACTGCTTTTCACACTTACGACCGTTGCAGACTTCCCATGATCACGTGATCTACAATCGGATGCTTGGCAACTGGCTCACATTTATGACGGTCGCAGTGTCCCGGGGTCATGTGTGATCCCCTTTTGTGAACTTCTGACAAGCAAAGTCAAGGGGGAAGCCAGATTCACTTAACAACGGTGTTGCTAACTGTGTTAGCAAGAAAGGTCGTAAAATGGGGCAAAACTCACTTAACGACTGCCTTACTTAACAACAGAAATGTTGGGCTCAAATGTGGTTGTAAGTCGAGGACCACCTGTAAAGACGTCTTTAGCCTCTTGTGGAAATCTACCAGAATGCTTTCTCTATGGTTCAATGCAGACCTACGAAATTGAGCAAGAACTGTGTCTAATCATGCGATACAAACCCAACCCAACCATCTGAATATTTGCTTTTACTCCTCTTCACTGGCTAGAGTTCTACAAAGTCATAATCTACTTGAAGTTTGGGGCTTAACATTTTAAATAAACTCAGACATCATGATTTAGAGGCCAGGTCTTAGCCTATTACTGTACAAGTAAGCAGTCAATTCTGGCTTATTATACAGCAAACTATGGCTTGGTATGACAGCAGTCAAATCATTGCAGGTGGAACCTGTGTTTTTAGCAGCCTGAACGCATCATTTCATCCAAAGTTGTGCTTTTTATATAACAAATATTGGGCTAAAATGTCACTTGCTGAGATAGGCGGCGGGGGAGAGGGAGGGAGGGAGG
>QLTV01004406.1:482370-497730 GCA_003457575.1 Thermophis baileyi
TGTTTATTAAAAAAAAAAAACCCTTTGGAACTGTATTTGTGCTTTTGAGATAGGCAGCATTCTAATCATTTAATTTGTTTGCTGAGTAGTAACAGCCACTCAACTGATTGGAGCTTCTTGCCAAGTTTAATGTTGCACTTCAAAAAAGGAAGAAAGAAAAAAAGAAAGGAAGGAAGGAAGAAAGGAAGGAAGAAAGGAAGGAAGGAAGGAAGGAAGGAGGGAAGCGAAGAGAGGAAGAAAGGAAGGAAGGAAGGAAGGAAGGAAGGAAGGAAGGAAGGAAGGAAGGAAGGAAGGAAGGAAGGAAGGAAGGAAGAGGTTTTCTAAGGATTTCTGAAATCAAGCCAGAGAGGTTCTTATGTTAGAAAAAGCATCTGAGGGCAGGACAAGGAGTAATCAGTGGAAGAAAAAGAGATCTAATCTAGAATTAAAAAGAAATTTCCTGACAGTGAGAATAATTAATCCGTGGAACGGCTTACCTCCAGAAGTTGTGGGTGCTCAATCACTGGAGGTTTTCAAGAAGAGACTGGACAGCCATTTGTCCAAAATGGTATAGGGTCTCCTGCTTAGGCAGGGGGTTGGACTAGAAGACCTCCAAGGTCCCTTCTAAACCTGCGATTCCATGTTCCTTCTGACAAGCAAAGTGCGAATTAAGCAACCAGAATTCAGAAAGAATCTGGTACCACTTTTGAAGGGTAACAACTATTTTTATTAAAATGGCAGAAGGTTTTATGAACTGCAAAGAATCACAAACATGGCATTTAACGAAGCAGGATATTGTTCACAAGAGATTCTGCCTTTCAGTAAAATGTGTTAATTTTAAAAGGTGCTAAAAAAAAAAAGTCAACCCATTTCTTAATGTTTTGACCGCTGGTTATAATAAATAAGCTGCAAGACTAAATTTCCAAGGTCTCTTCCAACTCTGTTAATCTGAATTAGGGACCCAGATAAACTCTTGAGTTATGCATTAGCATCCTGATTAAATGTGTATATTATCTTCCCTGCAGAAAAAGGGTGGCAAATCAAATAAATTACTGTTTATTCAGGGAAACAGGGTTCGGCAAACCATATGTAGAACATAGAATCATAGAACACAGAATCATAGGGCTGGAAGGGACCTTAGGAGGTCATCTAGCCCAACCCGCTGCTTAAGGCAGGAGACTTTATACTATCTCGGTCAAACAATTATCCAGTATTTTTGAAAACCTCCAGCAATAGATCATCAATCACATAATAGGTATAGGGCAAAACTCACTTAACTGTCTTGCTTAGCTACAGAAATTTTTGGGATAAATTGTGGTCGTAAGTTGAGGATTAGCTGCATGAAGACAAGATACATCTGATGTAGTCCTTGCTTAACAGCCATTCAAAATTACGACGCACCTGCCCAAAGCTAGTTATGATCTGTTTTTGATGTCCACACATCAAAAACGGGTCATAATAGCCTTGGGGAGGTCCGTCGTAACTTTGAATGGTCGTTAAGCAATGACTATATGTATCTTCGCCTAACTTGTCCCAATACGGGTAATCCTCAACTTACGGCCACCTCTGTTGTGGCCCGCCAGCAGCCTGTGCAGCTGGTAGCTGATTCTGACAGCGAGGAGGCTGGTGTGGTGATTCGCCAGCGGCCTGTGCAGCTGGTACTCGAGTCGGACAGCGAGGAGGCTGGAGAGGACTCGGTGCCAGAGGCAGGGATTCAGCCAGGGCCTTCAGACCCTCCAGAAGCTCCCATAAGTGAAGAGGAAGAAGAGGAGGAGCCTCTTCTCAATGCACGAGCGCGCAGAGCTGCCAAAAGGCAGGAATGGCTCCTCAGGAGGAGGTCTCCTCGGGAATAAGGCTTGGGACTAATTGGCCACTCCCTTAGCCTATTTAAGGGATGACGACGACTGAGCCAATTTGCAGGAAACAACTTAGTTCATATTCCTTCGTGTCTTGATTCCAGAAAAGTCTGATCGGCTCTTGTTCTCTCTCTCGTCATTTTTCCTGAAAATTACTTCTGGGCGTTTTGCCCAACCACAGTAAGATTACTGTTATCTGAAAGACTGTTTCCTCAGAACTGAGTTATTATTCCTTGGATTCTTGCTGGCTGTTAATGAAGTTGAATTAACAGCCGGTGTTCAGAAAAGACCGATTTAAACTGTATTTGTGTTTGAACAAATTAGTTCAAACTAATTGAACTAGTATTAGTACAAAGCTTATTAGTAATTAGTCCTTAATTAGTAAACTACGGTTTGTACAGACTTTCTGTGTGCTGCGTTCTTTGGGGTCCGTAGCTGGGGCAGAACAACCTCTGTGGTCACATGATTGATTATATCTTAGGCACTTGGCAATCAACTTCTATTTACGGCTGCTTGCAATGTCTCGCAGTGACATGACAACAATTTTCAGCAGCTTTTGCTGGTTTCTGGTGTTGATTTCCACTTTCTGGGGGGAAATGCCCATTGGTGAAAATCGGCTCACTTAATGACAGCTGCAAATAAGGTTGTAAAATCAGGCACAGCCATGCGCTGGCTCGCTTAACGACTGTATTTCCAGCCTTAATTATGATCGTAAGCCAAGGACCATTGTAGAGTGTACAATAGAACAGGAGGAAGAATTTTTTTCAAATTCAAAGCCAGAAGTGGTGTCAGTGCCACCTTGTGGTTGCAAGCAGGAAGTTATTATTAATTGCAATTAATATTAAGCCATGGAGGGAGGGAGGGAGGGAGGGAAGGAAGGAAAACATTCCCTCCCACCTTCCCTCTCTCCTTTCTTTTGGTTTTAAACGTGACATCACAATCTTTAATTCTTAATGAAATGGTGCCGAATATAACTCCACTACTTTATTTTTAAGATATTCCCAACCCTCCTGTGCTCATATTGGACTCAAGGATTTTTGTGCAAATGCAACTGTTTCAAAACCAGGTTTCTGCTTTTTGTCGTATACCCTTCTTCTCCCTGAGTTCTCAAGATGTGTCTCTGACACACTTGCTGATTTCGATGTCCACATTCTTGAGTGGCAAAGAATGAAGGTGTGACTATCACAAATACCAGATTAACAGAGTTGGAAGGGACCTTGTAGGTCATCTAGTCCAACCCCCCCACCCTGCCCAAGCAGGAGACCCAATGTTATTCTTAGCAAAAAGAAGCACAATTTAGAATCACATAAAGACTCAAATAATTTATATTTGAAATATTTTGAATTCATTAATCATATGAAGTGTTAACACTACTTTATAAGGCCTTGGTAAGGCCACACTTGGAATACTGCATCTGGTTTTGGTCGCCATGATATAAAAAAGATGTGGAGACTGTAGAAAGAGTGCAGAGAAGAGCAACAAAGATGATTAGGGGACTGGAGGCTAAAACATATGAAGAACGGTTGCAGGAATTGGGTATGTCTAATTTAATTAAAAGAAGGACTAGGGGTGACATAACAGTTTTCCAATATTTGAGGGGCTGCCCCAAAGAAGAGGGGGTCAATCTATTCTCCAAAGTACCTGAGGGTAGGAGAAGAAGCAATGGATGGAAACTAATCAAGGAGAGAAGCAACTTGGAATTAAGGAGAAAATTCCTGAAAGTGAGAACAATTAACCAGTGGAATGGCTTGCCTTCTGAAGTTGTGGGAGCTTCACCACTGGAAGTTCTTAAGAGATTGTTCAACCTTGTGTCTGAAATGGTATAGGGTTTCCTGTCTGAGCAGGGGGGTTGGACTAGACGACCTCCAAGGTCCCTTCCAATTCTGTTATATTCTGTTAAAATAATTTTATATTATTTTGAAAATTATAATTCAAAATAATTATAATTTGATTTTGAATAAGTCACCAATCAAGAAGGCTCCAAACCTGGTGTGTGTCTATGATTTTGTTTGGCCCAGTCTTGCTCTTTTAATTTTTTAAAAGTTTTACAATTTCTATCCAATTTTTCATGCAAACACATTTATTCTCTTATTCCCATTCTTGGCAGCGACTTTCAATGTAGGTGAGAAAAAAAATGGGGCGTAGGTTCCTGAAAAGGCGATCACACACAAATAGCAGTCAAAATTAAAGAGTTAACAGTCCAAATGTTGGTTCAGTTTTGGCTTTTAATTACAAATCTCGTACAGCCGGCTTATTTCAATGCTTTTAAAATCCCATATAATCAAGCATTCTCCCCCAAATCTGCATTCATATATTTCACGAAGCATCCACTGAATAAAGTGCAAGTGACACAAGACTTTATAACTTATAAAAATGGCTGATAGAATCAGCGAAATCAGAAATCAAAGATTTTCGGTTTTACCTGACATAATTGCAAGGACAGTCTTAATGTTAATATGTTCCCAAGTTCAATAACTTTCCTTCAAGTTATTAGAAATGCAAGGAAGGAAAATGCATTCAAAAAAGACACACCAAGTGAGAAACCACAAAAAAGATACAAAAAGAGATGTATTATAAAGCAGAGTTTCTCAATTTATGTTGTGTGGACTTCAACTCCCATAATGCCGTAGCTGACATCTATGGACTTCAACTCCCAGCATTCCCCAGCCAGGATGCTGACTGGGAATGCTGGGAGTTGAAGTCCACCTATCCGAAAGTTGTTAACGTTGAGAAATACTATTATAAAGAATAATTCAACGAAGGTTATAAAATTGTGTGTGTCAATAAAGAACAGTAAAAAGGATGCAACGTGCGCACATTGATGGTACCAAATGTTTGATCCACAATTTGGAATTTTAAAAGGGGATGGGTTTATCCTAAGATTTGAGAAGACTGAAATAAACAGAAGATTAAGCGACTATCCAATTTTTGGAAAAGGAAAATAAGAGCAGAAAAAATGGTGAGTAGAATTTCCTTCTGGATAAATTGTGGTTAAGTCCTCGACTTACAACTATTCTTTTAGGGACCGTTCAAAGTTACAACGGCACTGAAAAAAGTGAGTTGGGACCAATTTTCACACTTATGACCATTGCAGCCTCCCTCCCTTAAAATTCAGACACTTGGCAACTGGCATGTACTTATGACGGTTTTTAGTGTCCTGGGGTCATATGATCCCTTTTTGCGAACCTCTGACCAGCCAAATCAACGGGGAAACCAGATTCACGTAACAACCGTGTGACTAACTTAAGAACGGCAGTGATTCGCTTAACAACGGCAGCAGGAAAGGTCGTAAAACGGGGCAAAACTAACTCAGCAACTTGTCTCGCTTAGCAACGACAATGTTGGCCTCGATTGTGGTTGTAAGTCGAGGACTACCTGTAATGCTTTCATTTGTAGATTTATTTGGGAAGACGTGGCACGCAAAAGGAATAAGGAATTTGGACCGTAGTAGAAACAATCTCAAGGTGATCGGATGGTGGTTGATTTCTCAGGAGGACAGAAAACAAGTGAATTGTTACGGTTTTACAAACAGCACAGCTGTCCTTAGTTCGAATCCTTGTTATCGATCTTTGTAGTAGCATATTTCACATTAATTTTACTACAATATTAAGCATTCACTGCTCTTTTAAAGAAGGATAAAAGAGAACAAATGAAAACACTTTTGGTCCCTGGCAAAACACGGTACTTTCAAAACTTGTCAAAAGCTTATTTCTCTACCGATTGATTCCCCAAACCTCCAAAATTGGAGCTTGATTCAAACACAAATAAGACTCCCCCCCCCTTCGGATTAGCAGAAGCCCAAAAGGTAGAAGCAGTCCTTGCCAGAGGTGGTATTCAGCCTGTTTGGACCGGTTTGGCCGAACCGGTAGCGGAAATCGCGGGTGGGCCTGCCTGGGTAGGCCTTCCCACCCGTCCTGGCTCTATGCTATCTTATTTGTGCACGTTTTTGAGGCCGGGCGCATGTATGGAGGTGCGCGCGCTCACACTTGCGAACCGGTAGGGAAGGTAAGTGAAAACCATCCCTGCTTACAACAGTTCATTTAGTGATTTAAAGGAAGCTGTTTCTTCAGAATGCAAATTGAAAAGCTTCAAATGAATTTGGGGTCTTTTGTAAAAAAAAAAACAGGAAAAAAAATGCTCTCGGATGATGCTACGGACAAAGCCTGTTCCATGATGGAAATTCAACTCCATCTAACTTTTTTTTTTATTGTTATTTTACATGGGAGCTTTTTTAAAAAAAAAAAAAAAAAAAAAAAAAACCAACCAAGAGTAAAAATAAGACAAGCCAATGGCACTTCAACGACTCCAAAATGTTCTGTGTGGCACCTGGACATTTATATGGAAAATACTCTTAAAAATATGGCCAAAAGTCAAATCATTTCATTTTCTTATTGTGCACCCACACACTTACAAATGGGTGTGTGTGTGAATTTAACAGTAACCACAATGTTTGGGGAAGACCTCCGATCTGGAAAAATGTTCCTTATTGCAATACTGTTATTTAGATATATATTTTCCCTGCTCTGTATCAAGAACTTATGGCAAGTTGGAAAGATCTACTGGCTATGAGTGAATCGTAAATCTAGGGCAGTGTTTCTTAATCTCGGTAGTTTAAACCGAATTCCCCAAACTGGCTGGGGAATTCTGGGAGTTGAAGTCCACAAGGCTTAAAAGTTCCCGAGTTTGAGAAACACTTGTTCTATCGGATACTGGAGATGGGATTCAGCTTCTGAAACACTCAACTTCGTTATTTATTTTAAAATCTTCTTTTAGAAATTTTAGGAAGACGAAAGCAATTCCTGTTGAAATAAAAAAAAAACAAAAACCTCCTGTTGAAATCCTGTTGAAATCGAAAGGACGACAGCGAAAGATAGTTTAAGGACTGGAATGGTTAATGAAATGCAAACCAAGCTGTAAAGACTTCCATGGCTTAGATATTATGCAATTCCTGTAGAAGCGCCACAACGCAATATAGATATCATACACGATGTCCGATGAGGTTGTCCGTCTCTCGTTCCCTGGTCTTTTTCCTCCAAGGATGTCGACAGCACCCACGGTGCATCGGTGAAGAATGTGCCGTTTGGAGAACACGGCAATGCGACTCACAGGCTGGTCACACACGTGTGCCCAGAGGAGAGTTGTGTCCCTCCGTGTAAACGTCCAGTTTTTTGCACAGAGCGTTGGCTTGGAAATTTCTCTGTGTGAGATGACTTATCAACTCTGGTTACTGAGGATCTCCCAGTTTCGGAAAGGAGGAGGAGGAGGAAGAGGAGGTAGAAAAGGGGGAAGGGGAAAGAAGAAGAAGGAGGAGGAGGAGGAGGAAGAAGAAAAGAAAGAAAGAAAAAGAAGGGCGGGAGGGAGGAGAAGAAGGAGAAGGAGGAGGAAGAAGAAGAAAAGAAAGAGAAAAAGAAGGGAGGGAGGGAGGGAGGGAGGGAAGAAGAAGAAGAAGAAGAAGCAGCAGCAGAAGAAGCAGAAGAAGCAGAAGAAGCAGAAGCAGAAGCAGAAGATAATTAAGAAGATATGGGACTGTGCAGAAATGGACAGACTTACATTGAAGATTAAACAGAAAGAACATGAAGAAGAAGAAGAAGAAGAAGAAGAAGAAGAAGAAGAAGAAGAAGAAAGAGGGAAGGGGAAGAAGGAGGAGGAGAAGGAGGAGGAAGAAGAAAAGAAAGAAAGAGAGAAAAAGAAGGGAGGGAGAGAGGAAGAAGAAGAAGAGAAGAAGTAGAAAAAGAAAAAGAAGAAGAAGAAGAAGAAGAAGAAGAAGAAGAGGAGGAGGAAGAAGAGAAGGAAGAAGAGGAAGAGGGGGGGGAGGAGGAGGAGGAGGAGGAGGAGGAGGAGCAAAACGTCGCATTTTGGCTTCTTGGAAAAAAGGCACCTTTTTGTGTCAAATTGTGGGAAACAACCCAGATGAACTTAGAAGGGCTGGTCCCATTTCAAAAGTGAAGGCATGCAGAGTATATGGAGACAACTGACAAGCACACGCAGAGACGTACACAGAGGAATCATGGACGATGGTGTAGAGCAGAGAAGGCCCCCACCACCTCGGGTCTGTCTCTCAGATGCTCGTGAGAACGTTGCTACTCAACAACTGCACCTTAAGAACGCCGGGCAGATCCGATACCCGTTTGCTCCCTCTGTCTTGGAGGTGGAGAATGTGCAGAGGGTGAAGCTCGTTGGGGTCTCCGACCAAGGCGACCTGACCCAGAAACTCATCTGTGATCAGGTTGTGGTTCCAGATCTGGAGGGAGAGAAAGAGGAAGGAGGTTCAGGCGAGAAATAACAGAACAACAGAGTTGGGAGGGACCTTGGAGGTCTTCTAGTCCAGCCCCCAGCTCAAATAAGAAACCCTATAGAACAGTGATGGCGAACCTTTTTTTCCTCGGGTGCCGAAAGTGCACGCACGCACACTATCGTACACACGCGCGTGCCCACACCCATATTTCAATGCCCCCCCGCCCCCTGCTCATGCGTGCGCGACCCACACACACACACTGCCCCGCCCCCGCGCATGACCTCCCCCCGCTGCCCTGTTTCCCGACTTCCGGTGGGTCCGGTAGGCCCGTTTCTCGCCCTCCCCAGGCTCCAGAGACTTCCCTGGAGCCCTGGGGAGGGCGAAAACGGCCTCCCCCGCCCGCCGCAGAAGCCGGAAACGGCCCGTTTCCCAACTTCCGGTGGGCCAGGTAGGCCCGTTTTTCGCCCTCCCCAGGCTCCAGAGGCTTCCCTGGAGCCTGGGGAGAGTGAAAACGGCCTCCCCGCCCCCCTGGAAGCCCTCCAGAGGCCGAAAACGCCCTCCCAGAGCCTCCGTGCGAGCCGAAAATCAGCTGGCTGGCATGCACATGCGCGCTGGAGCTGAGCTAGGGTAATGGCTCGCATGCCGGCAGATATGGCTCCGCGTGCCACCTATGGCACGCATGCCATAGGTTCGCCATCACTGCTATAGAATTTCAGACAAGTGGCTGTCCAGTCTCTTCTTAAAAACCTCCAGAGCACCCACAACTTCTGGTGGCAAGCTGTTCCACTGGTTAATTGTTCTGTCAGGAAATTTCTCCTTAATTGTAGGTTGGATCATAGAATCATAGGGCTGGAAGGGACCTTGGAGGTCTTCTAGTCCAACCCCCTGTTCAAGCAGGAAACTCTATACCATTTCAGACAAGTGGCTGTCCATTTTTTTCTTAAAAACCTCCAGTGATGGAGCATTCACAACTTCTGGTGGCAAGTAGTTCCACTGGTTAATTTCCTCACTGCCAGGAAATGTCTCCTTAGTTCTAGGTTGCTTCTCTCCTTGGTTAGTTTCCATCCGTTGCTTCTTGTCCTGCCTTCTGGTGCTTTGGAGAATAGCTTGACCCTCTCTTCTTTGTGACAGCCCCTCAAATATTGGAATACTGCTCTCATGTCACCCTTTGTTAGATTAGACATTTTTATTATGTTTTATTATGTTTTATTATGTACTATTCTTTTAATAGTTTTTTATATTGTTGTGAGCCGCCCAGAGTCCCTTGGGAGTTGGGCGGCATACAAATTTAATAAATAATAATAAATAATAATAATAATACCGTTCTTCATATCTTTTAGCCTCCAGCCCCCTAATCCTCTTTCTTGCTCTTCTCTGCACTCTTTCTAGAGTCTCCACATCTTTTTTACATCATGGCGACCAAAACTGAATGCAGTATTCCAAGTGTGGCCTTACTAAGACATTATAAAGCAGTACTAACACTTCAGATGATCTTGATTCTATCCCTCTGTTAATGCAGCCTAAGACTGCGTTGGCTTTTTTGTCCTTTATGTGCCATGACTCGTTGGCCTCCAACTTGGGAGTTGCTCTGGAGATACGTTCGGCTTTGAACAACCCTCAACTTGTGGCTGAAACGAAACACATCGGCCTTTGCAAAGAGAGACATATTAAAACTTGTGTCTGTGAGAGCTACAGAAAAACACTGTGGTGACTTGAGTAATCGGCATTTCAACAGGGGAAAGAAAGTAAACATTGGAAATTTAAGAAAATGGAATGTATTTGAGCCTCGTCTTCCCATGGGTGAAACTGTGACCTGCTGGGGATTCTGGGTATTAGAAGAGGAAGATCACCAAAGTTATTTTATTTATTTTATTTAATATTTTATTTATTTTATGTTGTCCATCTCGCTGGCCAAAGCGACTCTTTCAGCTTTACCTGAATTATGACCGGCTGTCCCGGTTTCTTGCGGTAGAAAAGTCCTTTTACATCAAATTCCGGTGTCAGGGTGTTCTTCAGCACCGGTGATCGGATTTTCTCCCCTTCGCACTTTATGATCACATAGGGATCCACTCCTGAGGCACGAGGGAAACAAAAGGAATTGTCACCCCGTGTTTCCTGTTCCCCTTAAGTAAGCCTGTCCTGTTTTTTTGATTCTTAAATTCCTTCCTTAAAATTTGATTATTTGCCATAGGATCATGGTATGACCTGTTTCCAAAATCCTCCAAATATCTCTGTATGCCCTTCGGCCAAGCTTCTACTACTACTATGAGGAACATAAGAGGTGAAGGAAAAATCCCACCAATAGAAAAGAATATTTGTAGCTCGGGGTTGAATTGTGGGGTCCTTGGTGCTCTCTGAGGTTAGTGGTTTTCTTGCAGACGTTTCATGACCCAACTAGGTAACATCCTCAATGCTAGAAGGGGGTGGGGTTTGCTCTCTGTTTATATACAAGAAGCTTGCTTGCAAAGAGCAAACCCCACCCCCTTCTAGCATTGAGGATGTTACCTAGTTGGGTCATGAAACGTCTGCAAGAAAACAACCAACCTCATAGAGCATCAAGGACTCAACAGTTGTCCTCCTCCTCCTCCACCAGATGTTTCAACTACTTAAAACAGTGTTTCTCAACCTTGGTGACTTGAAGATGGGAGGACTTCAACTCCCTGAATTCTCAACCTTCTCAACCTTAACAACTTGAAGATGGGTGGACTTCAACTCACAGAATTCTCAACCTTCTTGAGTTGAAGATGGGAGGACTTCAACTCCCAATTCTGGGAGTTGAAGTCCTCTCATCTTCAAGTCAAGAAGGTTGAGAATTCTGGGAGTTGAAGTCTACCCATCTTCAGGTCGCCAAGGTTGAGAAACACTGACTTAGAAGAAGACACCTATTTCCTGATTTCCCTTCTCTTTGATCATGGTTGGATTGAAGCCAATATTGGCACCTTCTTCAGCGCCTTGGTTCTTCAGCCCGGAAGCCGAGATGACATGGACCTGGGACACCAATTGAGGATAGCCACATATTCCACTCCAGCAGGTGTGAGGGGGCTCGTCCAAGGTCAGTTCTCTGGAGAAAGAAGATGAAAAACCCAAGAGATATCAGATATTTCGAAGACCAGGAAAAGAACCTCCTTTAGAAGCAAGGACCCAGCCTGGCCAACCTTCACGCACAATCTAAAGAAAAGCAGCTCTGAATTGTAGCTAAACAAGACAAGAAACTGTAAAATGGGAAGAGGCCACAGGGTGGCCTTCACACAACCAGATCGATGAAAGACTTAGTGACTGCATTCGCACAACACGCATAGTTTTAACCCTAGTTAGGTTTTTGCAGCTTATCCAAACTCTAACCAAACCTACGTTTGCCCGTAGACAATTTACCATATTTTTCGGAGTATAAGACGCACATTTCCCCCCCCCTAAAAGAGGGGGAAAATGTTGGTGCGTCTTATACACCGGATACAGCCATTTTTCCAAACCCTCTGCGTGCCCCATTTTTCGCAAAAACGGGCCCGTTTTCCACCCGTTTTTGCAAAAAACGGGGCGCGCAGAGGGTTTGGGAGGCCTGCAGAGTGCTCCTGGGGGCCGGGGAGGACAAAAACTTTTTTTTCTTACTTACCTCTTCGAAATCTTGGTGCGTCTTATACTCCGGTGCGTCTTATAGTCTGAAAAATCCGGTAGGTGAATTTGGAGAAGCAGTTAATTCTGTCCTGTGAAAGTTGTGAAGGTCCTGGACCAATATTGATCATGCAATAATGATATTGTGATGGCTATGACATGCCTCCAAGTAAGATTTATGAATTTCAGCTGCTGCAAACGTGTTGGATGGCATGAAGTCGTATCCTGATGTCCTCCAGACACAATTTTAAATACTGCTCTTTGAAAATTCGGATCTTCTAAAACCCTATTATTAATTTCAAACTTTGTGGTACCATCTCAGGGATATCCAGAGGAAGATAAAAAAAAAGTTGAGATGATGGGTACAACCTGTGCCTATCATCTTGACATTTTTGGACCACTCTGCAACCCGCCCACCCACCCCACAACCCCCCTGGTTTCTACAGTCTGAGCTGTTTCTAGCAAGGCTTTGTTGCTGTACAATTTAGCAAGAAAAAAATAGAAGTACAGTAGGTTAAGATATTCATACATAGGTATAAAATTTTCTTGCATGAGATAGGAAGGAAGGAAGGAAGGAAGGAAGGAAGGAAGGAAGGAGGGGCAAGGAAAGAAATAGAAGGGGAGGAAAGGAGGGAGGGAGGAAAGGAAGGAAGGAAGAAAGGAAGGAAGGAAAAGGGGGAAGGAAAGAAATAGGGGAAGGAGGGAGGGAGGGAGGAAGGAAAGAAAAGAAAAGGGGGGAAGGAAAGAAATAGAAGGGGAAGAAGGGACAGAGGGACGGAAGGAAAGAAAGAAGGAAGGAAGGAAGGAAGGAAGGAAGGAAGGAAGGAAGGAAGGAAGAACGGAAAAAAGGAAACAAGGGAGGAAGGAAAGAAGGAAGGGAGGAAGGAAGGAAGGAAGGGAGGAAGGAAGGAAGGAAGGAAGGAAGGGAGGGAGGGAGGGAGGGATGGAAGGAAGGAAGGAAGGAAGGAAGGAAGGAAGGAAGGAAGGAAGGAAGGAAGGAAGGAAGGAAGGAAAAGGGGGGAAGGAAAGAAATAGAAGGGGGAAGAAGGGAAGGAGGAAGGGAAGGAAGGAAGGAAGGAAGGAAGGAAGGAAGGGAGGAGGGAAGGAAGGAAGGAAGGAAGGAAGGAAGGAAGGAAGGAAGGAAGGAAGGAAGGAAGGAAAGAAGAGAATATGAGGGGAAGGGGAAGTGAAAATCAAATGCCTCCCAGATAGTAGGAAAACATCCTGAGGCAGTGAATTCCAAAGATGATTTCTACACTGTGCAAAGTAGCCCCTTTTTCCTGATCTGCTCCCACCCAACCTCTTTCAAAGGGAAGACCGAGGGGAGCCCAGTGGTCCTTACTGGAAGTCAGAAGGCACATCTGTGAACTGCCTGAGCAGGAACTCGGCAATGTGGCCAGCCTCGAAAGTGGTCGGTATGATGACATAGCGACCCTCATTCAGGTCCATCCTCAGGAAGACACTACGAGAATTGATGTAGATGGAGCTGGCGACCTTGGTCTGTAGGGTATGCATTCGGTATGTCCGGTTGAGTTCCACCTGGGTGTAATTAAAAAAAAATCAGAGAAGGAATTAGGAGAAGGATTATGTCTGGGTTTCTCAACTTTGACGAGTTGAAGATGGGAGGACTTCAACTCCCAGAATTCTCAACTTTCTCAACCTTTCTTGACCTTGGTGACTTGAAGATGGGAGGACTTCAACTCCCAGAATTCTCAACCTTTCTCAACTTTGACAACTTGAAGAGGTGACGATTTCAACTCCCAGAATCCTCAACTTTCTCAACCTTTCATGGTTGAGAAACACTGCTCTCCAGTTAGAACCAGAACCGTCCATTCTGGCCACCTCCAAACATCTAATAAGAAGTTGGTCATCAAAGCTTACCTTGAAGATATCAAATCCTATGGCGAGGTTTTCTCCCTTCCCTTCCTTCTGGCTGGTCCGTTTGGGCTTTTGCTGGATGCAAACCAACACTTCGTCCTCTGCTTTCTTCACATCAAAAATGTACTGGATGAAAAAGAGAGGCACACAACGATCAGATCTTTAAAGTCAGCCAGGTCAACAAACCGAGGAGAGAAAAGCTCAAAATCTATCGTTAGAAGGTATGCGTGTGCCTCAGTTGTAACTAGTAAAACCTGCAATCAAACAATTTTGACACCACAAAAAGGCAACTCAAGGTAATAAAGCCACAAAAGAAAGATAAGAAACAATCAAAATCAAAGTTATACCTACAATGGAGACCTCTGTGCATGAACATAGAAATACACTCTAATGCGGTGTTTCCCAACCTTAGCAACTTTAAGATATGTGGACTTCAACTCCCAGAAATCTCAACCTTCTCAACCTTGGCAACTTGAAGATGGGTTGAGAAGGTTGAGTTGAAATCCACCCATCTTCAAGTCACCAAGTCACCTTTTTTCAGTGCCATTGTAACTTTGAACGGTCACTAAATGAACTGTTTTAAGGCGAGGACTGTCTATATGAAGAGCCGAGGTGGCGCAGTGGTTAGAGTGCAGTACTGCAGGCTACTTCTGCTGACTGCTAGCTGCAGTTCGGCAGTTCAAATCTCACCAGGCTCAAGGTTGACTCAGCCTTCCATCCTTCCGGGGTGGGTAAAATGAGGACCCAGATTGTTGGGGGCAATATGCTGACTCTGTGAACCGCTTAGAGAGGGCTGTAAAAGCACTATGAAGCGGTATATAAGTCTAAGTGCTATTGCTATTGCTATATAGCCTTCCCGTTGGTGTGTGTGTGTGTGTGTGTGTGTGTGTGTGTGTGTGTGTGTGTGTGTGTGTGTGTGTGTGTTTGTGGAGTGGCAATGTCATTGTCGCATTCTAGGGGAAGAACAAAAGGAGGAGTTTGTGGTATCTTGGTTGGAGAAGACTTGTTGGGTGAACCTCTTGAGTGGATCTACAAAACCAGTGTTTTCAACCTTGGCAACTAAGATGGATGGACTTCAACTCCCAGAATTCCCCAGCCAGCCATGCTGGCTGGGAAATTCTGGGAGTTGAAGTCCACATATCTTAAAGTGGCCAAGGTTGGAAAACATTGCTCTAATGCCTTTCTCGATCTCCCTCTTGACCTTCCTACCTGGGGGTTTTGCAAGAAAGTATCCCGGTTGTTGATGCAGCCTCCACAGCGGTTCTTCAAGGGGTCTTCATGCCGCGTCCAGGCGCCCTTCAAGACGGCTTCTTCCCACGTCTTATGGATGCTCAGGTAGGACGTGTTGATCAGGCGGCATTTGATGATGTCGGTGAAGTATGTACAGAAGTCATCAAAGGCCATCCTAGGAAAAGGAGGACCGGACATTCGATTCTGGAATATCTGACCTTTCATTGCTCTATACAGGTTTCCTTGGCTAGTGGATCCTGTATTCAAAAGTTTGCAGTTGTCTTCTTTGGTGGGCCCAGAAGGAAAACATACATTTTTCCTGTGCTTCCACTAAGTGATGGCGAACCTTTTTTTGGTTGGGTGCCAAAAGGGTGCGCACACGCGCGTGTGCCCACACCCATAATGCAATGCCCTCCTCCCTATGCATGCGCACACAACACACACCCCCGCTGCCCCCCCACCCCGCAAATGCACGCAGACCTCACTGAAGCCTCCGGACTTCCGGTAGGCCCGTTGTGCCGTTTTTCGCCCTCCCCAGGCTTCAGGAAAGCTTCCTGAGCCTGTGGAGGGGGG
>QLTV01004406.1:513579-531255 GCA_003457575.1 Thermophis baileyi
GAGAGGGAGAAAGAGAGGGAGGGAGGGAGATGGACGGAGAGGGGGACAGAGAGAGAGAGAGAGAGAGAGAGAAGGGAGGGAGGGGAGAGGGGGGGGGGGAGGGAGGGGGAGGGGAGGGAGGGAGGGAGGGAAAGAAGGGAAAGAAGGGAAGGAAGGGAAGGAGGGGAAGGAAGGAAGGAAGGAAGGAAGGAAGGAAGGAAGGAAGGAAGGAAGGAAGGAAGGAAGGAAGGAAGGAAGGAAGGAAGGAAGATCTAATACGGGGCAACTGTCAAGATTCAACCTAGATGGGGGCTACAGAGCAGGAAGAAATTATCCCTGGCTTCTTAA
This sequence comes from Thermophis baileyi, assembly GCA_003457575.1. Classification (NCBI taxonomy): domain Eukaryota; kingdom Metazoa; phylum Chordata; class Lepidosauria; order Squamata; family Dipsadidae; genus Thermophis; species Thermophis baileyi. Next base: position 513,907 of record QLTV01004406.1, read on the forward strand.
GAGGCATTAAGAGAGGATTGAAAACTATTCATTTACGGAAAGTCCTCGACTTATGACCAGTCATTTAGCAATGGTTCAAATTTACAATGGCCCTGAAAAAAGCAACTTACGGCTGATCCTTGCACTTACGACCATTGCATAGTGATCAAAATTTGGGCGCTTGGCAACAAGCATGTATTTATGACGGCTGCAACATCCCAGGGTCACGCAATTGCCACCCAACCAGCAAAGTCAGTGGGGGAAGCTGGATTCACTTAACAATCACACAATCCACTTAACGACCCGAGGTTCACTTAATGACCATGGCAAAATAGAGTGGAAAATCAGGCACGACTCACTTAACAATCACCTTGCTGGTGGTCGTAAGTCGAGGACTACCTGCAATTTTAAGTAGAAGGCCACACGTAAAGGAATACCCACCAACAGCTCCTGGCAATTCCCCCGTACGTTGGACTCCATCCATTCCAAGATAACAACCCAGCAAATTTCTGGAAGGAAGGGATGTTTCAAACAACCCTATACCCCTAGACGCACAACTTTTTTCTTCTTCTTTTAACGACCCCGTAATCCCTTGTGGGGTGGAGTCTGGGCAACTGAATGGACCTGAGTGTTTACTGGCCGGATACCCTTCCTGTCGCCAATGCGGAGGTTTTTTTTTTCAGCAGATATATTCTCATTGTGCCCAGAGAGAGAAATATCTGCAACAAATATTTGAGAAATATATAAGAGAAATATTCATGCAACAGACATCCTGCGTGGCGTGAGGGGTGTGGGGAAGGGGTGCTTCTGAAATTTGGAATTCTAATTTACCTGATCTTATTTCTGAAGCAGAAGAGATGGGTTGTAATTTCAACGACCGTAGCAATAGCAATAGCACTTAGGCTTATATTTGTAGTTCTATAACTGTCTGGTTTGGTCCAGCAATCAAACATTCTCTCCTTTACATTCAATGTCCCCTTAAGCTGCTAGGGATCCAACCCAAACAGAATTAATACTCTCTTCCACACTGCGATTCGGAAACTGCAGGGTTATTCCCGCAGCCACAATCTCAGTGCACATGGAGTACACAACACCTCCCTTTCGGTCTCGTTAACACCACGTGTTGACAAAGAGGTGGTCTCAGCCTGGTGGTTTTCTTGCAGACGTTTCACGACCCAACGAGGTAACATCATCAGTGCTAAGACTTGAGAACTTGCTCATAAGGAGAAAACCTCTCAAAGTCCCAGAAAACAACTCCAATGGATTCTGGCATTCGATTCCGCTTTGTGATTGTCCCTGTCTGGAAGGGCTTCCCAAACTTTGGGTGAGGAGGAAGAGCCGTCAAAAGTCCTAAGCACTTGGCCAAATTCAGTGACGAGAGAGAGAGAGAGAGAGAGAGAGAGAGAGAGAGAGAGAGAGAGAGAGAGAGAGAGAGAGAGAGAGAGAGAGAGAGAGAGAGAGAGAGAGAGAGAGAGAGAGAGAGAGAGAGAGAGAGAGAGAGAGAGAGAGCGAGAGAGAGAACATGATCTCATAGGGGGTTGAACTAAGGTATCAATCAATCAATCAGAATAGAGATGGAAGGCACCTTGGAGGTCTTCTAGTCCAACCCCCTGCTCAAACAGGAGACCCAACACCATTGCAGACAAATGGTTGTCCAATCTCTTCTTATACACCTCCAGTGATGGAGCAGCCACAACTTCTGGAGGCAAGAGCCGAGGTGGCGCAGTGGTTAGAGTGCAGCACTGCAGGCTACTTCAGCTGACTGTTCAGCAGTTCAGCGGTTCAAATCTCACCGGCTCAAGGTTGACTCAGCCTTCCATCCTTCCGGGGTCGGTAAAAATGAGGACCCAGATTGTTGGGGGCAATATGCTGACTCTGTGAACCGCTTAGAGAGGGCTGTAAAGCACTGTAAAGCGGTATATAAGTCTAAGTGCTATTGCTATTGCTAAGCTGTTCCACTGGTTAATTGTCCTCACTGTTAGGAAGTTTCTCCTTAATTCCAGGTTGTTTCTCTCCTTGATGAGTTTCCATCAATTGTTTCTTGTCTTCCCTTGAGGAGCTTTGGAGAATAGGTGGACCCCCCTCTTCTTGGTGGCAGCCCCTCAAATACTGGAATACTGTTCTCACATCACCCCTAATCCTTCATTTCATTAAACTAGACATAGCCAATTCCTGCAACCGTTCTTTGTATGCTTTAGTCTCCAAGCCTTTAATCATCCTAGTTGCTCTCCTCTGCACTTTTTCCAAAGTCTCAACATCTTTTTTGTAACGTGGTGACCAAAACTGGATCCAATAGTCCAGGTGTGGCCTTACTAAGGCTTTATAAAGCGGTGCTAAGACTTCACATGATTACTAGTACTAGAAAACCTCCAAGGTCCCTTTCAACTCTCTATTATTCTCTATTCTGTATTCAAAGGGGTTCAAGCAAACCAGCCAATTTTGGGTGCCTCCAAGCAAAAAGATTTCTCCAATCAAGCAAAAAATGCTGTGTTGAGCTTTTCATTCTACCTCCGTCAATCAAGCAGAAAAAAGTTTTAAAAGCTTCTTTCAAACTTCAGAGTTGCACAAAGAAAAAGAAAATCACTGCTTTTCATTTAAAGGAATTTAATTCACTGTGTAGCAAGGCACTCGTTTCGGGAGGTGGCAAATCTTTTATTTTCCTGGAAAAGCAAGCAAGGGGATAGACGTGAATTTCAAGATCCTGAAATTCAGATCCAAATTTAGCTACGGATCTATCAGAAAGTCAAGCTGTTACTTCAGGTCGTCAGTTCCCAGTTTAAAAAATTGAGCCAATTTTGCAAAAGCGTGAAAAAGAGGGGGAAAGGGGGCACCTGTTTAATACTTGCATGCTTAGCATGCTCTGATTGGTGGTGTGTTGGTAGTGCTGAAGAACATAAAATAAGTTAGGAGAACTTTTGATTAAGAAAAATCAACGTTTTTCTCAGCCTCCCTGAAAATTAGGGCTTACTTTGAAAGGGGGGGTAAAAAAGGTTAAAATTATCAGGCGCCTGGATTTAGGCAATGCTGCCCCTTTTGAGAAGCGTGCAAATTATTGCAATAAATCGGATCGAAGGAATTTCAAGATATGCCTGTTTTTTTTCCCCACACCCAGCCCTGCTAGGTAGGCTTCTGAGACAGTCCATGGGCCTAATCCCCTTTTCTGGAGGTCTTGAGTGCAAGGAAACGCTCCAAATTTACATAGAGGGGTGCAAGCCAGCTTGGAGAGGCGATAGTGAGACGGCCGGCCTATACATTGCATTTTTTAAAATAAAAAACTTCTGGAGAAAGTCTTCAAAGTTTCAAACAGCAGATTTCCCAGCCTAGCGAGGGGGAGGTGGTGTTTCTTAAGTCCTCCTTAGAGCCGATCTAAGGTCAGGCTGAAGGTCAAGGAAGGCCAACGTCAATTCTGCATTTCAAAAGTGCATCTGGTTCAAAACTAAGTCACCGTTGGAGCTGCAGAGCCCAAAACAAAAGGAAGAATATTTCAGAGGAGAAAAAGCCACCGAGGAGAGCTGGGACCAGAATTCAGATTTTGAATATCACGGAGCATTTCAGGTGAGCTGGCTCGAGACCGTCGGTGAAGGCCACCAGGAAATACATCACTTTCCGGATTTTGGCCAGCTCCACCAACCTTTCTCCAAACTCCAGGGCATCAGCTTCGTTGCAGTCTACCACGTCGGGCGCGTCCGGCTTCTTCCAAAACACCCCCACCGGATCCAGGAGCTGCCTTCTCATGAGGTTGGTCAAGTCCGGCGTCCAGTGCTGAGAGGTCCCGATAATGGTGGCCTTGCCCGGTTGGTCCAGGATCACTTTCCAGCTCATGAAACGCAGATCGTGCTGACGGGAGAAGTCCAGCCGGAAGACGAACTCGTTGGCCTGAAGGAGCTTCTCGCCGTCTTGAGGTTTCTCGTTCTTCTGCTGGAGAGTTTTCACTCGGATCCTCATCAACTCGGTCAGCTGGACATCTTGGACCAAATGCAGCTCCAATTCAGCTGCCTCGGAACCCATAATTCTTCTTTCTTCGGGGAGATTCTGCACGGTTTGACGAGCGACCGAGGTGTCTGTCTGGCAGGCAAAAAGAAACTTCCTTGTGCGTCTTCGCTCGCTTGCTGGTACCCCAGTGATGCTAAGCAACCTGGCCTGGGGAAGCAGGGAGCCCGAGGGGGTTTCCTCTGGGCATCTCATTTCCCAGGGAGGGACACGTTCATCGATGGAACGATCATCCCCCGAGCTAAGTCTCTTGATATCGGCTGCCTTAACAACCTGGCTTAACAACCGTTCCCAAGCAAGAACACGTCTAACAGAATAACAGAGTTGGAAGGGACCTTGGAGGTCATCTAGTCCAACCCCCTGCCCAGCAGACCCTACACCATTTTGACAGTGTCTTCTTGAAAGCCTCCAGTGATGAAGCTCCCACAACTTCCGAAGGCAACTTCTGTTCCATTGGTTGATTGTTCTGTCAGAAAATTTCTCCTTATTTCCAGGTTGAATCTCTCCTTGATCAGTTTCCATCCATTATTCCTTGTAAGGCCTTCAGGTGCCTTGGAAAATCTGCTGCTTCTTGTTTGGCCTTCAGGTGCTTTGGAGAATAGAATCATACAATAACAGAATTGGAAGGACCTTGGAGATCATCTAGTCCAGCCCCCTGCTCAAGTAGGAGACCCTATAACATTTCAGAGCAATGGTTTTCCAGTCTCTTCCAGTGTTGGAGTATTCACAAGTTCTGGTGGCAAGCTGTTCCACTGGTTAATTGTTCTCACTGTCAGGAAATTTATCCTTACTTCCAGGTTAAACTCTCCTTGATCAGTTTCCATCCATTATTCCTTGTCTGGCCTTCTGGTGCTTTGGAAACAGCTTGACCCCCTCCTCTCTGTGGCAGCCCCTCAAATACAGGAACACTGCTCTCCTGTCTCCCCTGGTCCTTCTCTTCACTAGACTAGCCAGGCCCAGTTCCTGTAACCGTTCATCGTATGTTTTAGCCTCATCATCCTGGTTGCTCTTCTCTGCATTATTTCTAGAGTCTCAACCTCTTCTTTATAGTGTGGTGACCAAAACAGGATGCAGTATTCTAGGTGTGGTCTTACCAAGGCATCATAAAGCACTACATGTGATCTTGATTCTATCCCTCTGTTAATGCAGCCTAGCTAGGACTGTGTTGCAAACCATCCAGTGATGTAGAAAAGGTGGTTGGGTCTGAAGGGGCAAAGGAAGTTACTTGGAACAGCCATCCAACCAAGCTGGCACTCTCAGGATTGGCTAAAATTCAACTCCCATGCTTCCCAGCCAGTTTGTGGTCAAAGGGCGGAGGGAAAGAAGAGATGTTGAAGAAGGCTTTTTATAAGGGTAATTGCAAACCTTTTTTTCCTAATGGTGATTCAATTCAGGAAGTCTGCCAAATGATTCTGGGTTCCAGATTCTTTCAGGATATAAAGATGGTTTACAGAAAACAAAGCACTTGCAATTCCACTCAGGGATTTGACCGGTAGCTGGCAAAACGTTTTCGGCTTTGCCAAAATGGGGGTCAGGATTGGATGCTTTGATCCGCTTGAGCAGGGGGTTGGACTAGAAGACCTCCAAGGTCCCTTCCAACTCTATTATTCTATGTTCTAAGTACTTCCCTTAGGGAAAGCAGAACTCGGTTTTCTGACTGGAGGCTAAAACATACGAAGAGCGGTTGCAGGAACTGGGCATGCCTAGTCTAGTGAAGAGAAGGGCCAGGGGAGACATGATAGCAGTCTTCCAATATATCTGAGGGGCTGCCACAAAGAGGAGGGGGTCAAGCTATTTTCCAAAGCCCCTGAAGGCCAGATAAGGAATAATGGATGGAAACTGATCAAGGAGAGATTCAACCTGGAAATAAGGAGAAATTTTCTGACAGTGAGGACAATCAACCAATGGAACAGAAGTTGCCTTCGGAAGTTGTGGGAGCTTCATCACTTGAGGCTTTCAAGAAGAGATTGGACTGCCATTTGTCAGAAATGGTGTAGGGTCTCCTGCTTGGGCGGGGGAGTTGGACTAGATGACCTACAAGGTCCCTTCCAACTTTGTTAATCTGATCTCATGAATGGAGGGCATGTGACGCAGTCCACAGCAAATGTGATCATGGAAAGTTGACAATCCCTCGGTGTGCCACCTTCCGAATTTCATTCATTAGGAGGTTCTCTGGAGATCTAGGCAATGGCGTCGAATGGAGGATTACAACACAGCTGTAGCAGCACAACAACTCATTCTAAGTTGCATTGGACACAATGGATGTTGCCGGTCCAGCTAGTCAGTGGCCAAATTGGTGGCATTTCGTCAACCTTCCCTGATATTTAGGAAACCTGGAAGCTCTGGAATTTTGTTATTTATGATTATTTTGATCACAAGTAGCCCTCGATTTGCAACCGTTCATTTAGTGACCATTTGAATTGACAACGGCACTGCAAAAAGTGACTTGAAACCAGTCTTCCCACTTACAAGTCGTAAGTCACGACTGTTGCATCCCCATTAGTCACGTGATCAAAATTCGGACGCTTGGCAACTGGCTCATATTTATGACGGTTGCAGTGTCCCAGAGTCCTATGATCCCCTTTTGCGACCTTCTGACAAGCTGTGTCAATGGAGAAGCCAGATTCATGTAACAATCGTGTTGCTTAACTTAACAACTGCAGTGATTCACTTAGCAACAGTGGCAAGAAAGGTCATAAAATGGGGCAAAACTCACTGAACAAGTGAGTTTTGCTTAGGAGTGGAAATTTTGGGCTCAGTTGTGTTCGTAAGTCGAGGACTACCTGTGCATTAAAGTAGTATTTCTCAATTTCGGCAACTTTAAGACATGTGGGCTTTTTTTAGTGCTTGTTCAGCTGAGAAAATTGTTTCACGCTTTTGTGTTATTCGGGGCTGTACAGAGAATTCAGATATGTCTACGGAATTCGTGTGAGAATTCCAAGCTCTTTCCCCCCCCCCCTTTAATATCTTCATTCAATTTCAAAGGCAAACATTAAAATTCAAACTAACATAAAAGAGAAAAACAAGTTAAATGTGACCAAAAGGTACATCCAATTTACAACCAAGATGGCCTCCGGTTTCCTTTCAAGTCCAGCGATAATAACAAGTCAACAACCCTCTCTCTCCATTTAGGCAAATAATACCAGCATCTCGAAATACAGAAGTCCCTGACTTACGACCACAATTGAGCCCAAGATTTTTGTTGCTAAGCCAGATGGTTGTTAAGTGGGCTTTGCCACACTTTGCGACTTTTCTTGCCACAGTTGGTAAGCGAATCACTGCAGTTGATAAGTTAGTCACACGATTGTTAAATGAATCCAGCTTCCCCCATTGACTCCGCTTGTCAGAATTTCGCAAAAAGGAGATCACGTGGCCCCGGGACACTGCGACCGTCATAAATATGAGTCAATTGCCAAGGGTCCAAAAAAATTGTAATAGTTTTTATTGAACATTTTTCACCTTTAAAAACAAAAAACAACAACAAAAATAGAAAAACCAGAAAAAACTAGAAAAAACAAGACAAACATAATATAAATTTGTTTTACAGCTTTCCGTATCGGTTATAATAACTATAATGGTAAAATAACAGTTATAACAATACTAGTTGTTCAATAATAGTTGGTAACTTTGGTTATTATTTAATCAATACTAATTTCAGAACTATTTCTTATTTTGACTTCTATTGTCTAACCACTTATATATTCTATCCCAAACTTTATAATAATCCAACTCTTCTCTCTCCTTTAATTCCATAGTCATTTTGTCCATTTCTGCGCATTCGAGTATCTTTCTGATTACTGTTTCATCTGAAGGTGTATTAGGTTGTTCCCAATTTTGCGCGAGGGCGATCCTAGCTGCGGTTAATATGTGTAGTGTTATATATTGCAAACTTTTATCCATTTTCAGTTCTAATATTCCTAATAGGAACGCTTCCAGTTTCAGTTCTATCTTTTGTTCTATAATCTCTTCCAGCCATTTCTTGATTTTTACACCAGTATTTCCTTGTATCGGGGCACGTCCACCACATGTGGTAAAACGTTCCTGACTTGGTGGCCATTTATGTTGGAGGATAAATGTTGGATTTATCCTCCAACATTTAGGGGATAAATTTGAGTACATTTTGGCCAATCTCGCTGGGGCCAAATGCCATCTATAAAACATTTTATAGAGATTTTCTTTGTAGGCTACTGCCTTCGTATATTTATAATTCCTTTCCCATATTTTATCCCATTGTTCTCATTCTATAGTATGACCGAAATTTCTGGCCCAGCTAACCATTGTCTCCTTTTGCTAAGGGTCCAAATTTTGATCACGTGATGGTGCGGAGGCTGCAAGGGTCATAAGTGTGAAAAATGATCATCAACCCCTTTTTTTTCCAGTGCCGTTGTTACTTTGAACGGTCACTAAAGGAACGGTTGTAAGTCGAGGACTGCCTTTTCTAACAATCCATTTCTAAAGCATCCATAATCATAAATATTCTGCAAGCTTTTCCTTTCAGGGTAACCAGCACAAGGAGAAATTCAAGCTCCTTTCAGCTCAAAAGGCCACGATGGAAAAATCAGCGTTGAGCAAACAAGCCAGGAGGGAGTTGGGAGTCCAGAGAGGAAGAGGAAGATTTCAAATAATAAGACTAGTGAGCCTTCCTCCTCGGCTTGAATAACATCCCCCAGGAGCAAAGAGGGAGGCTTGAGGATGTCGGGGTGTGTGTGTGTGTCTGAAACGAAACACAGGTACAGGTAATCCTCAACTTACAACAGTTCGTTTAGTGACCGTTCAAACTTACAACGGCACTGGAAAAAAAGGAACTTAGGACCGTTTTTCACACTTACGACCGTTGCAGTATCTCCATGGTCACAGGATCAAAATTCAGATGCTCGGCAACTGACTCATACTTATGACGGTCGTAGTGTCCCGGAGATCCCCTTTTGCGACCTTCTGACCAGCAACGTCAATGGGGAAGCCACATTCACTCAACAGCCATGTTACTAACTTATCAACCGCAGGGATTCACTTAACAACTGTGGCAAGAAAGTCGTAAAACGGGGCAAAACTCACTTAACAAATGTCTCACTTAACAACAAACATTTTGGACTCAATTGTGGTCGTAAATCGAGGATTACCTGTATATACCGCTTCACGGTGCTTTCCAGCCCTGTCTAAGCGGTTTACAGAGTCAGCCTCTTGCCTCCCCAACAATCTGGGTCCTTGATTTACAACCATTCTTTTAGTGACGATTCAAACTTACAACGGCACTGAAAAAAAGTGACTTATGACCGTTTTTCACACTTATGACCGTTGCAGCATCCCTATGGTGATCAAAATTCAGACGCTTGGCAATTGACTCATATTTACGACGGTCGCAGCGTCCCGGGGTCACACGATCCCCTTTTGCGACCTTCTGACAAGCAAAATCAATGGGGAAGCCAGATTCACTTCACAACCGTGTGACTAACTTAACAACCGCAATAATTCACTTAACAACTGTGGCAAGAAAGGTCATGAAACAGAGCAAAACTCACTTAACCACTGTCTTTCTCAGCAACATAAATTGTGGTCATAAGTCAAGGACTGCCTGTATATCGATATAGTTAGAACCACAAACGGTACCCTATTTTGAAGAGGTAGAATTTCACCAGGCGTCCACTAGAGGGCAACACCTCCCTCCAGGTAAGGAAGGGAATACAGTAAAATAAAAGCAAATTTGTCTCTCCTCAACTGACTTGCAAAATACAATACAACTAATTATCCATCTTTTTTCCAAAAAGTTTCCCAATCGGAAAAGGAGTACGAAATTGCATCCCACGGGGAGAAATTGCTTGCAAATCTATAGATATTCGAGAACGTGCATACCGGAATGAAATATATCTGCAGTTTTTGTTTGCATCTCATTGATCCTAAGCCAGTCCCTCTCTCTCTCAGCCCAACCCACCTCACAGGGTTGTTGTTGGGGGGCAAAAAGAGGAGGAATATTAGGAATATTCGCCACCTTGAGTTACTTATAAAGTAGAGGGAGTCCTTGACTTACAACAGTGCATTTAATCACCGTTCAAAGTTACGTCACTGAAAAAAGTGACACGACTGTTTTTCACACTTACGACCGTTGCCGCATCCTCACAATCACGTGATCAGATGCTATGGCAATGGACTCACATTTATGATGGTCGCGGTGTCCCCGGGGTTACGTGATCCCCTCTTGTGACCTTCTGACAAGCAAAGTCAATGGGGAAGCCTGATTCACTCAACAACCGTGTGACTAACTGAACAACTGCAGGAATTCAGTTAACCACTATGGCAAGAAAGGTCGTAAAGTGGGATAAAGCTCACTTAACAACTGTCTCGCTTAGCAACAGAGATTCTGGGCTCAATTGTGGTCGTAAGTCCACAAGGCCAGTTCACACGACAGCTAAGTACATTGTGTCAACACAGCCATGGGAGCAAACACGATCATTTTTTTCCCGGCAATTTCCAAAATGGTTACCTTCTGCCATAGGGCCTCTCTGGATGCCAACGCTGAGCAGGCAGCCACGAACCAGCAGTTGCCCACCTGCCCCTGATGTAAGTCATGGGAGCTGATTCCGTCCACAAAGAGATGGGGGTCCTCGCAGATGTCCTGCAAGAGAGAGAGACAAAACAGGTTTCTTGGTGAAGGCCAGGAGGGGAAAATGTGGATGCAGAAGTTCAAGACGTTCTGAGGCCATTTCTGTCCCAATCTTCATCTTCCGTACGTGAACCTGGGAAAGAAGCCTTATGGATTTATTTGATAGTTAGAAGTTTGTGTGCCAAGATTTTGTTCTGGTTTATGGAAATATAAAAGCCCTCTCACCTCAAATTTTATCACTCCTTCCCAACAGCAACCATGCAAAGTAGATTGGGCTGTGGCAAAAAACAACTCAGCTGGGTCAATGACATGGTCCTATTCCAAGAACCAAGTCAACTGGGTCAATGTTGGGTCCTGTTCCAACAACCAACTCAACTGGGCCAAGAGACATGGTCCTATTCCAACAACAACTCAACTGGGTCAATGCTGGCTCCTGTTCCAAGTACCAACTCAACTGGATCAATGACATTGTCCTATTCCAAGAACCAACCCAACGGGGTCAATGGTGGGTCCTGTTCCAAGAACCAACTCAACTGGGCCAAAAGACATGGTCCTATTCCAAGAACTGACTCAACTGGGTCAATGTTGGGTCCTGTTCCAAGAACCAACTCAACTAGATCAATGACATTGACTTATTCCAACAACCAACTCAACTGGGCCAAGAGACATGGTCCTATTCCAAGAACCAACCCAACTGGGTCAATGACATTGACTTATTCCAACAACCAACTCAACTGGGTCAATGCTGGCTCCTGTTCCAACAACCAACTCAACTGGGCCAAGAGACATGGTCCTATTTCAAGAACCAACTCAACTGGGGAGAACTAGGGGAGACATGATAGCAGTCTTCCAATATCTCAGGGGCTGCCACAAAGAAGAGGGAGTCAAGCTATTTTCCAAAGCACCAAAAGGCATGACAAGAAGCAATGGGTGGAAACTAATCAAGGAGAGAAGCAACTTAGAACTAAGGAGAAATTTCCTGACAGTGAGAACAATTAATCAGTGGAACAGCTTGCCTCCAGAAGTTGTGGGTGCTCCATCACTGGAGGATTTTTAAGAAGAGATTGGACAACCGTTTGTCTGAAATGGTGGAGGATTTACCTGCCTGAGCTGGGGGGTTGGACAAGAAGACCTCCAAGGTCCCTTCCAACTCTGTTATTCTATTCTAATGATGTCTTACATTTAAACTGAAGCCAGCCATGTACAGATTATCTGTCTCTCATCTCAACCAGTGATGAAATGGATGCATCTCCATTTCTGTGCATAGTAGAGACGTCCAGCTGGTGGCTAGAAACTCCACCATCCCAGCTCAGAGCTGAAGAAGCTTCTTGGATGAGAAGCGAAACGTCTTCAAAGAAAAAATCAGAAAGTCCGGTTGCCTCTTGAAAAAAAGCACCTTTGGGACAACCATGACCTGGAGGACTGAGAATCTCCATAGACATTTCCATCTGTTGTTTCTTGTCCTGCCTTCAGGAGCTTTGGAGAATAGTTTGACTCCCTATTCTTTGTGGCAGCCCCTGAGATATTGGAACACTGCTATCATGTCTCCCCTAGTCCTTCTTTTCATCAAACTAGACATATCCAATTCCAGCAACCGTTCTTTATATGTTTTAGCCTCCAGTCCCCTAATCATCTTTGTTGCTCTTCTCTGCACTCTTTCTAGAGTCTCAACATCTTTTTTACATCGTGGTGACCAAAACTGAATGCAGTATTCCAAGTGTGGCCTTACCATTATAAAGTGGTGTTAACACTTCACGTGATCTTGATTCTATCCCTCTGTTGATGCAGCCTAGAACTGTGTTGGCTTTTTCTGACTTTTATTTCTTTCTCAGACTCAGCACACTGCAAAAATAGGTTCCCTCTCCTTAGCAGAGACCCCTCCCTCCTTAAAACCATCTTCGTGGCCTAAATCCACTTCCTCTAAATTTCTATCGCTGTATCAGTGGGGGAGGGGGAGGAATAATTATTTATTGCGTATATGGAGAAGCTAAACGGGTGGAGAGAAGAGAAATGAATGCAGTTTTGCAATTTAGCGACCGGTGACGCACTGGAGAACAATGTCTTCTGTGTCCAACACCAAATGACCTCTGTCCTGTCATAAATCATTTTCCAGAAAAGTTGCATAGCAGAAAAAAACAAACAAGCCCCAATTTTGTTCTTCACTTTGAAAATCATATACTGCATTGTCAAGAATGCAGAACTTCTGCTTCGGGGGACCGACAATGCAGAATCTCAAGTTATTGCTTTTTTTTTTTTTTTCCCTAGGCTGGAAAATCTCCACCATCTCATTTGGGAGAGGATGTTGAGAAAGCCCACTTTTCACTACGACACTGAAGGCTTCCAAACTTCTCCAGCTGCATCCAAAAAAGCAGCGAGTCATCCAAAATTTCCTTCTCTTGCTAATTCAGCCTTTGAAAAGGGCTTCTTTCAAACTTTGACCCACAGAGCAGAGCCAGAAAGATAATTAGGGGTCTGGGGTTGAAACTGTAGGATGAATTGCTAAAGGAACTAGGTATGTCTAAAAAAAAAGAGAGAGAAGGACTGGGGTGACATGATAACATTTGATAATATTTGAGGGGTTGTCAGAAAGAGGAAGGGGTCAGCCTATTCTCCAAAGCCCCTGAAGGCAGGACAAGAAGGAACGGATGGAAACTAATCAAGGAGAAAAGCAAACCTAGAAATAAGGAGAAATTTCCCGACTGTGAGAACAATTAACCAGTGGAACGGCTTGCCACCAGAAGTTGTAAATGCTCCATCACTGGAGTTTTTTAAGAAGAGACTGGACAGCCACTTGTCCAGAATAGTATAAAGCAGTGATGGCAAACCTTTTTGGCATTGAGTGCCCAAACCGGAACATGCGTGCATGTGCGCGCAACGGAGCACCGGAAACCCGAAGACCAGCTGGCCGGCGTGTGCATGCCTGTTTTTTGGTTGGTTTTGGCCGTTTTTCAGGCCGTTTTCAGGCCATTTTTCCGGGCCATTTTCAGGCCAAAAACAGCCTGAAAAACGGCCTGGAAAATGGCCCGAAAAGGGCCCAGAAAATGGCCTGGTTTTTGGCAGTTTTTAGACATTTTGCGGCGCTCCGGCACCCACGAAGACCAGCTGGTCGGCGCGCATGTGCACGCCGGAAACCTGAAGAGCAGCTGGCGATGGCGTACGTGCCCACAGAGAGGGCTCTGCGTGCCACCTCTGGTGCCATAGGTTCGCCATCACGGGTATAAGGTCTCCTGCTTGAGGAGGGGGTTGGACTAGAAGACCTCCAAGGTCCCTTTTAGTCCTATGATTCTATCTTCATCGAACAGCATCACAAATAGTTTGGAGAGCTTGTATCATGAAAACCACCTTCCAAATTCACAGAGGATCAGAAACCAACTATTTGAAGCAAATTGAACCAGGATGAGCTGGATCAAAGTGACTGGATGATTTTATTGGATTTGTTTTCTTTTTGTTTTTCAGGAGAGAAATACCAACAAAGGCCCTCCATTTGAGAATGTGTCGCTTTGCAAAAGCTAACCAGGGTTTTCACCAGTGGTGAAATCCAATTTTTTTTTTACTACCGGTTCTGTGGGCGTGGCGTGGCTTGGTGGGCGTGGCAGGGGAAGGATATTGCAAAATCTCCATTCCCTCCCCACTCTGGGGCCAGCCAGAGGTGGTATATGCCGGTTCTCCAAACTACTCAAAATTTCCGCTACCCGTTCTCCAGAACCTGTCAGAACCTGCTGGATTTCACCCCTGCTTTTCACCTGCCGCTGTGTGAACCTGACATTTAGCAAGTAGGAAAAAGGAGAAATTGGAGGACTTATAGAATCGTTCGTGCATTCCCTCTTAATGAAGTATTCACTTCACAGCCAACCCAATTAGCACTGGCAGCTTGACAAAAACCACAGAAGCGGTGGCAGATACCGAAGGATATTGCTGACATCCCCAAACACACAACCACACTTAAGAATATCCTGCAAGTGAAGAAGTATCAGCCTCTATCCACCAAATTAACTACAGGAAGTCCTCGGCTATACGACCACAATTGAGCCCAGAATTTCTCTTGCTAAGCGAGACAGTTGTTAAGTGAGTTTGGCCCCATTTTACAACCTTTCTGGCCACAGTGATTAAGTGAATCACTGCAGTTAAGTTAGGAACGTGGTTGTTACGTGAATCTGGCTTCCCCGTTGACTTTGCTTGTCAGAAGGTCGCAAAAGGGGATGCTGCAACGGTCGTAAGTCGAGGAGTATCTCTATTTTTGGGGGATGGAAAGGAGTGGATGCTAATTGTCAAGAGGGTGGGTGCCCCTTCTCCTGCGCCTGGGATCAATTGGGCAAAATAACCAAAGCTCCCAATTTCATTCAATTCAAGCTTTGCTGGTTTTCACATCAAGCCAGAAGTCCCACAGCAAAACGAGTGTAGCTAAAACAGGGATGAGAAATTCAATTTGGGAGGCTCAGCCAGGAAAGTCTGTTTTTCATTAAGGAGACATTACCAGAGTACAATCTTTCAAGTGAGGCTGCCAAGCTAAAATCTCCTCCAGGATCATAAATCAGGAAAGACAGTCTAGGCCAGGGCAGCGTTTGTTTCTCAGCCTTGGCAACATTAAGAGGGGTGGACTTCAACTCCCAGAATCCCCCAGCCAGCATGCATGCACTTCACTGAGGAGTCCTGGGTGCTCTCTGAGCTGGGTTGTTTTCTTGCAGGCGTTTCATTACCCAACTAGGTAACCTCATCAGTGCTAGAAGGGAGTGGGGTTTGTTTTCTGCAAGGAAGCCACTTGTATATAAACAAAAAGCAAACTACACTTCCTTGTAGCACTGATGATGTTACCTAGTTGGGTAATGAAACGTCTGCAAGTAAACAACCAAGCTTGGAGAACACCAAGGATCCCAGAGTCGTCGTCCTCCTCCTCCTCCCACACCCCACTCCCTTCTAGCACTGATATTTATCTAGTTGGGTAATGAAATTTCTGCAAGAAAACAAGCTCAGAGGGCACCAAGGACAGTCCTCCCCCTCCCCTCTCTCCTCCCCTTTTCTCTCCTCTCCTCCTCCTCCTCCTCTCCACACACCATATTCTCTCCTAAGCACTGCTAATTATCTAGTTGGGTCATGAAACGTCTGCAAGAAACCAACCAAGCTCAGAGAGCACCAAGGACCCAACAGTCCTCCTCCTCCTCCTCTCCACAACCCCCATCCCCTTCTAGCACTGATGATGTTCCCTAGTCGGGTCATGAAACATCTGCAAGAAAACCACCAATCTCAGAGAGCACCAAGGACCCCACAGTTCAGCCCTGAACTACAAATATTTTCCTTTATAGATTTCACTCCCAGAATCCCCCAACCAAGCTTGCATGGACTTCCACTCCCAGAATTCCCCAGCGAGCATGCAGGCTCCATTACTATCTGTAACAAGACCTCATCCGTGTGCCTTTAAGAGTGTCTGAATAAGGCTAAGAGAAAATAAATTGAACCAGGAACAAGGAGGCGGAAATTTAATCTTTGTTGTTCTTATCTTGATCTATCAGCAATTATCTCCTTATTTCCCCTTTCTTTCTTTTATATTATATTTTAACAAAACAGGGAGGGGCAGTTTGCACATCTCACCCAAGGCTCTCTAGCCCCTTACATGTTTGAGCAAATCGATACCCCAATAAGGGCCAGTAACTTAATCGCTAAAATTTAAAAACAGCAAATGAAACCCAGATGCTTGGAAAATGGAATTCTTTTTTCACTACCACAGACTGTATTTTAGCCAGGGGTTGTTTTTTTTTTTCCTAGCAGGAAATGATTTTTCTTTTGCTGTATTTGTTTATTCTGCGGGAGTCGCTCAAGTACAAACCTCCCAGGTCCTAAAGATAAGATTAAGTTTGTTTGAGACCAGCTGGGTTCTTCTGTCCTCCTTAGCCATATTGTTTTCTTGGCAACCACACGGACATAAAATGTGGTTTTTCTCTATGTTTTTCTGAGATCAGCCAAAGTTGGCTACCTCAACTGGCTCTTAATCTACAGCTGGCCTTTATTTCTTAATAGCTTCCATAATAACAGAATAACAAAGTTGGAAGGGATCTTGGAGGTCTTCTAGTCCAACCCCCTGATTTAGAATGATGATGCTCAGATTTGTCCAGCAAATAGATAAATAAATACATTAAAGAGCCATAGACATCTGGGCATAAACATACACACACATAATTATTACATTAGAGAATCCCTGTTTTTATTTTTATTTTCAATAATATCGGTTTTAAATTTTAAAGATGACTGTTTTTAGGTATGTATTGTTTTTAATTTATTGTTGTATGCTGCCAAGAGTCGCTTTCTGTGAGATGGGTGGCTATATAAATTTGATGGATGGATGATTGACAGATAAATGCAGGTAGATAAATAGATGATAGATAAGTAGATAAATAGAAGAGATGGATGGATGGATGGATGGATGGATGGATGGATGGATGGATGGATGGATGGATGGATGGATGGATAAATAATAGATAGATAGATAGATAGATAGATAGATAGATAGATAGATAGATAGATAGATAGATAGATAGATACTGTAGATAGATAGATAATAGATAGATAATGGATGGATGGATGGATGGATGGATGGACGGACGGACAGACAGAGATTTTACACACACACACACACACACACACACACATATATATATATATATATATAGAGAGAGAGAGAGGTAATAATGCAATATTACAGGTCTTCCTGTACCAGGTAAGGTACATAATTGGTGCACCAGCTAAAGCAAAACTGAGAATTATACAATGGAATAACTTGAAAACTGATA
>QLTV01004406.1:533226-549354 GCA_003457575.1 Thermophis baileyi
AGGGTTTGCCAATCAAGAGATGAGAGGTCAGTGTTTATGAGATCATAGTTGCTTTTTTAAAGTTATAACTGGGGATCATGTCATTATGATTTTTGTAAGGGTGTGTATTGAGATTGAAGTCAGTCATGCTGTGATCACTGTTGGAAAAGGGTTTTTTTATTTGTAATCCATAAATTAAGTTTGAACTGTTACAGAAGATGAGATCAAGGCAGTTTTTGTGTCTGGTGTTGTTGGATACTAGTTGATCCAGTCCCAGATTAGTTACAGCATTGTACAGGGTTGAATGTATAGGTTCTGTTGTACATTCGTTGAGGGACCATTTGATAAGAGGTAGATTTAGGTCACCAAGAAGGATGAGAGGGTATGGGCTGTAGGCTGCCCACGTTAGGAGTGAAGTTAACTTATTCGCATGTTCGATGTCGTAGTCTGGGGCTCTGTAACATAGTAGAAATCGTAATGTGGTGTTTAAAGATAATTCACAGATGATGGTCTCTGGAAGAGCAAGATCGTGTGTTACTTGGATGTTTTTTAGATTTAAGAACTTTTTGTAAAAGATGGCAATGAGAGAAAGAGAAAGAAAGAGAGAGAAAATGAGAATGAGAATGAGAGAGAGAGAGAGAGAGCAATCACTAATCTTCTTGGTTTGGATTATCAAAACCTTGTAACTTAACTTATTTATGATTTCATTTTAATGCCGTAAACTGCCCTGGGTGGCAAACAAATTTAATTAATGAATAACTGTCAGTACATTCCTTAAGTTATTTTCAAGAGGAAGTTACAAGGACGGGCAGCTTATCTCTCCTTGACTTTTCAAGACTTGTTCAGGGTCCTCTCCACTTGGTTGGAAGCAATCAATTGTGTTTGCTTACGGTCGGTCAGTCACTCCCTCGTTGAGCTAATCCGTTTCACGGGTCATAAATCGTAAGCAACATTTGCTAGGAGAAACCAAGGGAAAGTTTATTACACCCAAGTTAAGTCCACAAAACGAGTTGCATGTTTTCCATCCAGGGGCCTCAAGATAAGCCTGAAAGCAGCCAAGTTTGAAGACAACCCAACATTGCGGGGCCAAGCAGACTCACAGACTACAGGTAGCCCTCAACTTACTACAGTTCATTTAGTGACCGTTCGAAGTTACAAAGTCACTGAAAAAAAGTGACTTGTGACCGTTTTTCACACTTATGACCATTGCAGCATCTTCATGGCCATGTGACCAAGATTTGGATGCTTGGCAACTGACATGTACTTAGGACGGTTGCAGTGTCCCCCTATCACGTGATCCCCTTTTGCGTCCTTCTGGCAAGCAAAGTCCATGGGGAAGCCAGCTTCACTTAACAACCGTGTTCCTAACTTAACAACTGCAGCGATTCACTTAACAACTGTGGCAAGAAAGTTCGTAAAATGGGGCAAAACTCAACGGAAAAAGTATTGTTCTCTATTTTTATTTTTTATTCTATACTGTGCTTGGTGCGGTGGCCTAGAGGTGGAGCTCTCGCCTCACAATCAGGAGGCTGTGAGTTCGATCCTAGGTAGAGGCAGATATTTCTCTCTCTGGGCAGGATGAGATTGTATCTGCTGAACAAAACTCCGCATTGGCGACAGGAAGGGCATCCGGCCAGTAAATACTCAGCTCCATTCAGTTGCCCAGATTCCACCCCACAAGGGATTAATGGGTCGTTAAAAGAAGATGATTCTATACTGTGCTTGTAAGGCACCTAGAGTCACTGTAAGCGAGTAGGTGTATATAAATTTTTAAATAAATAAATAAATAAATAAATTTTGGACGCTAAGATGGTTAAGTGACTCGTGCCTTATTTTATGACCTTTTTGTGCCACGGTTGTTAAGACGAACCGCTGCAGTTGTTAAGTGAATCACACAGTCGTTAACACAATCCGACCTCTCGTTTGCTTGTCGGAAACTGACTGGGAAAGTCACAAATGGTGATCACATGATCTTAGGACACTGTAATAAATATGTGCCCATTGCCAAGCAACCCAAATTTTGATCATGTGACCCTGGGGATGCTGCGACGGTCGTAAGTGTGAGGACCAATCGTCAGTCACTTTTTTTTCAGCGCCGTTGTAACTTGGAACGGTCGCTAAACGAATGGTTGTAAGCCGAGGACTAAATGCAGTGTGTTTCCTTCAGAAAGCCACACCCTATCAATAGTTTTCTATCAGTAAAATCTTTGTCGGTCTCTAAAGCGGTGAGCTGAATCCATAAACAGCTTTAAATTCCATAAGAGGACTTGTTTGGAATTCAGCCCAAATTGGAACGAGAGAAGAAAACTAATTTGAGGAAGCCAGACATCTCATATTTTCTCCACTTCCATTCCTCACTTGTATCTTTTTTTTTTTTTTACTTTACATTACTTTATTTTCCACCACTGAATTAAAGCTATAAATTTTTGCTTTTGTAACTCTGCTAAAATGTGTCAGTTTGCAAGCAGCTCATTCTAGATTTGGTAGACCGGCTAAAATAAGGAACTTCCAAGAAGCTCATTCTGGATTTGTTGGCCCAGCTAAAATAAGGGGCTTCCAAGCAGCTCATTCTGGATTTGTTGGCCCAGCTAAAATAAGGGGCTTCAAAGAAGCTCATTCTGGATTTGTTGGCCCAGCTAAAATAAGGGGCTCCCAAGAAGCTCACTCATTTCCAAGAAGCTCATTCTGGATTAGGTAAAGCAGCTAAAATAGGGAGCCACAAGAAGCTCACTCACTTCCAAGAAGTTTTTTCTGCATTGGTAAACCAGCTAAAGTAAGGATCTTCCAAGAAGCTCACTCACTTCTCACTTCCAAGAAGTTCATTCTGGATTAGGTAAACCAGCTAAAGTAAGGAGCTCCCAAGGAGCTCACTCACTTCCAAGCTCATTTTGGATTTGATAGACCAGCTAAAATAAGGAGTTGCTAGAAGCTCAACTCACTTCCAAGAAGCTCATTCTAGATTAAGGGTCTTCCAGGAAGCTCACTCTCTTCCAAGAAGCTCACTCTGCCCTTGGAAGCCACCTTATCATCACATTTAATCTGAGAACCGCCCCTGTTGTCTAATGGAGCAAGTTTACTCTTTATTGAATATAATGTAGAACTGCAATCTCTAGAGACAACAGGTGCACTTTAGGTCTAGTTGGAACTCAGAAAAAAGGACTTGGCAACTACTGGGAAAGGCAGCTGAATTTCTCCAGAGGTTCATTTCTAGCAATCGATTGTTTCTTTGCAGTCTTTGGCTCCAGGTCCAACTGGATTTTCTGCATTCCTGAGACCGTGAAGCTAAAGCAGTTATAGGAACTGTTGAAGAAGCAGCATTAAGATCCAACCCTGCTTTTGTCATAGTAAGAAATGATTTAAGAATAATAAATCTTTTGCTGTGGATCTTTTTCTAAAATTGCTGGAGGAAACAGCAATTTGAATCCACCTTTTTTCTTAATTAGATCTACCAGCTAATGCAGAGTGGACTTCAACTCCCAGAATTCCCCACCCAGCATGGTGGACTTCAACTCCCAGAATTCCCCAGCATGGTGGACTTCAACTCCCAGAATTCCTGGGTGGACTTCAACTCCCAGAATTCCCCAGCATGGTGGACTTCACCTCCCAGAATTCCCCAGCCAGCTGGGAGTTGAAGTCCACTCCTCTTAAAGCGGCCAATCTTGAGAAACACTAAACTAGAACAACTCTTCACGCCCTCACACATCAAGAAATATTTGACAACCGTGGTTGATCAAATACACCAGGATGAATTTATGCACCTGCCAAGCCATAAACTGTGGTTCACAACTGCATTACACTCTAAAGCAAATTGTGATTCAAAAAGTTAAAGCATTCTGTACTAACCAACTAATAACAATTTACTCCACGTCTGCATTGTTGTTGATTTTTAACTCAACAATATAATTCAGCAGTTGATTTTGTGGACTAATTCAGTGTAGGCCTGGCTGGATTTTGACTGTTTTTAAAAACAGTGAAGCGGGGCCAGACCTGATTACTATTCGGATTGGACACCACCAGGAGATCTCAGAGGGGCAGCCACAACAGGACAAGTAACAGAATATAACAGAACAACAGAGTTGGAAGGGACCTTGGAGGTCTTCTAGTCCAACCCCCTGCTCAGGCAGGAAACCCTGTACCATTTCAGACAAATGGCTGTCCAATCTCTTCTTAAAAACCTCCAGTGATGGAGCACCCACAACTTCTGGAAGCAAGTGGTTCCACTGATTAATGGACCTCATTGTCAAGACATTTCTCCGTAGTTCTAGGTTGTTTCTCTCCTTGATGAGTTTCCATCCAAGCTGGAAAGAACATCCTGGCGAATGGAAGCCATTTTGCTAATTCTGAGAAGAAAGCTACCCAGATGGGTGCCTGAAAGAAGTAACCAGGATCCAAGGTGGTTTAAAGGCAGCTTTACTTAGAGCGCATCGTTGTTCCCTTCTTAGAAAAAAGGAACAAGGTCAAATATTTTGGTCAATCTGTTGCAAATTGTCAACAATTCCTGGGCTATTTTTCACTCAGACTTGAATTTCCTTGTTTGGGCTCTTCCAAGCTTCAAACTGCTCCCTGCAACTGGCTGCTTTCCATGTGTCAAAATCTTCCTAGCATCTGCCAAGGAGACTCACGCGGGGTGGGGGGGGGGGAGAAAGGCAGTTTTCAGGATTGTTTGGAGCAAGACTGGAGTGTCTCAAACCCGGAGATGGTTTTAGTTTTGCTGATCTGATCCTAATTTCCTGCTCCTCTTCCCTCCCCTTCTCTTTGACTTCACCATGCATCTTTTTTCTATTCTGGAAGTCTATTCAACTTTTCTGTTTGACAAATACAATAAGAGTAGATTGATTCCTTCCTTCCTTCCTTCCTTCCTTCCTTCCTTCCTTCCTTCCTTTTCCCTTCCCTTCCTTCCCTTCCTTCCCCAGCTCACCTTTCCCTTCCTTCCTTCCTTCCTTCCCTCCCTCCCTTCCTTTCCTTTCCTTTCCTTTCCCTTCTTATCCTTCTGTCCATCCACTCCTTGTTTCCTCCTTCCTTCCCTTCCTTCCTTCCCTTCCTTCCTTCCTTTACTTCCTTCCCTCTTCCCATCCATTCCTTCCTGTCCTTCTCTCCACCCATTCCTTCCTTTTCTCCCTCTGTTCCTTCCTTCCTTCCCTCCGTCCCTTCTTCCCATCCATTCCTTCCTTCCTTTTCTCCCTCTCTTCCTTCCTTCCCTCCCTCCCTTCTTCCCATCCATTCCTTCCTGTCCTTCTCTCCATCCATTCCTTCCTTCCTTTTCTCCCTCTGTTCCTTCCTTCCTTCCCTTCCTTCTTCCCATCCATTCCTTTCTTCCTGTCCTTCTCTCCATCCATTCTTTCCTTCTCTCTCCCTCTTCCTTCCTTCCTTCCCTTCCTTCTTCCCATCCATTCCTTCCTTCCTGTCCTTTTCTCCATCGAACCTTTCCTTTCCTTTCCCTTTCCCTTTCGCTTTCCTTCTTCCCTTCCCTTCCCTTTTTCTCTCTATCTGCCTACAAATGTTTTCATTTTCTAGAATTTCATACCAAGCCATCCTGGGAAATGAAACCTTGCCTCAGGCTTCAGACATTCAATATTTAAAATATAAAAAGGTTTGGTACAGAGTAGCATCTGTTGAACATCTGGAGAGCGGCCTCTGGAGTAACAGTGGCAAGTCGCTACGTATCTATTTGTCTGCCAAGCCAGTTTCCCTGTTGGCATCCATCACCATTCATTAACCACATGGTGCCTCACAATCGCGGCCAACAACTGGGCTCTAATGCGGTTGTGGAATTTGATCTGTGGACCCGGAGAAGCAACACAAAAAAATCAAAAATCTCTATATAGCCTTCATTCTGAAATCCTTCCCGTTTTTTCCCCTCTGCGGGTAGTCCTCGACTTACGACCACAAGTGAGCCCAACATTTCTGTTGTTAAGTGTGACATTGGTTAAGTGAGTCTTGTCCCCTTTTACGACCTTTCTTGCCACAATCGTTAAATGAATCACTGCAGTTCTTAAGTCAGTAACCTGGTGAATCCGGCTTCCCCCATTGACTTTGCTTCTCAGAAGGTCGCAAAAGCGGATCATGTGGCCTCGGGACACTGCGACCGTCATAAATACGAGCCAGTTGCCAAGCATCCGAATTTTGATCATGTGACCCTGGGGATGCTGCAACGGTCGTAAGTATGAAAAACGGTCATAAGTTGCTTTTTTCAGTGCCGTTGTAACTTTGAACGGTCACTAAATGAGCTGTTGTATGTCGAGGACTACCTGTATTCCTTTTGGACACCTAAGGAGGTGCAAAATTATCTTGTAAAATGATCGTCAAAACCCTTTCCCAATCATTGGTCATTCTACTTAGGGATGTGGGCAGTTGTTTTCTGGATTCCTAAGAAAGCATCTGATAGGAAGGACGGGGCTGGGGTGGGGGAATATTACATTTTTATTAATTTATTAAATTTATATGCCACCTGTCTCACCATCGAGCGACTCTGGGCGGCTTACAACATCTAGGTTGGTTCTCTCCTTATAACCGAACAGAATAACAGAGTTGGAAGGGACCTTGGAGGTCTTCTAGTCCAACCCCCTGCTTAGGCAGGAAACCCTACACCACTTCAGACCAGAGGTGGGTTCCTCCCGGTTCGGACCGGTTCTCCCAAACCAGTAGCGACCCGCTGGTGACGTCACGATGACATCACAGATGTGGTTCGGTCGGTGCCAGTCCATGGACGCCGCCATCTTTTTTTTAATATTTTTTTTTATTTTGGGGGGGGGGAAATTTTCCAGTTTCCGGCACTGCACATGCATCGCCATCTTGTTTTTGGCTTTTTTGGGGGGGTGGGTTATTTTTTTGCACTGCACATGCGCGTGTGCGCAAAGCACGCACGCGCCCACGAGGCGCACCCACGCAGCGTGGGAGGAAGCGAACCGGCAGCGAGGTAAGTTAGAACCCACCCCTACTTCAGACAAATGGTTATCTAATCTCTTCTTTAAAACTTCCAGTGTTGGAGCATTCACAACTTCTGGAGGCAAGTTGTTCCACTGATTAATTGTTCTAACTGTCAGGAAATTTCTCCTTAGTTCTAAGTTGCTTCTCTCCTTGATTAGTTTCCACCCATTGCTTCTTGTTCTACCCTCAGGTGCTTTGGAGAATAGCTTCACCCCCTCTTCTTTGTGGCAGCCCCTGAGATATTGGAGCACTGCTATCATGTCTCCCCTAGTCCTTCTTTTCATCAAACTAGACATACCGAGTTCCTGCAACCGTTCATTGTATGTTAAGAACAAGAATATAAAAACATTAAAACCGTGATAATAGCAGGAACAATAAACAAACAGGAGAAAACCTTTCTCAGTACCAATGATGGATAAACTCCTTAAATTAAAACTGACATCAAACCACGGTCTGTTCACGGGGGACCTTCTCTTCCCGCACGTTCTCCAACAAAAAGCAGACAAGGACTGTGCTGTTCTCTCTGAAATTCAAATGGTTTTTGTCTGGAGGGTGCAGCTGAGAGAAATGACATTTCGTTTTTCAGATGGACAATTGCATCATTTTTTTGGAAACAGAAATGCAGTCATTCAAGCTGTGCATTAAAAGCCTGGGAGATTCCCAAGGAGATCACAACAGCAGGATCCATGGTAAGAGGAGATCTAGTTCTCCCATGAAGCTTGAAAAATAACCTGCATCTGGGAATGGTCTTCTATTACAGGTAATCCTCGACTTACAATGACTCGTTTAGTGACCGTTCAAAGTTACAACAGCCCGGAAGTGACTTATGACCGTTTTTCACATTGCAGCATCCCCATGGTCATACGTGATCAAAATTCGGATGCTTGGCAACTGACTCATATTTATGACGGTTGCAGTGTCCTGGGGTCACGCTTTTGCGACCTTCTGAGAAGCAAAGTCAATTTACTTAACCATCTGCTTTACTAACTTAACAACTTAACTATTTTGGCAGGAAAGTTTGCAAAATGGGCCAAAATTCACTTAATAGCTGTCTTGCTTAGCAACAGAAATTTTGGGCTCAATTGTGGTCGTAAGTTGAGGATTACCTGAATTAATAGCTACGATACTAACAAGGCTAGATGGGGCCGGTTGGAAGCTCCCACGATGCAGAAAATTTCAGTAGTTCTTGACTTACAACTACTCGTTTAGTGACCATTCAAAGTTACTATGAGACTGAAAATGTTACTGACAAGTGGTCCTCGCGCTTACAACTGATGTAGCATCCCCAGGGTCACGTGATCAAAATTTGGGCGCTTGGCAACCGGCCTTTTTTTATACTGGTTGCAGCGTCCTGGGATCAGGTGATCACTATTTGCGACCTTCCAAACAGATCATGAAAAAGGTAAGAAGGAAACCAGAACATGTCCTCTCCAGCAGCCAACGCCCAGAGAAGCAGGGATTAACGCCAGACAATCAATCAAGCAGAAAACAACCAAGAAGAAAACCGCACCCCTACCAACACTGGCAGGACAAGCTGCTAGGTACAAACAGGGAGTAAACCACACATTCACCAGCACTGATGCTGTTACCTAGCTGGGTCATGAAACATCTGCAGGAAAACACCCAAGCTCAGAGAGCACCACGGACCCCATAGTCCTCCTCCTCCTCCTCCTCTCCACAAACCCCTCTCCCTTCTATCACTCATGGTGTTACCTGGTCAGGTAATGAAAAATCTGCAAGAAAACCACCAAGCTCAGAGAGCACCAAGGACCCCACAGTCGTCCTCCTCCTCCTCCTCCCTCTTTCTCTTCCACTTTTCTTCCTCCTCCTCCTCCTCCTCCCTTCTAGCACTGATGATGTTCCCTAGTTGGGTTATGAAAGGTCTGCAAGAAAACCACCAAGCTCAGAGAGCACCAAGGACCCCACAGGCCTCCTCCTCCTCTCCTCAAACCCCTCTCTCTCCTAGCACTGATGATGTTACCTAGTTGGGTCATGAAACATCTGTAAAGAAAACAACCAAGCTCAGAGAGCACCAAGGACCCCACAGTTCAACCCTGAGCTACAAAGATTCTCTTTACTGATTATGATCAAGCCCCTTTGATTAGGTAATCAGAAATAAGAAGAGAGAGAGAAAGAAGATAAGTTCAAATGTCTCAGTGGCACACTATCCCATCAAGCATGGTAGAACTTTCAAATTCATCTCTGATATGGAGAACCCCAACAAATTCCAGGACTTGTCTTCCCACTTGGCCTTACTTTGGGTCGCTTCCATTGGATCCCCTGAATCCGAGACTTGTAGAAGAGCGAGTCATCGTTGGCTGGAAAGAGCGGATCTTCAAACAAGATTTTCCTCCTCTGACAGTCCTTCTTCAAAGTTGAGTACCACTGATTTTCATATGGCTTCACTGATGAGAACATTCTTCCCGGTCACCCCTAGAAGGACAGAAGGCAAAACCTCAACAAGAGGACTCACAGGCAACAGACAAAAAACCCTGATCCAACCTTGGACGTTGCACTCCGAGCACGTCCAGAAGGTAACAGGTTGGGGAAGACCCTGCCCAACCATGATGGATCCAGTGAAGATGATTTTGGACACCAAAACAAGAGTTATAATTTCTTGACAGTGAGAACAATTAATCAGTGGAACGACTTGCCTCCAGAAGTTGTGGGTGCTCCAACACTGGAGGTTTTTAAGAAGAGATCAGACAGCCATTTTGTCTGTGTTAGAAATTCTGTATTTAGCCCTACAGAACAAACAGTGCACTGTCCACATGTGCTTTTCTGCTTAACTGCGAGAAGGAAAGCACATGTGGACTGTGCACTGTTTGTTCTGGAGGGCTATATGCAGAATTTCTAACAGGTTATGGGCCCAGTCGTAGCCGGCTACAGCAAATAAGTGCAAGATACAGAAAGAGAAAGAAGACTGCAACAGAATAAAAGAAAATGGCCAGTAACACAGCTACAACAAAGCTTTCATTTGCAAATCTAAGTCTGAAATGGTCTAGGGCACGGGTGTCAAACTCGCGGCATCACATTTCCGTCACATGTTTTGCGACTTTTTCCCCATTCGCGGAGCTGGGGTGGGCGCGGCCTGTGCATGACGCATCCGGCCTGCAGGCCGCCAATTTGACACCCCTGGTCTAGAGCCTCCTGCTTCAGCAGGGGGTTGGACTAGAAGACCTCCAAGGTTCCTTCCAACTCTGTTATTCTGTTATTCAAGTAAAATTTGCCTTGCTAAGCAAGTCAGAAGTTCACGGATCTGGCCAAGATGCCCACAAATGCTGGGATGACAACTGGAGGAACCAGCTTGGAGACCACTGACCTAAAATAGGAAGATTTTGGCTGCCAAAGTTGGTCTCTGGTCAGTGATGACTCCAAACGATAGTCTCCACGGAGCAACCATCTGGGAGGACAGAATTATGAGCACAGCTCCATGTGCTGCAGAGGTGGGTTCCTACCAGTTCTATCCGGTTCTTTAGAACCGTTAGTAAACCGGCGATGACGTCACGGAGCCGGTTCTGTCGGTGTCTCCGTGGGTGCCGCCATCTTGGATTTTGCTTCTGCGCATGCGTAGAAGCTAATTTTTGCTTCTGCACATGCGCAGAAACTATTTTTTGATTGCTGCGGGCGCCCAGCACGACCCTGAGCGAACCGGCAGCAAAAGGATCCAGAACCCACCCCTGATGTGCTGACAAAATAAAATCATTAATTGTTAACTCTAAGGACTTAAGAATGCCAGCTTCTTAACCACCAGCAACTCCTCACTCCTGTTGAACCTCAAATAGTTTCTTCATTCTTTCATTCATGTATGCTTTGATATTCTCACAGCAGCTAAGCAAACGAAGCTAGAGCAAACACCTGTAGCACACAAACCAACTAAAGCCTTCCCAAACACCCTAAGTAAACCAAAAGTCCCAGCAGCCCTAGAAGAAAAAACAGGAGTCACCTGCAACACACAGTGTAAAGATTGCAACAGCCACGATGTAGGACAAACAGGCAGAAGACCAGCAGAGCGTGTCCATGAACACCAACTACGGTAGCAGTTAAAAGACATGATTAAAAACGCCTTAATTTCACAACACATGGATAGGCTTAACCATGGTTTCAACTGTGAGCATCCTAGAACAAGCCAAGTCCAAAAACGCTAGAGAATTCCTGGAAGTTTGGCACTCGGACAAATCAGCCATCAACAGGCACATAGAGATATACAACGTCTACATACCACTCAGAAGAGACGATCAACGAGCCCAAAAGGAAACAAAAAGCTCAAAATACCTCCTCACCAGCAATCAACACCCAGAAGAGCAGAGATTAACACCAAGATTAAGACTAGACGAACAATCCTTTGAATACCCCAATCAAGCAACAGCCAACAACCAACAACCAAAGTAGACAAACAAACAGTAAACAACCTAATAAAGGAACCACCAAGACCACTCCTGCCAACACTGACAGGGCAAGCCACTAGTATAAAAAAGACCAAAGGCCACTTTCTCTTCTAACACTGATGATGTTACCTAGTTCGGTAATGAAATGTCTGCAAGAAAACCACCAAACTCACGAGAGCACCAAGGACCCCACAGCTAAGCAAGCAAGTATCCAACCATCTAATTCTGTTTGGGAAGGTTATTTCCTCTCTTTCTTTTTTTTTTAACACGGTAACCTCATTTGCTTCCTACAGTTCACAAAGCACAACATCCCCTTGATTATGCAGCTTCCTCATTTTCTGCATACGGACACTACGCAAGCCCTAAATTAACAAACGACTGCGTTCGGGTAGCGAGTTGAGCCACAAAATACACCGAGATTCAAATTATCCACGCTGACTGTTCCCTTGACTTGCTTAGGCGTGTATGAACGCAGCCATTTTGCCCACTGGCAGAACTCATATTCCTGCAGCATTCCTCCGGAAATGTTCGTGGGGAGCTCAGATTTATACACACTTCTAGAGTTGTATAAATCCCATGTTCAGCTAGCAAGCAATATCTGCATTCCAAAAGCTCTTCAAATTTCTTAAATGTTCTTAAACATCACCTCCTGTGGCTGCGGGGAGACCAATAATGCCTTTCCATATAGTACATGATTGTGGTGAGGGATTGTGCCCTGTACTGCAGAAGGAATGGATATTGCCAATGTCAGGTATGCTTCCGTTCAAAATCCAGGAAAGAAAACCCCCAACTCCATGATGATAGAGAAGAGTAATTTTACTGAATGAGAACTGATAGCAACAAAATGAAAGCAAGATCTGAGGCAAAAGGCGCGTAAATTGCATATAGAAATAATCCCAAATCCCTCCCCTCATAACTTCCCGGACAGCCTGATAACCAGAGGTGGTATTCACTTACCTTCTCTACCAGTTCGCAAATGTGAGCACGCGCACGCTCGCTTTGCTCGCACACACCACGTCCACGCATGCGTGCAACCTTCCGCGCATGCGCTTTGCACATGCGTGCGGCTGGCACGCATGCCCATGGGTACAAAAGATGCAGAAATAGGACAACATAGAGCCGGGGCAGGTGGGCGGGCCCACCTGGGCCCACCCGCAGATCGCCACTACCGGTTCGCCTGAACCGGTCCGAACCGGCAGAATACCACCTCTGCTGATAACCCTGGAGGCGATGGTGGTTGATAATAGTAACCAGCTTGTTGTCTTTTTCTTGGTTGAAAGGAAAATCATAATCATTAATACAGGTAAGTCCTCGACTTACAATTATTCATTTAGTGACCATTCAAGTTTACAACGGCACTGAAAAAAGTAACTTATGACCGTTTTTCACATGACCATTGCAGCATTCCTGTGGTCACATGATCAAAATTCAGACACTTGGCAACTGGCATGTATTTATGACGGTTTTAATGTCCCGGGGTGATGTGATTCCCCTTTTGCGACCTTCCGACAAGCAAAGTCAATGCGGAAGTCAGATTCATTTAACAACCGTGTGATTAGCTTAACCACTGCAGTGATTCGCTTAACAACGGTGGCAAGGAAGGTCGTAAAATGAGGCAGAACTGACTTCACCACTGTCTTGCTTAGGAACATTGGGCTGAATTGTGGTTCGCTAAGCCACCAGTCGGTCGTAAGTCGAGGACTACCTCTGCACGATTAATTTCGTTGTATGCATGCAGTCATGGTGCTCTTTTCCAGTAACCTAATTGAGGAGAAAGGAACAAAACAATATTAGAAGACTTAAGAGCTGCTTTTCTAAAAGTTGGAATCAGCAACGTTTCCCGATTTAACAAAGAGCATTAGTGATTTCTAATCGGCTCTTCACTATCCTGGATCAAGTCCAGCAATCTCAATTGTTGGCCGATGGAATGTCCCTTTCAAGAAAACAAAACAACCATCCATTTCTTACTTAGCAGTCTTCCAATATCTCAGGGGCTGCCACAAAGAAGAGGGAGTCAAACTATTCTCCAAAGCACCTGAAGACAGGACAAGAAGCAATGGGTGGAAACTAATCAAGGAGAGAAGCAACTTAGAACTAAGGAGAAATTTCCTGACAGTTAGAACAATTAATCAGTGGAACAACTTGCCTCCAGAAATTGTAAATGCTCCAACACTGGAAGTTTTCAAGAAGATGTTGGATAACCATTTGTCTGAAGTGGTGTAGGGTTTCCTGCCTAAGCAGGGGGTTGGAATAGAAGACCTCCAAGGTCCCTCTGTTATTCTATTCTATTCTACTTGCTCGCTCGACCTCCTGCATAGCGGAATCAAAACTTGCAACAAGACAAAACCACGTAGGAAAAAGAAATGGAACAGATAGTTTTAACAGATACATTGGGTATGTCTGGTTTAATTACAGGAAGGACTAGGGGTGACATGAAAGCAGTCTTCCAATATCTGAGGGGCTGCCCCAAAGAAGAGGAGGGGGTCAAGCTATTCTCCAAAGCATTAGAAGGCAGGAGAAGAAGCAATGGATAAAACTAATCAAGGAGAGAACCAACCTAGAACTAAATAGAAATTTCCTGACAGTGAGAACAATTAATCAGTGGAACAATTTGCCTCCAGAAGTTGTGAGTTCTCCAATACTGGAGGCTTTTAAAGAGAGACTGGACAGCCATTTGTCTGAAATGATGAAGGGTTTCTTGTATGAGCAGGAGGTTGGACTAGAAGACCTCCAAGGTCCCTTCCAACACTGATGTTCTATGTTCTTTACAGAAAACACAGCAAAATTATTTGATTTACTGCCATTGGGTGGCAAAGATTTGCCCCCTATATGGATAATTTGAAAAGAGTTCTGGGCAAATTTAGAGAATTTGCAGATAGCCATTGTTTTTTTAGGATTGAATCAGCTCGTTGCTGATTTAATTCTCTTCCTTTTCCTTTGATTTAATTAATTAGGCTGCTTGGAACTAAGCCAAAGGTTTCCTCAGAGATTACTTTTCCCCAGTAGGAAATGGCTTCACAAGGACACGTAAAACTTTCTCCACCCTCAGCGAGATCATTACATCCACCCGAAGGAAATACCGCATGCAGTTCTGGTCACCACAATACAAAAAAAGATGTTGAGACTCTAGAAAGAGTGCAGAGAAGAGCAACAAAGATGATTAGGGGACTGGAGTCTATAACATACGATGAACGGTTGCTGGAATTGCGTATGTCTAGTTTAATGAAAAGAAGGACTAAGGGAGACATGATAGCAGTGTTCCAATATCTCAGGGGCTGCCACAAAGAAAAGGGTGTCAACCTATTCTCCAAAGCAGGACAAGAAGCAACGGATGAAAATTAATCAAGGAGAGAACCAACCTGGAACTAAGGAGAAATTTCCTGACAGTGAGGACAATTAACCAGTGGGACAACTTGCCTCCAGAAATTGTGGGTGCTCCATCACTGGAGGTTTTCAAAAGAGACGGGACAACCGTTTGTCTGATATGGTATAGTGCCGTGATGGTGACTCTATGGCAAGCGTGCCACAGGTGGCACGCGGAGCCATATCTGAGGCACTGTTCCCTCTAAGGTGCGCGGCCGCGCGGCCGCGCATGTCACAGGGAATCGCCGCGCAGCAGTTTTGAACTGCCGCGCAGCGATTTCCCATGTCAGAGGGAACGTTGCTGCGCGGCCACGCACGTGACAGGGAATCGCCGCGCAGCAGTTTCAAACTGCCGCGCAGCGATTTCCCTTGTTAGAGGGAACGTTGATCTGAGGGCATGCAAGGCGTTGCCCTATGTCAGCTCCAGCGCTGATTTTCGGCGTTCCGGAGGGCGGGGGGGGGAGGTCGTTTTTGAACTTTCAATAGGCCCGTTGGGCCCGTTTTTCGCCATCCACAGACTCCAGAGGCTTTCCTGAGCCGAGGTGGCGCAGTGGTTAGAGTGCAGCACTGCAGGCTCAGCCTTCCATCCTTCCAAGATCAGTAAAATGAGGACCCAGATTGTTGGGGGCAAGAGGCTGACTCTGTGAACCGCTTAGAGAGGGCTGTAAAGCACTGTAAAGCGGTATATAAGTCTAAGTGCTATTGCTATTGCTATTGCTATAGCCTGGGGAGGGCGAAAAACGGCCCAACGGGCCTATCGGAAGTCCGGAGGCTTCAGTGAGGTCTGCGCGCATGCGCAGGAGTGGGCAGCATGGTGGGGTTGTGCGCGCATGCGCGGGGGGGAGAGTATTGCATTATGGGTGTGGGCACGTGCATGCCTGTGCCCTTTTGGCACCCGAGCAAAAAAAGGTTCGCCATCACTGTTATAGTGTCTCCTGCTCAAGCAGGGGGTTAGACTAGAAGACCTCTGAGGCCCCTTCCAACTCTATTCTATGAAAAAGTTTGGGGTGGAAGAGAAGTGGGACTGTGAGAAATGAGATCTCCATGAGTACTAGTCCTTGACTTGCAACACTTCATTTAGTGACTGTCCAAAGTTACAATGGCACTAAAAAAAGTGACTTAGACAGGGAAGGTTTTCACATTTCTGACCCCTGCAGCGTCCCCATGGTCACATGATCCAAATTCACAACTGGCATGTATTTATGACAGTTGCACTTTCCCTGGCATCATGTGATCCCCTTTTTGTGACCTTCCCAGCCGTTTTCCGACAAGCAAAGTCAATGGGGTGTAGGAAGAAATGTCCATGTGGGTTCAGTTCCAAGTGGGAAGAAAGACACTGGAAACATGGAGGCTGATTGGAAAGATGGTTTAATGGTGGACAGCAGGACCACATGGTTTGAGGTCCCTGGGCAATCGAGCACATGGGTGCCTCGAAGATGCTGAAGAAGAAGAGAACGGCTGAGATGCTGAG
>QLTV01004406.1:575416-592461 GCA_003457575.1 Thermophis baileyi
CAGTTGCTTCTCTCCTTGCTTAGCTTCCATCCATTGTTTCTTGTCCTGCCCTCTGGTGCTTTGGAGAATAAGGGGCAGCCCCTCAAACACTGAAATACTGCTATCACGTCACCCCTAATTCTTCTTTTCTTTAGACTAGCCAGACCCAAATCCTGCAGCCGTTCTTCGTATGTTTTAGTCTCCAGGCCTCTGATCATCTTAGTTGCTCTTCTCTGAACTTTTCCCAAAGTCTCAACATCTTTTTTGCAGTATGGTGACCAAAATTGGTTGCAGTATTCCAGGTGTGGCCTTACTAGGGTTTTATAAAGCTGTACTAATACTTCCCATGTATTAATTATGGCCGTAAGTTGAGGACTAGCTGCATTGGTGTGAGCAGATCCAAGCTTGGCACTACCATGCCTTTAGGATGGCAAAATTGAAACTTTCTTCCCAGCAGATGGCGGCCTTCACTTAACAGTGTTGTACTCCTGGAGTAAAACCAGGAAGCTGAAGCTTGAATATACAGATCATCCTGGACTTAATGACCACAATTGTGGCCCCAAAGTTCTGTCGTTAAGCGAAACATTTGTTAAGTGAGTTTTGCCCCATTTTATGACTTTTCTCGTCGCATTTGTTAAGTGAATTGCTGCAGTTCTTAAATTAGCCACCCAGTTGTTAAGTGAATCTGGCTTCCCCGATGACTTTGCTTGTCGGAAGGTCAGCAAAAGGGGAACCACGTGACACACACACATACACACACATCTGGGACACTGCAACCATCATAACCAGGAACCGGTTGTTAAGCATGCGAATGTAAACCACATGACCGCTGCAATGGTCATCAGCATGAAAACCGGTCGTGAGTCCCTTTTTAAGTGCCGTTGTAACTTCGAAGAGTCATTAAACGAACTGTTGTAAGTCGAGGATTTATCTGTAGTGCTTTTCTGTACTAACCTCCAAGTCGTGCTGTTGTGTCTAGATATATATGTTATGTACATATAGGTAGTCCTCAATTTAGAACCATAATTGAGCCATACATTATTGTGGTCGTAAGTTGAAGCATAATTTTTTTGGACATTTCTGCAGTGGCCATTAATGAAGCTTCAGTTGTTAAGCTAACACTGGGGTTACTTAAGCGAATGCCACCGTCTTTAAATGACTCCATTTTACTCCATGGCCATAAACCCGAAGTAAACACTGGGAAACAGAAACATTTTTGAATATCTATGTCACATGACCATCGGATGTTGCCAACGGTCAAAAATACGATTGTGTGAGTGCAGGGGTGTGTGTGCAGCACACACATGGGGTATGTGTTTGTGCAGCCGTCCTAACTTTGAAATTGGGTTGCAAGTAACTTTGGGGAGGTCTGTCATAACTTTGAATGGTTGTGAAGCGACTTGTCGTAAGTCGAGTTTTACCTGTATTGTAAGTTCTATGGCCACCAATTTCATTCTCATAACTCTGGGTGGCTAATAAAACTTCTGTTTGTTGTATAAGGAGTTACTGCCAGTGCAATGAAGCTTATATTAAAATACAGGATAGTGTGTGTGTGTGTGCTAGACAACTTTACCTGGCAACTTTAAGACTTGTGGACTTCAGCTCCCAGAATTCCTCAGCCAGCATGGATGAATTCTGGGAATTGAAGTCCAGAAGTCTTAAAGTTGCTGAAGTTTCGAGACCCTTGTGCTGGAGGAAAAAAGAAAAAAAAGAGACCACGGTGAAATTTTAATTAAAAAACAAAAGTCCTTTAATGGTATTGATTAGCTATAAATTCATAATTAGTGCTTTAAGAATAAATGGATTAAATACATTATTCTCAAAAAAGCCATTATAGATTGTCTTTATGTATCTGTATCTATAGATACAGGTAAGATAAACCCCATTAGACATATTTCAATATATCAAAATGCTTGAACGTTATTACATTGGTCTTTATATACAGTTAGCTGCTGTTTCCATAATTCAGCCACGGTAAATTTACCTGTAAAATACGAGGGGAAAAAACCCCCAACCCAGATCTAGATTAAATAAAAACCATAATGGCTTGGTTGCTTTCCATAATAATAATAATAATGATAATAAAAAGATATCACTTATTCCTTTTGGCAGGCTGAGTCGAGACTCGCGTTTCAAAGTAAACCATTTCAGAGTGCATTAAAGTTTGTCCCCCCAAACAATCCTAGTTAGAAGGTTGTTAAGCGTCCCTTCCAGAGAGGTTACAATTTAGAAGCTTAGAAATGAAATTCGAATTAAACAGAAACAGCCAAGGGTATATTTAACCGGCTTGGGGGCCTGAACATCTGGCTGGGGCCTTGGGGAACATCTGGCAAAACGAAGTGGAGCACCGGGGAACATCCTTCTATTTCATCTTGCACACATCATCATCATCATCATAATTTTAACGACCCCATAATCCCTTGCAGGGTGGAGTCGGGGTAACGGAATGGAGCGGAGTGTTTACTGGCCGGATACCCTTCCTGTCTCCAATGTGGAGTTTTGTTCAGCAGAGATATTCTCATTGTGCCCAGAGAGAGAAATATCTGCCTCTATGGGAATTCTGGGAGTTGAAGTCCACCCAGCTTCAAGTTGCTGAGGTTGAGAAATACTGAATTCAGGTCTGTCTAGGAGCTCCTTGGCGTTTTCTATGGTCTGATGGCCACCCAGGAAACCAAGTCAGGTTTCCGCCAAAACCAGGACATAAAATAGTCAAATGTTCTTCATTTCCAACTGTAGCTTGGTATTCCTTGGTGCAGAATCCCAAACTTTTGGGGTAAGTACGGAGGGAGCACGGAGCAATGTAAGGGGTTTTTGTAAGCAATTGAGGGAAACAATCCAATCTCTGCGGTATTTGTAAGCCGAGATGTTCCATCTCGGTTTAAGCATCCGTAAGATACTTTTTCTGATTCTCAATAATTACACAGAGGTTGTTGCTGCTGACATTATTTTAATAAAGAACCGCTGTTAGGAATCCAGTGAAGTAACGCTAGGTACTGAACAGGTTCTCAAAAGGTTTTGGAAGGAAGGAGCCGTGTTAACAAGGGCAGGGGAGGAAGAGAAGCTAAATCGTGGTTAGTTTAACCATGGTTTATTGAGTCAGCCACAATTGATTGGATTTTCCCATCATCAAATCAAGCAAACTGTATTATATCTTAACGGGGACCCAACCGATAAAATTTCGATGTTGGGAGAAGAATTGAAGCCAGTTAGCAAAACATGATTTAAGCCCAGGATGAGAGAGGAAAGATTAGAAAGAAACTCAAGATTGCAGGGCCTTGATTTTCCTTTGTATAGGAAGGAAGGAAGGAAAATATTTTGAGATCAGGTTGTTCTAGCCCAGGGGTTGGCAACCTTCAACACTCAGAGCGCCATTTGGACCCGTTTCCCACAAAAAAAAGAAAACACCGGGAGCCACAAAACTCTTCCCGGCCTGACTATTTCCTGAGCGGCCACAAAACTAGCATATATAGTTGAATTAAAGATTCTGTTTTCTTCTGAAACTTTTCTTTTCTTGGATTTATCCATGGTTGGCCTACCGGGGGGGTCGAAAAGCTTAATAAATTGCACGTCGGTGGGTGTCGCACATTGGCAGTTGTGACGCATATTTTGAGTGACAGCCGCAGCAGAGGGATAAAAGAGCCACATGCGGCTCCAGAGCCGCAGGTTGCTGACCCCTGTTCTAGCCACATCACTTGTGGGGGTCTGTTTCCTGACTTGGCCTACACCTGGAAGGACTGAGATCTGTGGCTAATTAAAATAAAATGAATCACACTCAAAAGGGGGATCCAATTCCCAGAAATCGTGAGTCCCCTTTCCCCCCCCCCCGATTCACCCAGCAATTTCAATTTGGGGAACAAAATTGAACCATTTGTTCATGGTTGTTAAGTGAATCTGGCTTCCCCATTGACTTTGCTTGTCAGAAAGTCCCAAAAGGTGGATCACAGGACCACGGGATACTGCAACCCGTCATAAGTACATGCCAGTTGCCAAGCATTTCAATTTTGATCACGTGACCATGGGGAGGCTGAAACAGTCGTTAAGTGTGAACAGCGGTCAAAAGTAACTTTTTTTTATAGTGCCGCCGTAACTTTGAATGGTCGTAAGTCAAGAGCTAGCTGTACCCTTCCTAGCATTAAGGCCATCTCAGTGTCTGATATTTGAGAGCAAATTAGAGAGGGGTGTCCCAAATTATAGAAGATAAGCAATATTTCCTCTTGTCTTAAGAATTTGGGGGGCAGAGTGGTTGTAGGAAGAAATTGGCAAGCTTTAAAAACCTAATCCTTTTTCTCAAGGTCCCAAGGAATGTAAATAGCAATTTAGTGAGGCCAGATAGGAGAATTTCATACTTCCCTGCTAAGTAGTGCATTTTTAAAAATTTATTAAAAAAAAAAAAAAACCACTAGTGCATTTTCAAGGCATATAACATTGTACAGGTAGTCCTTAACTTGTAACCACAATTGAGCCCACAATTTTGGTTGCTACGCGAGACAGTTGTTAAGTGAGTTTTGCCCCGTTTTACGATTTTTCTTGCCGCGGTTGTTAAGCGAATCACTGCAGCTGTTTAAGTGAGTCACACACGGTCGTTAAGCGAATCCGGCTTCCAACCCCCCCAATGACTTTGCTTGTCAGGTGGTCAAAAAAACGGATTGCATGACCCCCGCGGACACTGCAACTGTCATAAATACGAGTCCAGTGGCCAAGCCTGGTCTGTATTTTGATCACGTGACCACGAGGATGCTGCAACGGTCGTTAAGTGTGAAAAACGGTCATAAGTCACTTTTTTCAGTACCGTTGTAACTTCTTAGAACGGTCTCTAAATTAATGGTTGTAAGTCAAGGACTAGCTGGCTGCATTCTTCCTGGCATTAATTGTAGAGCCAGTTTAGTGTCTGATATTTGGGTAGTAAATTAGAGGGTTTAAATCAGGGGTCCCCAAACTTGGCAACTTTAAGACTTGTGGACTTCAACTCCCAGAATTCTCCAGCCAGCAAAGCTTAAAAATATATAAACACCGGTGCATTGTTAAGGCATGTGATTAACATTATATACACTTTGTGCTGTTTCAGCATACATTCATTCAATTTATATTCTTCCCACCACGTTAAGGGCCTGGATTTCAGGAGGAAACTGTTGTGATGCTAGGTGTCACATTTGCACAATTCCGAACGAAAGACTTGCGAAGAAGCCAACTGCTGAATATTGTACAACCACAGCTTTAAAAAAAAAAAAAGAGAGAGAGAGAGCGCAGCTCTAGAAGATTGATGGCTCTTTGGCCAAGAAAGCGAAGAATTAGGCAGCTTGTAAAAGTTGTCTAATTGTAGCTAATTGTTACTGGAGGGCAGACCTGGCAAAATTCTAGCAAAAAATAGATTGGATGAGTAGCAGCTTGCTTGCTCTGAACATCTCACAGAACACGGCTAGGAAAATTCCCAGGAAGAAAAGCTGGAATTTAGCAGCTTGAATGGTAGATATTTAAATATCTGCAAAGCATCCTTTATACCAGGGGTCTCCAACCTTTTGGCAACTTTTAAGACTTGTGGACTTCAACTTCCAGAATTCCTCAGCAAGCACGCGTGTTGAAGTCCACAAGTCTTCAAGTTGCCAAAAGGTTGGACACACCTGCTTTATATCCTTAAATGAGGCACCTCTTCCTGGAGAACTGTCTGCCTTCCAAGAAAGTCTGTTTGGGAGGAATTTGGAGCGTGCCTCTTGGAAAAAGGAGAAGTTGAGAAGCCTTGAGAAGTTGTGGCTGCTCCATCCCTGGAGGTTTTTAAGAAGAGACTGGACAGCCACTTGTCTGGAATGGTGTAGGGTTTCTTGCTTGAGCAGGGGGTTGGAGTAGAAGACCTCCAAGGTCCCTTCCAGCTCTGTTATTCGGTTACCGTATTTTTCGGACTATAAGACACGCCGGTGTATAAGATGCACCAAGATTTCGAAGTAAGGAAAAAAAAAGTTCCCCCCCCCAGGAGCACTCTGCAGACCTCCCAAACCCTCTGCGCACCTGTTTTCGCGCAGGGTGTGGCTTCAGGAGGCCAAAAATGGCTGTATTCGGTGTATAAGACGCACCAACATTTCCACCCTCTTTTAGGGGGGGAAAAAAGTGCATCTTATACTCCGAAAAATACGGTAACTAGAGATGCACAGATTTCCCTACAAAGTGAGAAATGTCCTGTCCCATCTTAGAGAGGCTAACCTGATTGGCAGGTGGCTTAGGGGGTAGTACCTGAGCATGACAGGTTGGCTGGGAGTGAGGGGCACAGAACCAACCTAACTCCAGTGTCCACCTTCTGCCCTTCCTCTGCTTACCTTCAAGCTGTCTTTAGCCCCGTGTAACATCACTCAGAGAGTAGTGTTTCTCAACCTTGGCAACTTGGAAGGTGGGTGGACTTCAATTCCCAGGATTCTGCAGCCAGCAAAACTGGAGCGAAGGTAGTCTTCAACTTACGACCACAATTGAGCCCAAAATTTTTGTTGTTTAAGTGAGAATGTGTTGAGTTTTGCCCCGTTTTACGACATTTCCTGCCACCATTGTTAAGGGAACCCCTGCAGTTGATTAAGTTAGTCACCTGGTTGTTAAGTGAATCTGGCTTCCCCATTGACTTTTGTTTGTCAGAAGGTCGTAAAAGGGGATCATGTGACCCCGGGACACTGCGACCGTCGTATGTATGAAACAGTTGCCGAGCATCCGAATTTAGATCACAAAATTGATTGCAAAGGTCGTAACTGTGAAAAACCTCCATAAGCCATTTTTTCAGTGCTGTTGTAACTTTGAACCGTCACTAAATGAACGGTTGTAAATCGAGGACTGCCTGTAAGGTAATAAACAATTAACAACCCTATCTAGGGAGATTCTCAGTAATCCAAGTCATGGCTGTCCCAAAAGTGGTTTTTTTTTCCCCAAGAGGCAACTAAAGAAGCTTCTTGGATGAGAAGCGAAACGTCTTCAAAGGAAAACCAGAAAGTCCAGTTGCCTCTTGAAAAAAGAAAAGCACCTTTGGGACAAATAACGACAATAATTGCGAAGGCGATGCTGGCTGGGGAATTCTAGGAGTTGAAGTCCAGACGTCTTGCAAGGTTGAGAAATCTGACAGCTGCAGGTAAGTCACAATTCAAGGTGTTGGTTGTTACCTTTAAAGCCCTACATGGCTCATGCCGGCTGGCGGGACCGCGTGGTAGGGCCTTCTCTGTAGCCACTCCGACTCTGTGGAACCGGCTTCCCCCCGAGATCCGTACTACCCCCACCTTACTGGCCTTCCGTAAAGCCGTTAAGACCTGGCTTTTCCGGCAGGCCTGGGGCCAATAGTTGTTCTGATTGGCCCATGCATGGTTGTGTGAATGTTTTATTTTAATATTGATGTATTTTTAAATTGTTTTTTTATATATATGTTTTTATTGTTGTCTTTTTTATATACTGTGAGCTGCCCAGAGTCCTTCGGGAGTTGGGCGGCATACAAATTTTATAAATAATAATAATAATAATATGGCA
Organism: Thermophis baileyi; assembly: GCA_003457575.1. Lineage (NCBI taxonomy): Eukaryota > Metazoa > Chordata > Lepidosauria > Squamata > Dipsadidae > Thermophis > Thermophis baileyi. Next base: position 582,881 of record QLTV01004406.1, read on the forward strand.
CCTGGCTGAGAAAGGGCCAAATTCTTAATTTTGGTCAGCTTGCAAATTAAGTGTTGGAGGAAGATTTGGAGCCTAGCATGAGTAGGTGAATGTACCAACTAAGTAAGGCAGGGGGTCCTCAAACATGGCAACTTTAAGACTTGTGGACTTCAACTCCCAGAATTTTCCAGCGGAGTTGAAGTCCACAAGTCTTAAAGTTGCAAAGTTTGGGGACCTCTGAAGTGACTTACAATCACAATCCTTGACTCACAATCACAATTGAGCCCCAAATTGTTGTTGCTAAACAAGTAAGGCAATGGTTGTTGAGTTGCACGCCATTTCACAACCATTTTGGCCACCGATAGTAAGCAAATCACTGCGGTTGTGAAATGAATCAGGAGGTCATTAAGTTAATCCAACTTCCCCCCCACCCTTGACTTTGCTTGTCGGAAGACGGCTGGGATGGTCGCAAGTGCTGACCACAGGACCCCAGAACGGTGCTACCGTCATAAATACGGGCCAGTTGCCCAGCATCCAAATTTCGATCACGTGACCCTGGGTTAATGCTGCAACGGACATCAACGTTAAAAGAAAACCCCGGTCGTAAGTTGGGGAGTTGGAAGTCCACCCATCTTAAAGGTTGCTTTTAAGATCGTAAGTTGCTTTTTTCGGTCCTGTTGTAACTTCGGATGCTTGCAAGGCAGTGGTGAAATCCAATTTTTTTTACTACCGGTTCTGTGGGCGTGGCTTGGTGGGCGTGGTGTGGCTTGCTAGGCGTGACTTAGTGGGCGTGGCAGGGGAAGGATATTGCAAAATCTCCATTCCCACCCACTCTGGGGCCAGCCAGAGGTGGTATTTGCCGGTTCTCCGAACTACTCAAAATTTCCGCTACCGGTTCTCCAGAACCTGTCAGAACCTGCTGGATTTCACCCCTGTTGCAAGGCGAAGACTGCCTGCAATTGGCGGGCGACATCGTGCATTGGAAATGGCGCACGCACGCACACTCACACATACACACCAAGAGTGAAAACCAAGAGGCACTTCTACCTTACCTCCATGGACATCTAAGCTTTCACCACCTGAGGACTTTCCTGTTGGGATACCACTTTCTGGAATTCCCTGCCGGCTTTCGGGTGAGGCTGGCTTGAGAATTTGGAGTTCTGGAGGCCCAAAGCACCTGTAGAGCCTCACTTTGAAGAGGCTGCATTAATCCACGGGCTTCATTAAAAGCAATTTTCTCCCACCCTGATGCTGCCTGGAAGTATGGGCTAACAGCCTGCCAATGAGTTCAATGGGTTTGGAAGGCATCGTGACCGGGAAGAGTTCACGAAAGAAGTTGAAAAACTGATGAGATATATATATAGTTCCCCCTACTCCCTTCTAGCACTGATGAGGTAAACCTAGTTGGGTCATGAAACATCTGCAAGAAAACAACCAAGCTCAGAGAGCACCAAGGACCCTACACCACTCCTCCTCCTCCATCTCTCCACAAACCCCTCTCCCTTCTAGCACTGATGAGGTTACCTAGTTGGGTCATGAAACGTCTGCAAGAAAACAACCGAGCCCAGAGAAAACCAAGGACCCCAATGTTCCCCCTACTTATTACAAGATAACCGTAATGAGGGAACAAATACGGAGTCCCTTAGAGCTGGGGTCTCCAACCTTGGCAACTCTAGGACTTGTGGCCCTTCAACTCCCAGAATTCCTCAGGAATGAGGAATTCTGGGAGTTGAAGTCCACAAGTCTTAAAAAGTTGCCCAGGTTGGGAGACCTCTGCCTTAGGACATTAAAATGGAGCGTGGGTCCTCTTTCGGATTGGACATGTTTCATGATTCAGACAGAAGCATCCAACCATGGAGCGGACATCTTATGGGTCAAATGAAAACTTCAGGAATGACTCTGAGGGAAAAAAGCACAGCCATTCCTTCTGCTCGGGCATTGCCACCCCAGACCAGAGGCCTTCAGAAACCCAAATATTGTGACACAGCTTTAACAATGCAGATACGTGGAAAACCTCCCATCGAGGGGTTGGTAGACGTGAGGGGTGATTGATCCCTTGGGATGCTTCGTCGTTCCGGGAGCGGAGAAAGAAAGGAAGGAAGAAAAACATCTTTTTTGTAGCGCCAAGAGCTTCCCATGGGGCAGTCAAAGGTCTCCAAAGACGCTGGCTGTTCCTTCTTAGGGCTTCTTCGTTGATTCTACTAAGAGAATAGGCCAAATCCCGAAGATAAACTATTGAATAGAAAGAAAGAAATTTTTCTTAGGCTGTTGGGTCAAGAAAAGAAAGAAAGAAAGAAAGAAAGAAAGAAAGAAAGAAAGAAAGAAAGAAAGAAAGAAAGAAAGAAAGGAAGGAAGGAAGGAAGGAAGGAAGGAAGGAAGGAAGGAAGGAAGGAAGGAAGGAAGAAGGGAGGGAGGGCAATAGTACTTATATACCGCTTTCCAGCCCCCTCCAGCCTCTTGCCCCCAACAATCTGGGTCCTCATTTTACCCACCTCGGAAGGATGGAAGGCTCAGTTAACTATGAGCTGGTTAAGATCGAACTGTTGGCAGTGGGCAGTGTTAGCCTGCTATATTACATTCTAACAGGAAGGAAGGAAGGAAGGAAGGAAGGAAGGAAGGAAGGAAGGAAGGAAGGAAGGAAGGAAGGAAGGAAGGAAGGAAGGAAGGAAGGAAGGAAGGAAATTCTAACCATTGCATCGCCATGGTCAGTCTTCTGAGGTCTATTGAGATTGCAATTGCAGTAACCTTCCAGATATGTTACAAGCCCCTTAATTCTCAAGCCTGATACATTGGGAAGGTCTTATGTTGTAGCCTAAGATACTGTACTTCAACATTTTGTTTTTGAAGGAAGGGGGGAGGGAGGGAGGGTGGGAAGGAAGGAAGGAAACTTACCTCCCTGAAGAAATCTGGTTATTATTGATCTGCAGTAATTACAGGTAGTCTTTGACTTACAGCAATTCATTTAGTGACCATTCAAAGTTACTACGGCACCAAAAAAAGGGACTTATGACCAATTTTCACACTTAAGATCGTTGCATCCTCCTCCTGGTCATATGATCAAAATTCAAACATTTGGCAACTGGTTTATATTTATGACGGTTGCAGTGTTCCGGGATCATGTGATCCCCTTTTGTGACCTTCTGTCAAGCAAAGTCAATGGGGAAGCCCGATTCGCTTAACAACCGTGTTACGAACTTAACAACTGCAGCAAGCTGGTCAGGATCAAACTGCTGGCAGTGGGTAGAGTTAGTCTACAATACTCCTAACCATTGCGCCACCAGGGTCACTCCTTCTTTCTTTCCTTCCTTCCTTCCTTCCTTCCTAAGCAATAGCACTTAGACTTATATACCGCTTCATAGTGCTTTCCAGCCCTCTCTAAGCGGTTCACAGAGTCAGCCTCTTTCCCCCAACAATCTGGGTCCTCATTTTACCCATCTCGGAAGGATGGAAGGCTGAGTCAACCTTGAGCCGGTGAGATTCGAACTCTTGGCAGTGGGCAGAATCAGCCTACAATACTGCACTCTAACCACTGCGTCACCAGGACTCAGTAAGGCCAAAATTTCCATTTCTAGGCCAGACAGATGTTAAGTGAGTTTTATCCCATTTTACGACTTTTCTTGCCACAGTTGTTAAGTGTATCACTGGAGTTGTTAAATTAGTCACACGGTTGTTAAGTGAATCCGGCTTCCCCATTGACTTTGCTTCTCAGAAGGTCGCCAAAGGGGGTCACATGACCCCAGGACACTGCGACCGTCATAAATGAGTCAGTTGCCAAGCGTCTGAATTTTGATCACAGGACCACGGGGATGCTGTAACGGCCGTGAAGTGTGAAAAACGGTCGTAAGTCACATTCTTCAGTGCCGTTGTAACTTTGAACGGTCACTAAACAAAATGTGGTTAAGTCGAGGACTGCCTGCATCGTAATTCAGTTAGGTGGAATGCCGTAAACATTCCCAAAACAAAATGAGATTTAGGCAGATGTTGATTACCCCAAAGGTGTTTTTTCAAAAGGCAACTGGGCTTTCTTGGTTCTTCCTTGAAGACGTTTCGCTTCTCATCCAAGGAGCTTCTTCACTTCTGACTGAAGAACCGAAGAAGCTTCTTGGATGAGAAGCGAAACGTCTTCAAGGAAAAAAAACAAGAAAGTCCAGTTGCCTTTTGAAAAAACACCTTTGGGACAACCATTAACCACACTTAGAGTACGGCATCCAGTTTCGGTAGCCAAGATATAAAAATGATGTTGAGACTCTAGAAAGAGTGCAGAGAAGAGCAACAAAGAGGATTAGGGGACTGGAGGCTAAAACATACGAAGAACGGTTGCAGGAACTGGTTTGATGAAAAGAAGGACCAGGGGAGACATGATAGCAGTGTTCCACTATTTGAAGGGCTGTCACAAAGAGGAGGGGGTCACCCTATTCTCCAAAGCATTTAAAGGCAGGACAAGAAGCAATGGGTGGAAACTAATCAAGGAGAGAAGCAACTTGGAACTAAGGAGAAAATTCTTGACAATTAACCAGTGGAACAGCTTGCCACCAGAAGTTGTGGGTGCTCCATCACAGGAGGTTTTTAAGAAGAGACTGGACAACCATTTGTCTGGAATGGTATAGTCTCCTGTATGAGCTGGGGGATGGACTAGAAGACCTCCAAGTCCCTTCTATTATTCTGTTAAGGGCAGGAATTCTCTTCTAAGAAACCAAAAATGTTTCAGTAAGGAAAAGACAACCTATTAACTTAAATTTCCACCTCACCCCAATGGGACTGGCCTGCCCCACCCACGCCATCTGAGGCGGCATGCTGCGGGGCCCGTCAGTCAAATAATTTTTGGTTGGGGGGGGTTATCCAGGAGAAGGGTCTAGGCTCCTGCCCTTTGGAACAACCTGCCCCCCCCCCGAGGTGAAAATTGCTCCCACCATTTTGGCCTTCTGTAAGGACCTGAAGTCCTGCCTCTGCCAGAAAGCTTGTCCCCCCCACCGCCATGGTGGAATATCATGCTGGATATGGTTGATAAATTAAGAGGCAATCCTAACCCCCCCTCGCACTCTGCTCCCTCGCACTCTGCTCCCTCCCCCTCCCCATCTTTTAATTATAATTTTATCCTCGATTGTAATTCCATTTTCATTATTTTAGAAACATTTATCTTTTATGGTTGTAATGCTTATAATGCTATAAGCCGTGCAGAGTTGCTTCAAAATGAGATGGGCAGCAAATAAATCTAATAGTAAGGTAAGGTGATTGGTACAATGGTTGGAAACTGATCAGAGAGAGAAACAACCTGGAATTAAGGAGAAACTTCCTCACAGTGAGGACAATTAACCAGTGGAACAGCTTGCCACCAGAAATTGTGGGCGCTCCATCACTGGAGGTTTTTAAGGAGAGCCTGGACAGCCGTATGTCCGGAATGGTAGAGGGTCTCCTGCTCGGGCAGGACTACAAGGCCTCCGAGATCCCGATCTCCCCCCCCCCCCGCCGGTGCTCCTAAAGTAAAGTAAAGTAAAGTAAAGTAAAGTAAAGTAAAGTAAAGTAAAGTAAAGTAAAGTAAAGTAAAATAAAGTAAAGTAAAGTAAAGTAAAGTAAAGTAAAGTAAAGTAAAGTAAAGTAAAGTAAAGTAAAGTAAAGTAATAAACCAAACCAAACCAAACTAATAAAGTAATAAAATAAAAAATTAATTTCAGGATAAATTAAGCTTTGGGAAAACCAGAAAGGTTGTATCTTGTATTTCTGTTTGCATCAATGCTCTAGGTCAGGGATGTCCAATTTTGGCAAGTTTAAGACCTGTGGACTTCACCTCCCAGGAGAGACTGGGCAGCCACTTGTCTGAAACAGTATAGGGTCTCCTGAATAAGCAGGGGGTTGGACTAGAAGGCCTCTGAGGTTCCTTCCAGCTCTATCCCGATTGATTCTACTTTTTTTGAGTGCCGTTGTAACTTGGAGCGGTCGCTAAGCAGATAGTTGTAAGTCGAGGGCTATCTCTACGCTGCCTTTTGCTCCTGAAAGAAAGGCTAATGAATAAAACATCGGCTGTAGGGATTTATCTTTATGGATTTATTTTTTTTATTCTCGGCCTGTTTTGAAATAATAAAGCAGTGCTTTGCTTCCACGAAATCTGTCTCTCACATACTAAGTAAGAGCTTCCCTTGAGAACACATGATTCAAAAGAGGCCAGGAATATCAATCAATCAAACGAGACAGAGAAATATGCACAGATGGGGTTTGGATACCTTCATGTCGCAAGGAGACCTGTCATTCGCTCATCAAATCTATGTGAATTGGAAGAGACAGTGACGTTTGCGTCATATATAGCAGGGGTCTCCAACCTTGGCAGCTTTGCTGGCTGGGGAATTCTGGGAGTTTGAAGTCCGCCAGGCTTAAAGTTGCTAAAGTTGGAGACCCCTGATATAAAACACACCAATGCAGATCAAATTTAAGATCTCTGGTGAATTGCAGCCTGACATTTCTTTATATAAAATATAGTATATGTTCACCAGTGGGGAAATTACAGGCAGTCCTGGACTTACGACCGCAATTGAGCCCCGAATTTCTGCTGCTTGCTGAGGGAGACCGTGGTTAAGTGAGTTTTTGCCCCATTTTACGACCTTTCTTGCCACCCGTGTTAAGTCGATCACCGAAGTAGTCACACGGTCGTTAAGTGAATCTGGCTTCCCCATTGACTTTGCTTGTCAAAAGGGGGCACCGCAACTGTCGTAAATATGAGTCGGCTGCTAAGTATCCGAATTTTGATCACGTGGCCACGGAGGATGCTGCAACGGTCGTAAGTGTGAAAAACGGTCATAAGACCCTTTTTTTCAGTGTCATGGTAACTTCAAACGGTCACAAAATAGCAGCAATAGCACTTAGACTTATATACCGCTTCACAATGCTTTCTAGCCCTCTCTAAGTGGTTTACAGAATCAGCAACTTGCCCCCAACAATCTGGGTCCTCATTTTACCGACCTCGGAAGGACGGAAGGGCTGAGTCAACCTGGAGCCGGTGAGAATTGAACTGCTGGCAGTCGGCAGAGTTAGCCTGCAATACTGCATTCTAACCACTGCGCCACCACGGCTCTTACAACCTAATGAATAGCCGTTAAACCGAGGATTACCTGTAATTCAAATTTTCATCAGTTAAACAATTCATTACTTAGAGCCTCCAGACCCTCAAGACGTTTTGGTAGGCTGCCTTAACCAAACTAGAATCCGATTTGGAGTTACAGGTAGTTCTTGACTTACAACAGTTCATTTAGTGACCGTTTGAAGTTACAACGGCACGGAAAAAAGGGACTTACGAACGTTTTTCACACTTACGACCGCTGCAACATCCCCATGGTCACGTGATTTAAATTTCGGATGCTTGACAACTGATTCATATTTACGACGGTCGCAGTGTCCCGGGGTCACGTGATCCCCTTTTGCGACCTTCTGACAAGCAAAGTCAATGGGGAGGCCAGATTCACTTAACAACTGTGTGACTAATGTAACAACTGCAGTGATTCACTTAACAACCGGGGCAAGAAAGGTCGTACAATGGGGCAAAATTCACTTAACCAATGTTTCTCTTAGCAGCAGAAATTTTGGGCTCAATTGTGGTCGTACGTCGAGGACTAGCTGTACTAATAAATTAAACTACATAGCTGGGAATCTACCCTGTCGGCTTCTCTCTCAGATGTCTCTTAAGCTGAGGGGCTTTGTGATAAAATTACAACTCAACAAATTCTTAGGGGGAAAACAGACATTGTTTATTCTGCAAATTTTGGAATAGCAAATGCAAGCATTAAATGTGATAAATCTTTCAACGCAATAAAAGAAAATAAATAGATTTCTGGATGCAGGAAGCCCTTATATCTTCTTCTCAATGTTATATTGTCTCTGCAGATTTTATGTATGCCGTAACTTTTGTTTTTCTCTACAATAAACAAAAAAAATACAAAATAAAAAAATCACTTATCCACTACTTCAGGTTTGCCCTAAGAAGACTTTAGCTATTAGGGGGGGGAGGGGGGGGAGGAAAGCCCGCTGGACAGAGTCTTTAGCAACTTACCTTGACCTTTGGCCTGTATTTCAGGTAAAGTGTCCGGGAATATAAACTAGAATCAGAAGAAGAAAAGGGAGAAAAGATGATTAAAAGAAACATTTTGGATAAATCTGAGTCAACATCACTGCCTGGACCTCTCTGGAACTCAGCTCCACCTTTGGGTTAAGCTGGGAGGCTGTGATCCTTCCTTCCCTCCCTCTCCAATGTCTGTCATCTGTCCGTCCATCCGTCCATCCATCGATCCATCCATCCATCCATCCATCCATCCATCCATCCATCCATCCATCCATCCATCCATCCATCCTCCCTCCTCCCTTTCTTCCTTCCCTCTCCAATGTCCATCCATCCATCCATCCATCCATCCATCCATCCATCCACCCTCCCTCCTCCCTTTCTTCCTTCCCTCTCCAATGTCCGTCCGTCCGTCCATCCATCCATCCATCCATCCACCTTCCTTGCTTCCTTCCCTCCCCAATGTCCATCCATCCATCCATCCTCCCTCCCTCCCCTCCCTCTCCAATGTCCATCCATCTGTCCATTAACCTTCCTTTATTCCCTCTCCAATGTCCGTCCATCCATCCATCCATCCATCCACCCTCCCTCCCTCCTCCCTTTCTTCCTTCCCTCTCCAATGTCCATCCATCCATCCATCCATCCATCCACCCAGCCTCCCCCCCCCCAAGCTTCCATCCCGCTCCTGTGCTAATCTCTCCGTTCGTGCTTGTTTTAACACCTGCNCCCCCCTCCCTTCCTCCCCGCCCCCCCTCCTGTCCGTCCGTCCATCCATCCATCCATCCATCCATCCTCCCTCCCCCCTCCCTTTCTTCCTTCCCTCTCCAATGTCCGTCCATCCATCCATCCGTGTTGTGTAAATCCCTCGTCTTCCCAAAGATACTACGATGCTACTGTGCTAATGTCTTTGTTCGTGGTTGTTTTAACAGCTGAGGCTCATCAGTTTTACTTTTGAGCAGGACGTTTCCCCCCTCCCCCCCCAAAACCCCCGGGAAAGGAAAGGGAACATACCTGAACAGGATGTGAAGGTAGGAACCGAGTCCTGTGAAGATGTGCCACCAAGCATGAAACTGTGTGACGACGCCCACGAGCGGAGGCAGCCTCTCACGTAAGCCCCTGTGGAGAGACACAATCGCCAAGGTCACACATTGGCTTCCCAAGCCACCTTCTAGATCCCAGCCTCCTACAAAGACCAAGGCACATCAAAGCCTGGTCCCTTTGAGACGCTGTAAAAGCAGCCTTTGGGACGTTGCATCCTCTGGCTACGGAGAAAACCGAGAGGTCTTCAAGATGAGAACCGGGTAAAGCTGCCCAATGGTCAGACTCAGGCACGTAACCTCTCTGAGGACAAGAGGGATTCCAGGGAATCTAGGAGACTCCTCATTCCCGTACCTGAGGGATCACCTTTTCCAAGAGCGATCTACCCATCCAACCAGGTACAGCAGATCCTGTCAGCCTAACAGTCTTGGCTGGTGGGGACTAGAAGACAGGCCTTTTCTGCACTGGCCCCTGCTCTATGGGGGGAAGGGGAGGGGGGAAAGGGAGAGGAGGAGAGGAGGGG
>QLTV01004406.1:597979-609234 GCA_003457575.1 Thermophis baileyi
GAGAGAGAGAGAGAGAGAGAGAGAGAAAGAGAAAGAGAAAGAGAAAGAGAAAGAGAGAGAGATATTTTATGAATACATTAGTACAATATCCGAAACGCAGCGCTTGTTTTTCCAACAAAATCAGGCAAGATGAAACTTCCTGGGTTATCTTTTATCTATACTTCTCCTTCGGTTTTTGAACGAAAATTTCATTCATTTGGAATGAAATCCCTGAATGAGGCTGAAACAGAAACAAACCCGATGGGTTTAGCTTTGGCTTAGAAATGCAAAGTCTAAAAATAAAATAAAATCGAGATAAACCGAGTGGCGCGGAACCTTCTTTTTGGCTCGTCAGAAGGTCGCAAAAGGGGATCATGCGATCCCAGGATACTGCAACCGTCATAAATATGAGCCAGTTGCTAAACGGTCAAATGTTGGTCACGTGACCACTGCAATGGTCATCCGTGGGGAGAAAAAACAGTTGTAAGTCACTTCTTTCAGGGCTGTTGTAACTTCATACGGTCACTAAGTGAACCTTTGTAAGCCGAGGACTACCTCTATGGATCTATTCTGGTGGCATGAATCCTTCGGCAGCTTGTTGTGATCTCCTTAAGTGACCAAAAGGGCATAAAAGGAAATCTAGTGCAAGTACCCTCGACTTACAACAGTTCATTTAGTGACCGTTCGAAGTTACGACGGCACCGGAAAAAGTGACTTATGACCGTTTTGCACGCTCACGACCGTTGCAGCATCTTTATGATCACGTGATCAAAATCCAGACGCTTGGCAACTGGCTCGTACTTATGACGGCTGCAGTGTCCCGAGGGGGGGTGTCACACGATCCCCTTTTGCGACCTTCTGACAAGCAAAGTTGATGCGGAAGCCGGATTAAGTGTGACTCACTTAACAACTGCAGTGATTCACTAAACAGCTGTGGCAAGCAAATTCGTAAAATGGGGCCAAAACAACAAACATTTTGGCCTCCATTGCGGTCGTAAATCCTGTAAGGTAAGGAGTACCTGTACGGCTTTAGAAGAAATATACAGCCTCCCTCTGTTTAAGCGGCAAAACACCCTCCTCAAACCTGCTGGATTACAACTCCCATCATGAGCCAACAAAGGCAGAAAGGCTCAGTAACATAATGACAGACTACAACAACGTTGTCAAAACGCAACCGTTGCAAAATAGGTGCTAATAATTGTGGGTTATTTTGGCCAGAGACTTCCTGAGGGTTATTTATATTGTGCTTACTGCAAACACAATATCTAGAATAACTAACACTGGGAGGGCAAAGTTTAATTGCTGTTAAATCATGCAAATTATCTCTACAGTGCCAGCCTTACCGTCTCTGCTTTGTTTGGCAAAGGGGATTCCAGACTGCCAGTGACTTGCTAATATGGGCATGAACACCAATCCAATTTTAAATTCTGCTGAAAGACAAGTTCCCATCCCTTACCCGCCCATGCAAAGTGATTTATTCAGAAATAAAGAACAGTAAGGCGGTTGAGTGACACAGGCAAAGAGGTGGGAAAAGAAAACAAAACAGGGCCAAGGAGAATTCTAGCCACTCGGTTGTCTTGGTGTTTTAAGAAATCCAAGGCAATATATATATATATATATATGGAAATCTTATTCCCCCCCCCCCAAGGCACAATCCACATCCTCTTGGACATGAAATTCAATGCAACTGGAGGATTTAAAAATTAAGCATAAAGTTTACTGCATTTAAAATGGCATCATCATGTCTGCTATTGGAAAAATGAGCTGGCTATTCCGGTTTCATATTTTTCCATCTCAAGGCCAAAAAAAATGGCCACTACGTATTTTTCTCCTATTATTATTTTTTCTCCTATTACTTAGGGTACTGGAGGCTAAAACATATGACGAACAGTTGCAGGAACTGGGTATGTCTAGTTTGATGAAAAGAAGGACTAGGGGAGACATGATAGCAGTCTTCCAATATCTCAGGGGTTGCCACAAAGAAGAGGGGGTCCACCTATTCTCCAAAGCACCTGAGGGTAGGACAAGAAGCAATGGGTGGAAACTAATCAAGGAGAGAAGCAACCTAGAACTAAGGAGAAATTTCCTGACAGTGAGGACAATTAACCAGTGGAACAACTTGCCACCAGAAGTTCTGGGTGCTCCATCCCTTGAGGTTTTCAAGAAGAGATTGGACAACCACTTCTCTGGAATGGAATAGAGTCTCCTGCTTGAGCAGGGGGTTGGGCTAGAAGACCTCCAAGGTCCCTTTCAGCTCTATTCTCAAGTGCTAAAAGAAGGGTGTGACTTAAGTTGTCTGTCATTTATCTGAATGCCAGAAGTAAGGTTGTGGTTGCCAAATTTTCAATTGTTTGCTAGGGTTAGACTTTCAATCTGCTTCATGCTGTGAAAAGCTCTTCCTTTGAATTCAGTTGACCCTTATTTACCGTAAGTCTTAGCAGGTGCTGTTGATAAGATTCCTATTTATTTGTTTATATTTATTTGTTTATATTTGTATGCCGCCCAACTCCCAAAGGACTCTGGGCGGCTAGGGTTTTGCATAGGGTTTTTAGCAATAAATCAGTTTAACTGAACCTTCATGTGTGGACCTTGCCTTTCATGTCTGACATATCCACATTGACCAGACTAGGAGATTTTTTTTAAAAAAAATGGACAAGTCAATAACATTTCCTAAGTTGAAACAGAAAGAAAGAAACAATTACCTGATGGAATACAGGCTGTTTCCAGTTTAGGTATACCTGGAAAAAGCAAACACAAGACATTATTATCTGCTTGGGACTGATGGATAAACAATTGGGAAAAAGTCATGGTTGTTTTCATATATGATGAACTGCAGCAATATTATTTTACGCACAAAAATGGACAGGTATATGGCAATACTCCCAGCAGAGCAATGCTTGGTGAAGAAGACAGAACTTGCTGAAAAGTTCAAATTGATTTGTGTGATTAGAGAAAAGACAACGTTTATGTTTATTGGTGACTGGAAACCTTTTACGGTATTTTTGCATTAAAAAAATAAACTTTAACGCTTTTGATAATTAGGTAAGGTGGAATAAGGAAAGAAGAGAATCATGATGTAACTTTAGAGAGAGAGGTAATAATTGTATTTATTATTGCTGTGAAGATCAGAAGTCACTTCGTTATAACTTTTTCCCTTTTCTATGTTTTCCGCTAATCTTTTTCTTTTTGTCACTTTTAGTTTCTTTTTTTCTTTTCTTTCTTTCCTTTTTCCTTTGTCATTCTATTTCAGTGGTTCTCAACCTTTCTAATGCCGCGACCCCCCCGCCGCCGCCGCGACCCCCCCGCCGCCACATCCCCGCGCAGGATGAGGCCGGACGCTGCCATTTGAGTTCTTTTACCCTCTGCGCATGCGCAGAGGGTAAAAGAACCCAAATGGCGGCGTCCAGGCTACCAGCTGTCCGGCGACCCGCAGCACGGCCGAACCGGGACCTTTTCACCCCTGCAGTGACGGTGGCACCAAAATGGCGGGCTAACGCGCGCGGCGACCCCTGTGAAATGGTCGTTCGACCCCCAAAGGGGTCGCGACCCACAGGTTGAGAACCGCTGTTCTATTTCATTTAGTGTGAATCTTATTCTTCTGTTTAAACTTTTCAATAAAATTACAGTATATTTTTTTTAAAAATAATGAATTCTGCAAGCAACCGTTTTCAAAGTTGGGCTCTGAAGAAGCAGGAGTGTTGGTGGTTTTGAACTTTGGCGTGCCTTTGGTTAACGAGCAACTGTATACAGTAAATAATAAAGTAACCGATCATAGAACAAAGCACCACTCAAGCTGAGATTATCGTATTTTGGACAAATTGCATGAAGATCTAATTCTCTGGAGAAGTCTATAATGTTGGGAAAGTTGGAAGCAGAGGTGGGTTCCTCCCGGTTCGGACCGGTTCTCCCGAACTGGTAGCGACCCACTGGTGACGTCACTGAGCTGGTTCGGTCGGTGCTTGTCCGTGGGCACCACCATCTTCTTTTTTTTTTGGAATTTTTTTTTTAAAAATTATTTTTTGGGGAATTTTTTTTTTCTTCTGCGCATGCGCAGAAGCCGAGTTTCTGGCACTGCGCATGCGTCGCCATCTTGTTTTTGGCTTTTTTTTTGAATTTTTTTTTTATTTTTTGGCACTGCGCATGCGGGCGTGCACCCACGCGGCGCGGGAGAAAGCGAACCGGCAGCGAGGTAAGTTAGAACCCACCCCTGGTTGGAAGGAAATAGAAGAGGGTGACCAGAAGTGAGGTGAGGAATAGATTTGATGACAGTAGCGAGTGTACAGGTAGTCCTCGACTTACAACAGTTCATTTAGTGACCATTCAAAGTTACAACGGCACTGAAAACAGGGACTTATGACCATTTTTCCCAGTTACGACCTTTGCAGCATCCCCATGCATGGTCATGCGATCAAAATTCAGAGGCTTGGCCAACTGGTTCATATTTATGACCGTTGCTGTGTCCCTTGGGGGGGGGGGGAAAGGTTGTCACGTGATTCCCTTTGGCGACCTTCTGACAAAAAGCAAAATAAATGGAGAAGCCAGATTCACTTAACAACCGGGTTGCTAACTTATCAACTGCAAGTGATTCATTTAACAACTGTAGCAAGAAAAGTCGTAAAATGGGGGCAAAACTCACTTAATAAACGTCTCAACATACGTGAACTACAGAAATTTTGGGCTCAATTCTGGTCGTAGGGCGAGGACTAGCTGTACTGGGAAGTCTAATATAGGGGTCCCCAATTCTGGACCACGTGCCACTATGCCAAGGGTGTCAAGCTCAATTTCATTGAGGGCTGCATCAGGGTTGTGTTTGACCTCGGGGGGCCGGGGTGGGCATGGCCAGCTCGACGTCACTCATATTGGGGGCACCTGTAGTGGCCCGAGCTGCCACTCGCTCTGCCAGCGAAAACAGGCTCCCGAGCTCCGTTTTCAGCTGCAACAACCTCCTGCAACCCTCTGCCAGCGAAAATGGAGCTCGGGAGGGCCACCCGCGGCTCTCGCAAGCTCTGTTTTCGCTGGCAGAGGCACCGCGGGCCGGTCCTTCACCCTTGTTTCCAGGGCGGCCCGCGGGCCCGATCTAAGCAATCCACGGGCCGGGTCAGGCCCCCAGGCCTTGAGTTTGACACCCCTGCACTATGCCGATCATTTGGAACCGGGCCGCGCAAGCAGGGGTGAGCGCGCACATCTCGACTTGTGTGAGTGGTGGGTATGCACAGGAGTGTGCAAAGCTCTATTTGTGCACGCAAATGGAGCTGCGTGTGTAGAACCATCCCTTCTCTTCCCCCCCCAAAACCAGTCCGCACAGACGGAAAGATTGGGGACCGCTGATTTAAAGGATTAGGCTGAGGATAGGTCACCCTGGAGAAATTCTATGTGGTTGCTATGATTAGACAGTGATTTGATGACATATAATTAATATTAGGGGGATATGTGGTGTGGAAGGCACAGAAGGCCCAAGGAGACTCTAGGGGGCGCTACTCATCTCTGTTTCTTAGCCGAAGGAACCAGTCTTGTCCGAAGACACTTCTGTGATCATGTGGCCAGCGTGACTATACCCCAAAAGTGCACGGAATATTGTTACCTTCCCACCGAAGTGGTACCTATTGATCTACTTGCACTTGCATGCTTTCGAACTGCTAGGTGGGCAGGAGCTGGAGCAAGGGACGGGAGCTCACCCCATCGTGCGGTGCTCAGGTTTCGAACCCGGGCTGTCCAGCTGACAAGCTCGGCGACTTTATAACCGCTGAGCCATCGCGTCCCCTTATACTAGCTGGAAGGAAGTTCTTGGTAGTTCTTGACTTACCACCACAACTGAGGTAGTTCTTGACTTACCACCACAACTGAGCCCAAAATTTTCATTGCTAAGTGAGACAGTTGTTAAGTGAGTTTTGCCCTATTTTACAACCTTTCTTGCCACATTTGTTAAGTGAATCAATGTAGTTGTTAAATTACTAACATGGTTGTTAAGTGAATCTGGCTTCCCCATTGACTTTGCTTGTCAGAAGGTCGGAAAAGGGGATCACGTGACCCCGGGACACAGCAACCGTCATAAATGCGAACCGGTTGCCTCTGAATTTTGATCATGTGATCCTGGGGATGCCGCAACTGTTGAAGGTGTGAAAAACGGTCATAAAAGTCACATTTTCCAGTGCCGCTGTAACTTTGAAGGGTCACTAAACGGTGGTTAAGTCAAGGATTAGCTGTACATTAAAGGGGTGCGTTTCCCACGAACCTGGAAGGATTTGTAGCAATCATAAACTAAAATATACCTAAGGAGATGAGACGTTAGGACAATGTTTCTCAACCGTGGCAACTTAAAAGATGTGTGGATCACATGCTGGCTGGGGAATTCTGGGAGTTGAAGTCCATATATCTTCAAGCTGCTACAGTTGAGAAACATTGCCTTAGACCCATGATGGTGAACCTATGGCACGCGTGCCACAGGTGGCACGCGGAACCATATCTGAGGGCACTCTCAGAGGGATGGGATGGAATGGAAGCGACCTGGCAAGCCCAGCCTTTGTGAGGTTATCATTCCCTTCCTACAGACTATAGATCAGGGTTTTTTTTTTTTCAATTTTAAGCTGGGTGGACTTCAACTCCCAGAATTCTCCAGCCGGCTGTGGCTGGCTGGGGAATTCTGGGAGTTGAAGTCCACCCAGCTTAAAAGTTGAAGACGTGGAGAAACAAAGGTACAGAGGTTTCTCAATTGGGAAAGTTCACCATTGCTGCAATAAAACAAAACAAAAAATGCTTTTCCATACCACAGTACAGAGTGGTGTGGAATCATCATTCATTTAGTGACCGTTTGAAGTTTAGTGACCGTCTGAAGTTACGATGGCACTGAAACAAAGAGACTTATGTTATGACCATTTTTCACATGGCCACTGCAGCATCCCCATGGTCACCTGATCCAAATTCGGACGCTTGGCAAATGGTTCATATTTACGACGGCTGCAGTGTCCCGTGGGTCAGGTGATCTCACTTTCTGTGACTTTCTGACATGCAACAAGTCGACGAGGAAGCCCAATTCCCTTAACAACCGTGTTCCTAACTTAACGGCCTCAGCGATTCGCTTAAGAACCGTGGGAAGAAAGCTCGCAAAACTGGGCCAAACTCACTTAACAACTCGACTAACTTAACTAACGGATATTTTGGGCTCAATGGTGAGGTCATTAAGCCCAGGACTGCCTGAAATGCAGAAGGGAAAGGAACGCAGTGGGTGGGTCCATGGTTTGCAAGCACCCCACCCCTTTATAAAAATAGTTTCGGGTAAGACAAATCTCACTTACTATGCTGACGCCAATGCTGTAGGCTAGTAGTAGAAAGAGAAGAGGGTAGTTGATTGTTTTCTTGTACTTGAAGCATTCGTACCTGAAACAAACACCAACGAGAAGGATTAAGGATGCAAAAGGAAGACAAAATAAAGCCTTAACACACAATTTGTCCTCAGGCTTTCGAACAGGAGTTTTTCGGGGAGACCGGGAGCAACAAAACCCGTTTGTGCAGTTTTAAATTCTCTGTGGAGTGTAGGATCCGAATGGTAAAAGGATCTCATTTGTAAGTTTCTGCCGATGCGGAATTATTATTATTATTCATTAAATGTATAGGCCGCCCATCTGGTGGTTTGAAGTGGCTCTGGGAGGCTTACATTATCATAAAACGTAGGCATATAAAAACTGATTAAAATTACGAAAGATTAAAAGGCAGACTCAAGCTTGTGGGAAGTGGCTGAGATCCCGCTTAGTTCTATGATTCTGCAGAAAAGCTGATAATTTTCAAAGCCATGGTAACATGGGAGGGGGGGAAAAAAAGCACCAGGTTATACCTTTTCCAAATGAAGGGGATCTGAATTTATTCCCGTGTTTCCGTTTTGTTTTCAGCTTTAGCAAACCTGAATTGCAAACTTGTCAAACTTGTTTCGATCAGAGGCATACCCTATTTGAGTCATTCTTAAAAGAATACTCTTTCTACTCATAAGAAAAGAATTTTGTGTGTGTTTCTTTTCCCTCTTCTCTAAAATTAGATCCATGTATAATAAAGCAAGAGGTGTGGGATATTCCAAGAACAAAATCACATTAGCAAAAGTGGTACCTTATGAGGAAATTCCCACTCCTGCATGTTAACCAGTATTATAAAAGGAGACCATGACAGTTGTACATTTTAGTACAGCTAAGTTTAGAGAAAGAAAAATGGGAAAAATCAAACGTTCAAAGCACATTATGGGCTTTGCAGCTCCATCGAATTGTCACAAGAGCACCGATTTTAATAACGTTTTGATAAATTTAGTACCAAAGAAACTGATAATCAACTTATTGAGGGAGGGGGAAAAGTTGTTTCAACAGGTTTAAAGAAAAAAGATTGCGTTTGTTTGAGAGTGACTGGAAAAAAATATATGATGTCAGCATTCAATCCTCTAGCCACTTCTCTTTGCAGGAAAATTCAATCTTTAAAAATGTGAAGGCTAAAAATTATAAAAAAAATAACCAAGTGAAAAATATGTTTTGTGCGCAGAATCTGATTTGTTTATTGACATACAAGTCACAGACAATAGTAGTTTCCAAGAATCCCCACCGCCTTGCCTAAAATTAGGCACCAGGCTAGAAACCAGGAGAGGGTGAATTCTAGTCCCGCCTTAGGCATGAAAGCTGGCTGGGTGACTTTGGGCCAATCACCAAGAGAGGGTGAATTCTAGTCCCGCCTTAGGCATGAAAGCTGGCCGGGTGCCTTTGGCCCCATCACTAGGAGACTGGGAGTTCTAGTCCTGCCTTAGGCATGAAAGCGGGCTGGGTGACTTTGGACCCATCACTAGGAGACTGGGAGTTCTAGTCCTGCCTTAGGCATAAAAGCGGGCTGGGTGTCTTAAGAAGAAGGGGACGACAGAGAACGAGGTGGCTGGATGGAGTCACTGAAGCAGTCGGCGTGAGCTTAAATGGACTCCAGAGGATGGTAGAGGACAGGAAGGCCTGGAGGAACGTTGTCCATGGGGTCGCGATGGGTCGGACACGACTTCGCAACTAACAACAAGTGCCAACTTAGGCATGAAAACCAGCTGGATGTCTTTGAGTCAATCACCAGGAGATAGTGATTTCTAGTCCTAGCATAGCTATGAAAGCCGGCTGGGTGACTTTGGGTCAATCACTAGGAGGTGGTGAGTTGTAGTTCTGTGAAAATCCTGCCATGAAAGCCAGCTGGGTGACTTTTGAGCCAACCACCAGGAGATGGTGAGATGGTGAGTTCTAGTTCTGCCTTAGCCATGAAAGCCAATTGGGTGACTGGGTGAAGTAGCAGGGGATGGAGAGTTGTAGTCCCTTCCTGCAGATTCAGTACTGTATCTCCCATAGCTATTTCAGCACCCATGTCTATGTGAGTGAGATAAATGTTATGTCTGCAAGGAACTCTTAATTGTTAATCATTTATGAAAGAGAAACTGATGACAGATACTTACAAGCAGTAGACAAAAACGCAACAACTGTAGATCATGGGCAGCTCGTCCAATAGCTGCAAAAAATAAATAAATATTGATGCTTACAGACAAGACTCAAAGAAAGATGGCGGCCCCAAAGATGGCAAAATGCACAAAGTATTCGGTCAGAGCAGGGCAAATTTTAGTGAAAAGGGTCAAGCATTATTATTATTATTTTTTTTTTTTTTTGAGGAGGGAGGCTAAAGAATGGCAAAGAGCCGAGGTGGCGCTGTGGTTAGAGTGCAGCACTGCAGGCTACTTCAGCTGACTGCTAGCTGCAGTTCGGCGGTTCGAATCTCACCGGCTCAAGGTTGACTCAGCCTTCCATCCTTCCGAGGTGGGTAAAATGAGGACCTAGATTGTTGGGGGCAAGAGGCTGACTCTGTGAACCGCTTAGAGAGGGCTGTAAAGCACTGTAAAGCGGTATATAAGTCTTAAGTGCTATTGCTATTGCTATGGAGAAGAAGATGCAAAGGAGATGGATCCAAAGTTTTCCATACTTTAAATTGGAGGGTGGTTGTGTAAGGGAATTAATGTTATTTTTTAATTCAGTTAAGCTATTTTACCACAACCGTCGGGTGCTCCCTTAGAATTGTGAGAAGCTCTGCAACTGGGTTTTGGCAATTGTGTCACTAAGATTTGGCACTTGGCGGGGGCGGGGGGGGGAACACTTCGGATTGCTTGCAGTGTTGGGACAATGGTGTAACTACTGTAGGGGCAACAACATCACAACCATTTTGATATACACTCTGGCCATTCTCTGGTGCAGCTTCAACTTACAACCCTTCGAAGCTACAACGGCACTGAAAAAAGTGACTTAACACCTGTTCCTCACACTTACGACCGTTGCACCATCTCCACGCTCATGCGATCAAAATTCAGGCCCTTGGCATTTAGCTATGAGGGTTGCAGCATGCCAGGGTCATGTGATCGCCATTTGTGACCTTCCCAGCCGGCAGAGTCAACAGGGCAAGGAGGATTTACTTAACGACCATGTGATTCACTTAATAACTGCAGGTATTCACAGAGGTTGAAACAGTGACCTCATGGGTTTTTGGCAAAGCAGTGAAGCAAACTGCAAATTTTCTCACAGCTCATCTCCTTGGGGTTCTTGAAGGGAGACCTATTTGTGGCTAATCCTAGCTTTCAATAAAACTGCTGTTTTGCACAATTATAACAGAACAACAGAATAAGAGAGTTGGAAGGGACCTTGGAGGTCTTCTAGTCCAACCCCGTGCTCAAGCAGGAGAACCTATACCAGTGATGGGGAACCTGTTTTCCCTCGGGTGCCGAAAGCGCGCGCGAAAGCGAAAATGGCCTCCCCCACCCCCCGGAGTCCGGAAATGGCCCGTTTCCCGACTTCCGGTGGGCCCGGTAGGCCCGTTTTTCACCCTCCCCAGGCTCCAGAGGCTTTCCTGGAACCTGGGGAGGCCCAAAACGGCCTCCCCCCCCGAGGCTGAAAATGCCCTCCCAGACCCCGGAGGACGGAAACGCCCTCCCAGAGCCTCCGCGCAAGCCCTGTACTTCCCTGGCATCCAAAACAGGCCGCGTGGAGATTCCTGGGAGGGGAGGGGTGGGGCCAGCCGAAAATCAGCTGGCCGGCGTGCACATGCACGCTGGAGCTGAGCTAAAGCAACAGCTCGCATGCCCGCAGATATGGCTCCGCGTGCCACCCGTGGCACGCGTGCCATACGTTCACCATCATGGGTATATGTAATTTGTGGGTATCTACTTGCAGTGTGTTAACTTAAAAAAAAATTCAACCAGCATTGTTACATTTCTCTATTATTACAATTTTATTCTGTAATAT
>QLTV01004406.1:637451-659809 GCA_003457575.1 Thermophis baileyi
AAAGGTACAACACTTAATGATAGTCCGGGTACAAATAAGCAATCAAATCATATTAGGAACCAGTCAATGTAAATTGTAAGGATACAAGCAACAAAGTTACAGTCATACAGTCATTTGTGGGAGGAGATGGGTGATGGGAACGATGAGAAGATTAATAGTAGTGCAGACTTAGTAAATAGTTTGACAGTGTTGAGGGAATTATTTGTTTAGCAGAGTGATGGCGTTCGGGAAAAAACTGTCCTTGTGTCTAGTTGTTCTGGTGTGCAGTGCTCTATAGCGTCGTTTTGAGGGTAGGAGTTGAAACAGTTTGTGTCCAGGATGTGAGGGGTCTGTGAATATTTTCACGGCCCTCTTTTTGACTCGTGCAGTATACAGGTCCTCAATGGAAGGCAGGTTGGCAGCAATTGTTTTTTCTGCAGTTCTAATTATCATCAATTGGAAGAATAGAGAACTACCTTGGATGTGAAACTGGAGCTTGGTATATGTATCCATAAAGTATATGAAATTTCCCTCATATAATGTCCATAAAAGGTGTCATTCTGCAAACAAGCTGGATCATACCCCAGAATTTTCTTTGTGATATCAAGGGCAGCAATAGAACAAGGACAGTAATAGAAACAGATATACTGTAATAACATATGTTTTGGTAAATAATAAAATGCGGCTATCTGGAATGTGATTTGCTCACTGTAAAATATCAAACATCTTCAGCAAGTTTAAGATATACAGCTTGTGTTATCCCACAAGACAGTTTCCTAACTTACTTGGGGTATCTCATACTGACATCGGAATCTGTATAAATGTTTGATCCTTTGTCAAGATGTAATTTTTGGAATGGCTAAATAAAATAATTTAGAATAGAATAGAATAACAGAGTTGGAAGGGACCTTGGAGGTCTTCTAGTCCAACCCCCTGCTTAGGCAGGAAACCCTACACCACTTCAGATAAATGGTTATCCAACATCTTCTTTAAAACTTCCAGTGTTGGAGCACCCACAACTTCTGGAGGCAAGTTGTTCCACTGATTAATTGTTCTAACTCTCAGGAAATTTCTCCTTAGTTCTAGGTTGCTTCTCTCCTTGATTAGTTTCTACCCATTGCTTCTTGTTCTACCCTCAGGTGCTTTGTAGAATAGCTTGACTCCCTCTTCTTTGGGGCAGCCCCTGAGATATTGGCACACTGCTATCATGTCTCCCCTAGTCCTTCTTTTCATTAAACTAGGCATACCCAGTTCCTGCAACCGTTCTTCATATGTTTTATCCTGGAGTCCCCTAATCATCTTTGTTGCTCTTCTCTGCACTCTTTCTAGAGTCTCAACATCCTTTTTACATCGTGGCGACCAAAACTGAATGCCGTATTCCAAGTGTGGCCTTACCAAGGCCTTATAAATTGGTATTAACACTTCACGTGATCTTGATTCTATCCCTCTGTTAATGCAGCCTAAAACTGTGTTGGCTTTTTTGGCAGCTGCTGCACATGGCTGGCTCATATTTAAATGGTTGTCCACTAGGACTCCAAGATCCCTCTCACAGTTATTACTTTTTTCTTTTTTTTAGGAGTATTTTGCTTCACCTTCTCCTTGTCCATCATCCTCATCATCTTCCTCTTAAAGGGGTGGGAGGCTAAAAGAATGCAGAAGTAGAAAGATGTATGGCTGGAATGGTAATAATAAACAGGATGATTCTGGCAGCATCTTTTCTGATGAACATACAGGTAGTCCTCAACTTACGACCATTCGAAGTTACAATAGCAATGGAAACAGTGACTTATTACAATTTTTTCACACTTATGACCATTGCAGCATCTCCATGGGCACGTGAACAAAATTCAAATGCCTGGTTCATATTTACGACGGTTGCAGTGTCCCGGGGTCATGTGATCCCTTTTGCGAGCTTCTGACAAGCGAAGTTAATAGGGAAGCCAGATTCACTTAACAACCGTGTGACTAATTTAACAACTGCAGGGATTCATTTCACATCTGTGGCCAGAAAGGTAGTAAAATGGGGCAAAACTCACTTAACAACTGTTTCACTTAGAACAGAAATTTTGGGCTCAATTGTGGTCGTAAGTCGAGGACTACTGGTATTGTATTAAAAGCCATGTTTCTGTGAAGTATGCCCTCATGAAACCTTACTCCGGTTAGTAAAATGCACGCCCGTCAAAAAAGATGCTACCGGACTCCTTCTGATATTTATAAGGGTGAGTTGCTTTTAATATGCTTGACCAGTTTGCTAATTTGTTTTTAAAAACCTGTGAGACACATCAGCAAGGTTTAAAAGTAAAGACGCATCAGCGGAATTTCTTAATGCACAACTGTAGAACACTGTAGAACTACTATTAATCTTCTCATCGTTCCCATCACCCATCTCCTCCCACTTATGACTGCATGACTGTAACTTTGTTGCTTGTATCCTTATGATTTATATTGACTGTTTCCTAATGTGATTTGATTGCTTATTTGTACCCTATGACTATCATTAAGTGTTGTACCTTATGATTCTTGACGAATGTATCTTTTCTTTTTATGTACACTGAGAGCATATGCACCAAAGACAAATTCCTTGTGTGTCCAATCACACTTGGCCAATAAAAAATTCTATTCTGTTCTGTTCTGTTCTGTTCTGTTTTATTGTGTTCATACAACCTGGTTGGGAAAAGCAAGGGCAACATTTAAATATCATGCCAAGCTTACTTTTAATGGCAGCATTTGCTCAAGCTTTGTTTAATCCAGTATTCTTTTGCAAAAATCTCAGCTCCCAATTTGCATTAGAAATTAGAAGGTCTTTTCCACCCACGTCTGACCTATAGAAAAAAATATTCTATAATTCCAGAACTCGCTATGAGAGTCTGCATGCATTGTTGGAGACGAAACTTGAGCTTTTGACTGCTGGCATCATCCGCCCCATATATAAATTTTAACTAGAAAATTAACTCTCTGCATAAGTTAATGGTCCCATTGTAGGAAAGACATGTAATAATGGCATCACTATTATTTTCTTTTTTTTTTAAGCTGTACTGTACGAAATCCATAACTACAAGTCCCCCCCCCTCTCCAGCCTGTAGAGTGAAAGGGTTCAAACTTTTCAACTTTTTTATTCATTTTTCGGAGCATTGGAAGGTGTTAAGGAGCAGCACTATCACAACTTGACTGATGCCAAAACAATGCTGAATGACTCCCATGGATGGGAGATCTATAGACCAGGAAATCTATAGAAGGGTACACAGTGGGAGGGCAAGAATCTGGAAAGAAAGTAGCACAGATGCCAAGAAAACTGCATAGATGCAGACATGAAGCTGCCAGGAGCCAAGTTCAAACTGAGGAAGTCCTCATTGGGGTTTTTTTTTTTTAATAAACAGGTCAATGGGTGCTTTCAGTCTATAGAAGTTTTAGGCACCTATGTCAGCTTTCAGTCCCCAAGCCACTTCCCCCAAATGGGTCCAGGGTCTACCATTCTAGAAGATGGCCCTCAACACGCCATGCAAAGTCACAAAATCAGGGAAAAGGAAAAACACAGACAAACCCTTCCTTTCTGCAATCCTTTCTATGACTATTGGGGGGGGACAGGCACCCCCCAGATAATCCCCTACCAAAAGGGGGTCGACCTATTCTCCAAAGCACCCGAAGGCAGGACAAGAAGCAACGGATGGGAACTCATCGAGGAGAGAAGCAACATGGAGCTAAGGAGGAATTTCCCGAAAGTGAGAACAATTAACCAGTGGAACAGCTTGCCACTAGAAGTTGTGGGTGCTCCATCACCTAGGAGGTTTTCAAGAAGAGACCGGACAATCATTTGTCTGAAATGATATAGTGTCTCCTGCCTGAGCAGGGGGTTGGACTAGATGACCTCCAAGGTCCCTTCCAACTCTGTTATTCTGAATAGCTTGCCTCCAATTGTGGGTGCCCCATCACTGGAGGCTTTCAAGAAGAGACCGGACAACCATTTGTCTGAAATGATATAGGGTCTCCTGCCTGAGCAGGGGGTTGGACTAGATGACCTCCAAGGTCCCTTCCAACTCTGTTATTCTGAATAGCTTGCCTCCAGAAGTTGTGGGTGCTCCATCACTGGAGGCTTTCACAAAACAGAGAACGGACATTCATTAGTCTGAAACGGTAGAGGGTGGGAGGTTGGACTAGACGACCTCCAAGGACCCTTCCAACTCTTGTTATTCTGACCACCAAAGATTGCTCCTTCTCATTATTGCCCCAGCCTTTTCCAAAGTCCCCACCACCACACACACACACACACACACAGCTCCAGTCTTCCACAATTGGGGGGGGGGGGGGGAAGGAAGGATCTGGAATGGGGGGAAAGACCCCCTTAAGTAATTCCTATGGGCAATCTGCACTCTCCCCCCCCCGAAAAATAAACTCTGGAGGGGGGGGCTTCTACCAAAGCCGCCCTTGTCTCCCCCCCCCTTTGCAAAGATGAAACGCTTCAAGGCTGAGGGGAACTAGGCCGCTCTCCCTGCCCCCCCCCCAATAATTTAATGACCCTCCCCCCTCTATCACCCCACAGCCTGGGGGAGGGGGGGTTCAAGAAGGAAGGCGCACCTGCCCCCCCCCCAGCCGCCGCCACACTCACAGAACTCGGCGATGTAGGAGGACACGACGTAGTTCTCCTCGCACCAGTCGAGGGTGGACGTCGGCGGGCCCCAGTAGCCGGCGCGGTCGCCGGCGGGAGCCATGGCCGGTCGGAGGGCCGAACGTGGAGGAAAGGAAGCGCCTGCCGCCGCATCCGCTCTTTTTCGGGGCCCTCGGGCGAGCTGACCCCGCCTTCCCGCCGGCTTGAGGCGGGGCAGGGGCGGCGGCAGCGGCAGCGGCGGCGGCGGGAGGCCCGCCTGCTAGGCCTGGCAGGCAGGGCCTCTACGTCGCCATGGCGACCAAGGCGAACGGCTCGCAAAGCTTGCCGGGCCCGGGGTTCTACGTTGCCACGGCGACCGGCGACGAATCGCCTTCAAGGCTTGCCGGGCCGGGGGGTTCTACGTTGCCACGGCGACGGCGGGTGGGACCGCTCGCGAGGTTCCAAGGGCCGGGTCTGGCCGTTGCTATAGCGACCTCCGGGCGTTCCATCCCCGCTGGGTCCGTAAGGGGGCCGGTCTCGACCAACGTTGGGCCTCACAGGCATCCCAAGATGCTAGCCCTCATGGAGGTCAGGGAAAGGCTGCAGAATGTTGGCTGGGGGATTCTGGAAGTCAAACTGGCTTAAAGTTGGCAAGGTTGAGAAACAGTAATCTACGGTACCAATGAGGTGAATAAAACTTAATTTTAGGATCAATTTTTGGATTCAGGAGCAGGTGGGGAAATATGGAAGGATAAGCCTCACATTTGAAGTAGCCATAAATGAATATATAGGCAGTCCTCGATTTACAACATTCATTTAGTGATTTTTCGAACTTACAACGGCACTGAAAAAAGTGACATGACCATTTTTCACACTTACAACCTTTGCAGCATCCCCACGGTCACGTGATCCAAATTCAGATGCTTGGCAACCGGCTCACATTTATGTCCTGGGGTCACGTAATAATCCCCTTTGGCGACCTTCCGACAAACAAAATCAATGGGGAAGCCAGATTCCCTTAACAACCGTGCTGCTAACTTATCAGCTGCAGTGATTCGCTTAACAGCTGTGGCAAGAAAGCTCGTAAAATGGAGCAAAACTCTGTGGCCGTAAGATGAGGACTACCTGTATTCTAGTATATTGTTAGAAAGCTTCCCGTGACAAAATGCTGTTGATTAGGGGGGGGTGGGGGTGGGAAATGATGAGAGTTTGAAGGTTTGCATGCTAGAGGGAACCAGAAAGAATTAAAGATTAGATTTAAAGAAGAGACCCACAAATACAGAATGGAGCAAAATACGATAGAATTCAAGGATATTTGGGAACAATGCACTGGGAAGCTACTTTTAAGATGATCTGCTGTCATAAAACAGTGTTATGGAAGAGGAACAAGTTTTACTGGAGAAGGCTGAAACTCAGGCGGATTCGAAAGTGGATTTAAAAATCATTAATGATATGGAAAAAAGATGGAAACGCAAAGGATAATGTCTTCATAATTAAAAGGGATGTGCAAACGAGAAACCAGAATAGCGACTTGGATAATGGTCTCCTTTTGGATTTATAAAAGGGAGGAAGGGAAGAGAGAAAATGAAATAATATCAAGTTCTGAGACACTATTTAAAGGGATTAATGAACAAACTTGTTTAAACTCCATAGACAAGATTGTTCAAAGCAAAAGGAAGAGATATAAAGTTGGTTTATTTGGACAAAGCTAAAATATATGTTATTACATGGGTAGTACATAAATATGTAACAAGCAAAGCAGGACCTGACATTGGCTACGAATAGAAAAGTTGCAGAAGGACAGAGGGGCTAATTCTGGCTGGACGAGATTAAGCCTTAAGAACAAATGCATGCAGGTAGTCCTCAACTTACAACCGTTTGTTTAGTGACCATTTGAAGTTACAACAGCATTGAAAAAAGTGACTTATGATCATTTTTGTTTTTTGACTGTTGCATCCCTGTGGTCAAATAATCTAAATTTGGATGCATGGGAACTGGTTCAACGGAGCCCAAAATTTCTGTTGCTAAATGAGATTGGTTAAGTGAGTTTTGCCCCATTTTACGACCTTCCTTGCCACAGTTGTTAAGTGAATCCTGCAGTTGTTAAATTAGTAACCCGGTTGTTAAGTGAATCTGCCTTCCCCATTGACTTTGCTGGTCAGAAGGTCACAAAAGGGAGATCACGTGACCCCGGGAACATTGCAACCGTCATAAATATGAGTCAGTTGCCAAGCATCTGAATTTTGAATCACGTGACCATGGGGATGCTGCAACGGTCGTAAGTGTGAAAAACGGTCGTAAGTCACTTCTTCAGTGCCATTGTAACTTTGAACGGTCACTAAATGAACTGTTGTAAGTTGAGGACTACCTAGAAATGCTCCAAATAGTGTTTCTCATCTTCAGCAATTTTTCTGGTATGTGGACTTCTACTCCCAGAATTCCACAGTCAGCCATGTTGGCCCAGGGAATTCTGGGAGTTGAAGTCCACACTAGTAATGGATTTCACTTACCTTTGCTACCGATTCGGGAACGGGAGCGCACGGGCGCATGCGCTTTGTGCGCATGCAACACTTCTGCGCATGCACAGAGTTTTTGATGATGTCCGGGTGGGTGGGCGGAGCCTCCCGCCGCTGCTACCGGTTCGCCTGAACCGGTGCGAACTGGTAGCAACCCACCACTGGTCCATACTTCTTAAAGTGGCCCAGGTTGAGAAATACTGCTGACTTAAATTATGCTGTTTGATTAATTATCCACCATTGTTCAGCCGTGGAAAATGCAAGGCTGAGCGATCAAGGCCAATCCAGAAGGGGGCAGTGGATCTACACTGATTTCGGGATCAGCAAATCCCATTTGTCTCCCAGTGAGAGGGATCCCTACCAGCTGCCAAGATTCCCCCCCCCCCCGATAGAAAAGGCATCGTTTTATACAGAGAAGAGATAAATGGAACTACCGAACAATTATTGAATTCAAATGTTTTGCAGAAACCCCAAGAAAAAAAAAATCCCCTGAGAAATTCAGAATATTTTTCCCTCATAAAGTCTTGAAGATCAGCAGATGGCCACATCAAAGCATAGGTTTTAGTGACCGTTCAGTTACAACAGCACTTTAAAAAGTGACTTATGACCGTTTTTCACACTTACAACCATTGTAGCATCCTCATGGTTTTATGAACAAAATTCAGATGCTTGGCAACTGGTTCATCTTTACAACCGTTGTTGTGTCCCGAGGTCATGTGATCCCCTTTTGTGACCTCCTGACCAGCAAAGTCAATATCCAAATCAGATTTACTAACTAATTTAACATCTGCAGTAATTCACTTAACAACTGTGGCAAGAAAGGTCAAAAAACGGAGCAAAACTGATGTAACAGCTGTCTTGCTTAGCAACAAAAATGTTGATCTCAATTGTGGTCATATGTCAAGGACTACCTGTCACTCACCAGCTTATAGGTCTTGGAACTCTTGGTGGTCTCCTTTCCAAGCATTATTACTCTCAAATCTAGCTTACCTTTTCAGGTTCAGTTAAGGTTGGCAATCTTAACATGTATGATTATACTAAGTATATAATTTGGAAGGCAACCCAACTCCCTTCAGGCACTGATGATGTTACCTAGTTTGGTAATAAAATGTCTGCAAGAAAAAAATCAAGCTCAGAGAGAACCGAGGACTCCATAGTTCAACCCTGAGCTACAAATATTTTGTTTTATCAGTAATCTGCAGTGCTTTACGGTGACGTTAAGCAAATTCCATTATAATTTCTGGATATAACATGTGAACTCTCCTTCCAGTCAAGCTAGACTCCTGCTGACTTTTGCAAAATCATCCATGTCGGTTTCCTGAAGGAGTTTTAACAATTAACAGAGTTGGAAGGGACCTTGTAGGTCATCTAGTCCAGTCCCCCGCCCAAGCAGGAGACCCTACACCATTTCTGAGGTTGAATCTCTCCTTGATCAGTTTCCATCCATTAGTCCTTGTCTGGCCTTTGGGTGCCTTGGTAAATAGCTTGACCCTCCCCCTCTCTGTGCCAGCCCCTCAAATATTGGAACACTGCTATCCTGTCTCCCCTGGTCCTTCTCTTCCCTAGATTAGCCATGCCCAGTTCCTGCAACCGTTCTTCATATGTTTTAGCCTCCAGTCCCCTAATCCTCTTGGTTGCTCTCCTCTGCACTTTCTCTAGAGTCTCAACATCCTTTTTTATAGTGTGGTGACCAAAACTGGATGCAGTACTCTAGGTGTGGCCGTACAAAGGCTTTATAGAGTGGTATTAGTACCTCCCTTGATCTTGATTGTATCCCTCTGTTAATGCAGTTTAGGATTGCGTTGGCTTTTTTGGCTGCCGCCAGACACTGTTGGCTCATATTTAACTGGTTGTCCACTAAGACTCTAAGATCCCTCTCACAGTCACTGCTATTAAGCCTGGTTTCACCCAGTCTATATGTGTACTTTTGGTTTTTCTTGCCTAAGTGTAAGACTTTTCTCTAAATTGAACTTCATTTTGAAAATTGTCTTTTTCTGGGATTTTCCCGCCCTTCCCGGTTTAGCCTACGAATACCTCGCTGTGCCTCTCTTGCATGCTTGTGCACTCCATTGCACCCTCACTTTCCTCACCGCTTCTGCACCCTCATGCAATCTTTGCACTCTTCCCTCCCCTCGCCGTACCTCCCTTGCATACCCTTGCACCCCATGTCACATGGTCCCCATCCCTTACCGCATTTCCTTATGCCCTCCTGCACTCTTGTGCGCCCCTTGCACCCTCATGCACCTTCCCTGACCCCTGCATCTCTGTGTACCATTTCACGTCCTTCCCATCTAGTAATAGTTACCTGCATGTCTGCCAACCTGGGATTTTCGACTTCCTGCCGGCTTCCCCATTGACTGCTTGGGAAAGCCAGCAGGAAGTCGCCTCGCCTAACCACCATGGAATTTAGTTAATGATGGGAACAGGGATTGCAGGGATTGCCATCGCTAAGCAATGAGCTTCAGTTAAACTTTGTTATCACATCATTTAGCAAACAAAAATTCCCGTCCTAATTGTCGTTGTAAGATGAGGATTTCAGACTTAACAGAAGAACAAGAATTGGAAGGGACCTTGGAGGTCTTCTAGTCCAACCCCCTGCTCGAGCAGGAGACCCTATACCATTTCGGACAAATGGTTGTCCAATCTCTTCTTGAAAACCTCCAGTGATGGAGCACTCACAGCTTTTGGAGGTAAAGCATTCCACTGATTCACTGTTTTCATTGTCAGGAAATTTCTCCTTAGTTCTAAGTTGCTTCTCTCCTTGAGGCCCCCACATGGCCCATTTTTGGTCCCAGGAGGCTGCAGGGAGCCCTACTAGGCCCAAAATGGGGCACGGGGAGGGCACAAATGCGTGGGAGGGCAGGTGGGGGGAGCATGGGGGGGTCACGTGTGCATGCGCAGGAGAGGCGCATTGCATTATGGGTGCCAGCACGCGCGCGCTTTTGACACACGACGACAAAAAGATTAGCCATCACTGCCCTATACCATTTCAGGCAAATGGTTGTCCAATCTTTTCTTTAAACCCCCCAGTGATGGAACATCCACAATTTCTGGTGGCAAGTAGTTCCATTGATTAATTGTTCCCACTGTGAGGAAATTCTTCCTTAATTCCAGGTTGCTTCTCTCCTTGATGAGTTTCCATCCATCACTTCTTCTCCTGCCTTCAGGTGC
Organism: Thermophis baileyi; assembly: GCA_003457575.1. NCBI lineage: Eukaryota > Metazoa > Chordata > Lepidosauria > Squamata > Dipsadidae > Thermophis > Thermophis baileyi. Next base: position 647,700 of record QLTV01004406.1, read on the forward strand.
TTTGAAGAATAGGTTGACCCCCTCCTCTTTGGGGCAGCCCCTCAAATATTGGAAGACTGCTATCATGTCCTTCTTTTCATTATGGAACTTCATTATGGATTGTTTCCCCCCCCCCCTAAGTAAACGAGGATGTTGCAGAAAGAGAAGACCTGGGAACAAAGCCAAGGATTGTCCAATTCTTCCTATTTCCTGTCCAGGGTTAGGCAATCTTTGGCACTTCTCACTACCCTGGAGAGTGGGCTAGAAGCACCACTGACATCATTTTTTTTCTTTAAGGGAAAACGTGAAGGATAAATAAACTTTGCAGAGTTGCGTGAAGAAATTAAGAAACCTTCCCAGACGCACTGTATAACCTGGTTGGGAAAAGCAGGGGCAATATTTAAATATCACGCCAAGCTTAGTTTAAATGCTCCTTTCTTTCGGTGTGTGTGTGTGTGATTTAGCTCTGTTGTACGAGGCTGCATTTTTGTTGAGCTCTTAAATTGCATTTTCGTCCAGCTCAAAAGTCAAAACCAGGTCAACAAGGTCACGCCGCTTTCCTGGAAGGGGATTTTCCTTGTATAGAAGAATTTTTTTTTTTTTAGCTTTAATTGCATTTTCTTTGTTCCTCGTTAAGAGAAAGGGGGGAAGAATGAGGATTTTGTGTAGGACGCAGAGACCTAATTGGTCCAAAAGAGAGGGGATCTTTTCATGAGAAGGTCACAAAGGCAACCCCGCGGTTTAATCGAAGGAAGCTAGAGCGAATCCACCCTGCAGGATCCAATCAAATCAGGCAGAAACAGGCAGTCCTCGACTTACGACCACAATTGAGCCCTAAATTTACGTCACTAAGTGAGCTTTGCCCCCCATTTCTCTTGTCACGTTTGTTAAGTGAATCACGACGGTTGTTAGTGACACAGTTGTTAAGTGAATCCGGCTTCCCCATCGACTTTGCTTGTCAGAAGGTCGCAAAAGGGGATCACGTGACCCCAGGGTGCTGAGACCGTCATAAATGTGAGTCAGTTGTCGAGCATCCAAATGTAAATCACATGATCATGGGGATGCTGCAACGGTCGTTAAGTGTGAAAAACGGTCCTAAGTCACTTTTTTCAGTGCCGTTGTAACTTGGAATGGTCACTAAATGAACTGTCGTAAGTTGAGGACTACCTCTACTGGAATCAGGCAGTCCTTCAAGTAACCAGGCCCTAAACCCAGAAATGTTATATGGGAATGCTAAGGCATTGGCCGTGGCCTTCTGGACCAGTTCAGGATAGTCTTCAAGGGCAGCCCCATGTAGAGTGTGTTGCAGTAGTCAAGTTGTGAGGTGGCATGAAGAGTTGCATTCTGGACCGGTTAAAGCTTCTGGGTAGTCTTCAAGAGCAGCCCCATGTAGAATGTGCTGTAGTAGATAGTCCTCGACTTACAACAGTTCATTTAGTGACTGTTTGAAGTTACAACGGCACAGAAAAAAATGACTTACAACCATTTTCATACTTACGACCGTTGCAGCATCCCCGTGGTCACATCATCAAAATTCAGGCGCTTGGCAACTGACTCGTATTTATGACGGTCGCAGCGTCCCGGAGTCACGTGATCCCCTCTTGTGACCTTCTGACAAGTCAATGGGGAAAGCCGGATTCACTTCGCAACCGTTGTAACTAACTTAACACAACTGCCGTGATTCACAACGGGGGCCAGAAAGGTCATAAAACGGGACAAAGCGCACTTAACCAAGGTCTCACCTAGTAAATTTTGGCCTCCATTGTGGTCGTACGTCAAGGACCGGACCTGTAGTCACGCTGTGAATTGGCTACTACGGCATGAAAAGCTGCATTCTGGACCAGTTGGGGCTTCCGGATAGTCTTCAAGGGTAGCCCCAGGTACAGCGTGTTGCAGTAGTCAAGCTGCGAGTTGTCTAGGGCACGAAGGGTTGCGAGAACGTTGGGAGAGCGCTTGCAAGAACCAGTGGGGCACAATGCACCACCCTCATGTGCGCAAACACACACACACACACACACACACACACTCGAGTGAGGTTTCCTTTTAAGGCTGTCTTTCTCCCCCCCACCATCCAAATTGCAGGACAGGCCATTTAATGGCCATAAACTTTTACGACGGCTTTAAGAGTCTCAGGGGGGGCTCCTGCTTCCGCAGATTTCTTTCGGTTCCTCTTTTGTTCTCTTTGTGGGGGTGGGAGAGGGCAGCTAGACAGGCCAGCTTCCTCTGCCCCTCTTGCTTGGCTCTCAATATTCCAGGTCTCTTTTAAGATGTGGGGCGATTGGAGGAAATTTGAATTTGAATTGAATTTGAATTTATTAAATTTGTATGCCGCCCAACTCCCAAGGGACTCTGGGCGGCTCACAACAATATAAAAAACCATTAAAACAAAACATAATAAAAAACATTTAAAAACAGTTAAAAAACTCATACACACCGTTTCATGGCCGGACCTCGCCAATTACAGAGGCGAGATCAACGGCCCCAAGCCTGCCAGAAGAGCCAGGTCTTCACCGCTTTCCGGAAGGCCAGCAGGGTGGGGGTGGTCCGGATCTCAGGAGGTAACTGGTTCCAGAGGGCTGGAGCAGCCACCGAGAAGGCCCTCCCCCGCGGGCCCGCCAGCCGGCACTGTTTAGCTGACGGGACCTGGAGGAGCCCAACCCTGTGGGATCTTACCGGTCGCTGGGAGCTATGCGGTAGGAGGCGGTCTCGAAGATAACCTGGCCCTGAGCCATGTAGGGCTTTAAAGGTAATAACCAACACCTTGAATGGAAAGCCGTTTGAAAACTTTTAGCGGGAAATCAAGGTTTTATTTTTGCACCCCAAAATATTCCAATGTGCAGTACAGATCGTCCTTGACTTACAACCATTCATTTAGTGTCCGTTCGAAGTTACAACGGCACTGAAAAAAAGTGACTTACGACCGTTTTTTTCACACGACCGTCGCAGCATCCCCTCGGTCACGTGATCAAAATCCAGGCGCTTGGCAACTGACTCGTATTTATGACCGTCGCAGTGTCCCGGGGACACGTGATCCCCTTTTGCAACCTTCTGACCAGCCAAGTCAATGGGGAAGCCCGATTCACTTAACCACCGTGTTGCTAGCTTAACAACCGCAGTGATTCAGTTAAGAACGGTGGCAAGAAAGGTCGTAACATGAGGCAAAATTCACTTAACCAGTGTCTTCCTTAGCAACAGAAATTTTGGGCTCAATTGTGTTCATAAGTCAAGGAGTATCTATCTATACACCCTATATAGAGGCTCCTGTCATCACCTTTTTCTGATCAATATTTAAATACACACCCTGATTTTTTTTAGGAAATATATTGAGGTGGCTCTGATTTTAAAACTAATTCCTTGGAAATCGTTCCTGTGTTAAAATGCAATCAGCCAGCCCTGGAGAAATTTGGACAAAAAAACCAAGGCTATTCGGGACAATAAATACAGCTGGTCCTTGACTTAAGAACAGTTCATTTAGTGACCGTTCCAAGTTACTAAACGGTACTGAAAAAAGCGACTTATGACCATTTTTCACACTTACGTCCATCGCAGCATCCCCAGGGTCACGTGATTTACATTCGGATGCTTGACAACTGACTCGTATTTATGACGGTCGCAGTGTCCCGGGGTCACGTGATCCCCTTTTGCGACCTTCTGGCAAGCAGAGTCAATGGGGAAGCCAGATTCACTTAACAACCGGGTTAGTAATTTAACACAACTGCAGTGATTCACTTAAATGTGGCAAGAAAGGTTGTAAAATGGGGGGGAAACACATTTAACAGCTGTTTTGCTTAGCAGCAGAAATTCTTGGCTCGATTGTGGTCATAAGTCGAGGACTATCGAGATGCACATCTTTTTTTTTTTTTTAAAACCTACTAAAGTTCTGCATGCATGCAAGAGAAATACGTACGAGCTCGGTTTTTCCAAATCTTTTTCTTTTTTTTAAATGTGGATCAAACCCCAAGAAATTGGAACGCTGCCTTCTCAGGCAGACTCTTAAAAAAATAATAATGCTAAATTGCAGGTCCCTAATTTGGAGTCTTTTATTTTGCTTGTATCATCACTTTTTCAAATGTTACGTGGCTTGCAAATCTTGACATCCTAGCTGGCAGGGAAGTTGTTTCCCATCCTATCCGGCTGGATCCGGAGAACTACAGTTGAAATCTGCCTTCCGTGATCAAGGCGGCCATTCTTGCCAAGAGAAAAAAAATGACATTTGTTTCAGCCAAAACGTCAGTTGGGTGGAAAAATGAAGAGGCCTTTGTAAAGTCTTGGGGAAAGGATCGAGAGCGACCCTGCGTAATGTTTGTCTAAAACTTAACTCGGCTTTAACCGTGACGCAACCAAAACCAGAAGAGAGAAGAAAAGTTAAAAGACGTTTTTTAAGAAGGTGGGTTTAATTTCCCAGGGTGGTAAAATACGACACAGGTAGTCCTCGACTTACGACCAAAATGGAGCCCAGAATTTCTCTGGTTAAAAGTGAAAACATCTGTTCAGTGAGTTTTGGGGCGTTTTACGACCTTTCTTGCCACTTGTTGACAAAATTAGTAACCCGGTTGTTAAGTGAATCGGGCTTCCTCCTTGACTTTGCTTGCGAGAAGGGGATCACGGAAGACTGCAACAGCCATAAGTACATGCCAGTTGCCAAGCCTCTGAATTTTGATCACATGATTATGGGGAATGCTGCAAAGGTCGTAAACTGTGAAAAACAGCCGTAAGTCACGTTTTTCAGTGCTGTTTTAACTTCAGACGGTCGCTAAATGAACTCTTGTAAATCGAGGACTCCCTGTAATCACGAAGATTCCAAGTTTCATGTTGCCAAAATTGTATGTTTGCGCGTGAGTGAAAAGCTTTGCTTGCACAATTGGCAGGAACAGGGTTGGAATAGATTGAGGATTAAAAACTTTAAAAAGTCAGAAGTAATTTAAGGACATGCAGGTAGTCCTTGACTTACAACCGTTCGTTTAGTGACCGTTCAAAGTTACGACAGCGCTGGAAAAAGGGACTTATGACCATTTTTCACACTTACGACCATTGCAGCATCCCCCATGGCCACGTGATCAAAATTCACATGCTTGGAAACTGCTTCACATTTATGACGGTCACAGTGTCCCGGGGTCATGTGATCCCCTTTTGTGACCTTCTGAGAAGCAAACTCGATGGGGGAAGCCAGATTCACTTAACAAATCGGGTTGCTAACTTAACAACTGCGATGATTCACTTAAGAACTGTGGCAAGAACGGTCGTAAAGTGGGGCAAAACTCACTTCATAACTGTTCTTGTTTAGCAATGCAAATGTTGGGCTCAACTGTGGTCGTATGTCGAGGACTACTTGCAAACATAACATTCGAGTGCCATCTTTTCTTGAGATCCAGCGTTTGTATTAGTATCCGGTGACAGCACTTGGCTGATAGGTCTGGGTTCAGAAGCTAAGATGATCAGTTGGTACTACTGGGAAAGAGACCACCAGGAAATAAAAATAAAGCTAGAAAAAAACAGTGGGACTGCCTCCATATCCTTACAAGCAGAGGTGGTGTTCAGCCGGTTTGGACCGGTTCAAGCGAACCGGTAGTAGCGACCCGCGGGTGGCCCACCCGCCCCGGTGCTATGCTGTCTTATTTAGCCACGTTTTCAAGCCGTGCGCATGCATGCAACCCGCACACGTGAGCAAAGCGCATGCGCAGAAGGTCCGGGGCATGCGCAGAAGGCGCTTACGCTCACATTTTCGGTGCTGGGCGAACCGGTAGGGAAATTATATGAATCCCACTGCTGCTTACAAGGAGCCTCCCTTGGATATCTCCAAGGATCAAGTTCAACTCAAAGGAAGCTTTTTACTTTACATTTATAAGTTAACTTGCACGTTTGAGGAGGTGTGGGAACTCTACCCCTTACCTCAGACCTTTGTGTAAAATAAGCCCTTTGGTTGAGCAACACAAATCCAGTTGACAGACAGTCCGTGAGTCCACTGATCTATACAGGCTCGGTTAGTGTGAGGATGGGAGACCACCAGGAAATCACAAGAGCTGGAGAAAAACGGAAGAACTTTGCAGAGAAACAAGGACAATTCCACCGGAAGGTTGTGGTGAACTGCTTCCCTCTTGTGGCCAAAGAACGTATATATATAGAGAGAGATCTCTGGCCTGTTACCAGCTCAAATGGAATTGAATGGGTTGTGGATGTGTGTGTTACAACAGTGTTTCTCCTTAGTAACTTTCAGAGGTATGAACTTTAACTCCCAGAATTCCCCAGCCAGCATGGCTGGCTGGGGAATTCTGGGAGTTGAAGTCCACACCTCTATACCTCTTCAAGTGACCAAGATTGAGAAACACTGCCCTAGACATTTTCTCTACAAATCCACAATTTCTCGGGCTGAACCATCCTGTTTGAAGGATCTTGGAAGTGAATCCGAATTACAGGTAGTCCTCAATTTACAACCATAATTGAGCCCAACATTTCTGTTGCTAAGCATGACGGTTGTTAAATGAGTTTTGGCCCATTTTACAACCTTTCTGGCTACAGTTGTTAAGCGAATCCCTGCAGCCGTTAGGTGAATCATGCGGTTGTTAAGTGAATTTGGTTTCCCCCCCCCCATTGACTTGGTTGGAAAGCCAGCTGGGAAGGTCACAAAAGGGGATCACACGACCTCGGGACACTGCAACCGTGATAAATACACGCCAGTTGCCAAGCCTCCGAATTTGGATCACGTGATTATGGAGATACTACAACGGTCATTGTAAGTCACTTTGTTCAGGGCCGTTGCAGCTTCGAATGGTCACTAAACAAACGGTTGTAAGTCGTTTGTAAGTACCTGTATCTGAAGGACACCGTAGATCAGGGGTGTCAAACTCGATTTCATTGAGGGCCGCATCAGGGTTGTGGTTGACCTCAGGGGGGCCGGGCGTGCGTGGCCGACTGGGCGGGCATGGCCAGCTTGACGCCACTCAGTGGGCGTGGCCAACTGCGTGGGCGTGGCCAGCTTGAAGCCACTCCCCAAACTGCTGGCATGTTTCCTCTTTGCATTGGGTAGACCGGGCCGAAGCAACGCGGGCCGGCCCTTTACATTTTCCAGGATGGCCCCACGGGCCGGATCCGACCACATTGTGGGTCGGATCCGGCACGCGGGCCTTGAGTTTGACACCCCTGCTGTAGAGCCATAGATGCTGTGTCAGGGTTTCAAGGAGAACTATTGAGGGTTAGGAAAATCAAATAAACTAGGGGACCCCAACCCCTGTTCTGCGGACCGGTAGCGGTCCATGGCTCATTGGAAACCAGGCCGTGCAAGCTGCAGGTGAGCGTGCAAGCACACGAAACTATTTGCACAAGTGGCAGGCGTGCACGTGAAACCATCCCCTCCCCCCCACCTCGCCGGCGGTCCACAGAGCTGGAAATTTGGGGGGGCTGCTGAAATAAACCAGACTCGCAAGCGCTCTGATCCATCCATTATTGTAACGTGGAGTTGAGATATACCAAAAAAAAGAAAAAGTATAAATTAAATGTTTGTACAGAAGGCACATTCGTGGCTGTGGTTTTTTTTTTCCTAAAAAGAAGGTCTCATCCTGCGGAGGCTCGGTCCTCGGTCACAACACGTACGGCGCCACGGATCCGTGGCCACTGTGACATCGTAGGACCTCTTTTGTGCTCAGTCCAGCTGCTCGGTGGTAGTGGCCCTCCCGAACGGTCTTGAGACACCGGATGTTCTTGGCCAAGGCCACGCTCTTGATGGAAGGCAAGTATCTCAACATAGGTTTGGAGAAAGTGGTGGCCACTCCCGTCCCCGACAGGTTGAGCTCTTGCAAAGAACTCAGGCTGTAGAAAACCTTGGGGTTCAAGGATTTCATGTTGGGGTTGTTGGATAAGTCCAGCACTTGGAGAGCGGAGAGGTCCTTGAAGCCAAAAGGCAAAATGTCCAAGAGATGGTGAATCCCGCTCAAGGACAAGTGGGTTAACCCTTTCAGGCCCAGGAAGGCGTCCTTCTCGATGGTGGACACCGGGTTTCCATCCAGGTTTAAGTAACGAAGGGGGATCCCTTGAAGATCCGGAATGCTGGTTAATCGGTTCCCCGAGAGATTTAAGCTTTGAATGTTAGGAATGGTTTTATCCGAGTATCTGGACACCCGGCTTATTAAGTTGTTGGAAAGGTCAACGTTGATGGGTTTCCCTTGACCTCTGAAGGCAAAGACGTTCAAGGTGACCTCCAAGAGAAGGTTGTTGCTGAGGTCCACTTCTCCCAGAGGGGACTGAGAGAAACAGTCCTCGGGGATGGTCACCAAAGAGTTATGGCTCAGATCCAAAGACTCAAGATACCTGAGTCTCGAGAAGGTGGTAGGGACCATCTTGGAGATTTTATTGTAGCTCAAGTCAAGGCGTACGAGAGTGGTGTAACCGGGCCCAGTTAACATGGACTGGTTGATGGCTTCCAGGTGGTTGGAAGATAAATCCAAGTAGCTGGTGTCCAACGGAATGGGAACAGGCACGAGGTGGGATCCGATCCCACTACAGTCCACTTTGGTCAGGCTGAAGCTGTCGAAGAGGCCAAAGGTCTCCACTTCGCAGTGGCATCTCGGGAAACAAGTCCTCAAGGTGCCGAAACAGGGCAAAACTAGCAGCAAGTGGAACCAAACCAAGGAAGACATCTCGGGCACCTGCAGAACGGAAACAAGAATGGAAGAAGCGGACGTGACACAGGTGGCGAAGACAAATTCCCAAAAATTCTACACAGAACCTGGGATCCTCAGGGACCTTCCCGAACGACGTTGATCCAGAACTTCTTTAGAAGGTCACCGTTTGGGAGATAGCAACCCTTGGTTCCTGGTTCCTAACCTTTGATCAGCCTAGTAGAACGGCTGTACGGGAAGTCCTCGACGTACGACCATAATTGAGCCTAAAATTTCCACTGGTAAGCGAGACGGTTGTTCAATGAATTTCGCCCCATTTCACGACCTTTCTTGCCACAATTGTTAAGTGAATCACTGCAGCTCTTCATTGCGCAACACAGTTGTTAAGTGAATCGGGCTTCCCCATGTGTCTTTGCTTGTCAGAAGGTCGCAAAAGGGGACCATGTGACACGGCAACCATCATAAATATGTGCCGGTTGCCAAATGTTCAAATGTTGATCACATGACCATGGGGATGCTGCAACAGTCGTAAGTCGAGGACTACCCATACAGCCGTTCTGAAAACCACCCATAAGCCATTTTTTTCAGTGCTGTTGTAACTTTGAATGGTCACTAAACGAATGGCCGTAAGTCAAGGACCACTTGCAAGCATTTGTTCTTAAGGCTTAGCCTTGTCCAGCCAGAATTAGCCCCTCTGTCTTTCTTCAACTTTTCTATTCGTAGCCATTTTCAGGTCCTGCTTTTGCTTGCTATTTTTTATGTACTAGTCATGTAGTAAAGTATATATTTTAACTTCGATCAAATAACCCCCCTTTATATTCCTTTGCTCAGCCAAATATAACGGCTGTATGGCCGTTATACTAAATCTCTGGTTATGTCAGGGACTACCCGTATATTCTTGTAGCGCCAAGGTGGCGCAGTGGTTAGAGTGCAGCACTGCAGGCTACTTCAGCTGACTGCTAGCTGCAGTTCGGCGGTTCAAATCTCACCGACTCAAGGTTGACTCAACCTTCCATCCTTCTGAGGTGGGTAAAATGAGGACCCAGATTGTTGGGGGCAATATGCTAACTCTGTAAACCGCTTAGAGAGGGCTGTAAAGCACTATGAAGCAGTATATAAATCTAAGTGCTATTGCTATTGCTATTGCTATTGTAAGCCGCCTTGAGTGTGTGAATAGGCGGCAATATACATTTCCTAAAATAAATCATCGTCTGTAATGGGAGTAGCTAAGATACCTGTATCATAAGGATATGATTTGACCATCATATTTATGGGCGCATATGCTCAATGAATGTCAGGACTGCTTGTAGACTGAACCAAAAGAATAGCAATTTTCCTGGTTGTTATATGTACAGTTGGTATTGTACCAGGGGTGAAATGCTACCGGTTTGGCCCGGTCCGGGCGTACCGGTAGCGGTGGCTGCCAGTGGTTTGGAGAACCGGTAGCGGCGGCAGCGTGAGGTTCCGCCCACCCACCCAGACGTCGCCATTTTCTTGTTTTTAACCCTCTGCGCATGCGCAAAATGTTCTGCGCATGCGCAGAGGGTAAAAGAACCCAAATGGCGGCGTCCGGGCGGGTGGGCAAAGTCTCCCGCTTGTGTCGCTACCGGCTATCCGGCGACCCGCAGGCACGGCCGAACCGGGAGCATTTCACCCCTGCAGTGACGGTGGCACCAAGATGGCGGGCTAACGCGCGCGGCGACTCCTGTGAAATGGTCGTTCGACCCCCAAAGGGGTCGCAACCCACAGGTTGAGAACCGCTGCTCCAGGAGATAGTGGAGGATGGGTGGGGTGGCTGGCGTGCTATGGTCCATGGGGTCACGAAGAGTCGGACTCTAACAACAACAAGCTCATCCACCAGGAGCAATTTGGGAATCCACAGCCTCCCAACAGCTGGATAGTCTTCCAGATGTGCTAGACAACACGCTGGTTAGCAACAAAGGGAGTTGTGGTTCAGCACAGCTGGTTGCCAAGTGGCCGCACTGGGTTAAAGCCAGAGAATGGAAAACGATCCGGTGATGTCATATAATTCTTTATCTCAACAGAAATACGGGCTGACCACTTCAACCGGTTTGGGAATCCCACCCAGTTTCTTTCTGGCTCCAAACCCTGAATTGTTTAACCCAATGTTTCTCAACCTTGGGCATGTTAAGATGGGTGGACTTCAACTCCCAGAATTCCCCAGCCAGCATCACTGACAGGACAAGCTACTTATATATAAACAGGAAGCAAACCCCACTCCCTTCTACCACTGATGCTATTACCTAGTTGGGTAATGAAACGTCTGCAAAAAAACAAAACAATCAAGCTCAGAGAGCACCAAGCACCCCACAGTCCTCCTCCTCCTCCCCCCCTCCTCCTCCTCTTCCTCCTCCCTCTGCCTTCTAGCCCTGATGATGTTAACTAGTTGGGTTATGAAACATCTGCAAGAAAATAACCAAGCTCAGAGAGCATCAACAATCCCACAATCGTCCTCCTCCTCCTCCTTCTAGCACTGATGATGTTCCCTAGTTGGGTCATGAAACGTCTGCAAGAAAACAGCCAAGCTAAGAGAGCACCAAGGACCCCACAGTCGTCGTCTTCTTCCTCTTCCTCCTCCTCTCTCCACAAACCCCACTCCTTTCTAATAAAACATTTGCAACAAAACCACCAAACCCACAGAGCACCAAGAAATCCCACGGCTCAACCCCGGGCTACAAATATTCTCTTCTATCCAGTTATTCCTTTGTGTTGCTAAACTTTGAAAAATCCTGACTTCACCCACCTGGGGGAAAACAATGAAAGGTTTGCTATCATTCAATAAACGGAAAAGATCCATTCCAAGAGAGAGATGCTGTGGCAGAGGAAATATTTAGATTAAATAAACAGGACAAAAGGAGTTACAAGATACCAGAGGAGAAGCATGAAAGATTCACCAAAAAGTTAGTAAGAGTTGAAATTCTAAAAAGGGCAAGAGATGATGGATAGATAAAGAATATTTTTTAACATGGTGGTTCTTTTATTAAGTGTTAGAAAAAAGAAGTAGAAAGTAGAAATTGGGAAAAAAGTATTATATATACTGAAATATAATAGAATGTATTATAATTACTACCATGTTTCCCCGAAAATAAGACCCTGTCTTATATTTTTTTTGAACCCTGAAATAAGCGCTTGGCCTTATTGCCATGCACTCAAAAGCCCGATTGGGCTTATTATCAGGGGATGTCTTATTTTTTTTTGGGGGGGGGGAAGGGTATGTATACACAAATGTTAGAAGTTGAAAAATTACGATTATGTATATTTAAATGGTAATATCTTTATCAGAATGGTATGTAAAGTAGATTGACCCAGACCAGGTACTTATGGATGTTAAAGAAAAAATCATAAATAAAATTACACACACACACACACAAGATAGATAGATAGATAGATAGATAGATAGATAGATGATAGATAGATTCATAGATAGATAGATAGATAGATAGATAGATAGATAGATAGATAGATAGATGATAGACAGACAGACAGACAGACAGACAG
>QLTV01004406.1:660003-673103 GCA_003457575.1 Thermophis baileyi
TATATATATATATATGGAAAAGATCCATTCCAAACGTAAACTAAAGGACCTGTAATCTTCTCCACCCTCCCTCCCATACATCATGGATGGTTCGGGAAACAAATGTATTTTTTAGGCTCTAGCCCATCACTTTAAAACTGGCTAGCCTGTTTCAAAACTGAAAAGGATTAAACTCCAAGGGTGCATTTTATAAAGGAAACGGTCCTTTCAAAACTAGAAAAAAGAAAGAAAGTGAGACCAGCACCCCAACTGAACTGAAGAGAAGGGAGGTGACAGTAGGAATAAATTATATACAGTAGCCTGGGGAAGAGAGAAAAGATGATTAACAGCTTCTATTTTTAAACAGAAAAGAGACAAGGGTGAAAACGGAGCAGGGCAGGATAAATCAAAACCTCCGAATGGTGTTGCTTTTATAGCATTTCTCTTTAAACCCCCGTTCTCCGAAATACAGGCAGTCCTCGACTTACGACCACAACGGAGGCTGACATTGAGGTTGTTAAGTGAGAAATTCGTTGTTTTGCCCCGTTTTATGACTTTTCCCACCACCTTCGTTAAGTGAATCGCTGCCGTTCTTAAATTAGTCACACGGTCGTTAAGCGAACCTGGTTCCCCCCCCCTTTGACTTTGCTTGTCGGAAGGTCGCAAAAAGGGATCGTGTAACTCCGGGAGCCTGCAACTGTCATAAACGTGAGTCAGCGGGTCAAGCATCCGAATGTAAATCACATGACCCTGGGGAAGGTGGAAAAAGGGTGATAAGTCACTTTTTTCAGTGCCGTCGTAACTTTGAACGATCACTAAATGGACTACGGACTACCTTTCTATCTCTTTCCTCTCCCTCTCTTTTCTCTCCCTTCTTTCTTTTTCTTTCCTTCTCTCTTCTCTCTCTCCTTCTTTCCCTCTTTCTCTTTCCTTCTCTTTCTCCCCTTTTCCTTTCCCTTTTTCTCTCTCCCTTCTCTTTCTCTTTCTTTCTCCTTCTTTCCCTTTTTCTCTTCTCTTTCTCTCTCTTTCCTTCTCTTTCTCTCTTCTCTCTCTTTTCCTCTCCCTTTTTCTCTCTCCCTTCTTTCTCTCCTCTTTCCCTCTCTCTCTTTCTCTTTCCTTCTTTCTCTCCTCTTTTCCTCTTTCCCTTTTTCTCTTTCCCTTCTCTTTCTCTCTCCTTCTTTCCCTTTCTCTCTTCTTTCTCTCTTTCCTTCTCTTTCTCTCTTCTCTTTTCCTCTTCCCCTTTTTCTCTCCCTTCTCTTTCTCTCTCTCTCTCTTTCCTTCTTTCTCTCCTCTTTTCCTCTTTCCCTCCCTTCTTTCTCTCTCTCCTTCTTTCTCCTTTCCCTTTCTCTCTTCTCTTTCTCTCTTTCCTTCTCTTTCTCTCTTTTTCCTTCTTTCTCTCTTCTCTCTCTTTTCCTCTTTCCCTTTTTCTCTCTCCCTTTTCTTTCTCTCTCCTCTTTCTCTCTTTCTTTCTCTCGTCTCTCTCCTCTCTCTCTCTCTCTCCTCCAAATTGGGAAGCAAAAACCAAACCAAACCAGCAGACTGCAAGTTTTGACTTGCAAGGGTTTGAGGAAAAACCCCGGGCTTTGGGCAAAACGAAAAGAAGAACTGGCATGGATTTTCCAGGAACTTTCTAACAAAGGCACAAATTATTACTTCTTTAAATAATAGTACATTAATACGTCATTAACACATTACTATGGAGTTCAGTTTTAGTCGCCACAATACTAAAGAAGTGTTAAGGCTTTAGAAAAAGTGCAGAGAAGAGCAACCAAGATGATTAGGGGACCGGAGACTAAACTGTACAATGAGGGATTGTGGGAACTAGATACTTCAAAGCCTAATGAAGAGAGAAAGACCAGGGGTGACATGATAGCATCTTCCAATTTTTGAGGGGATCACATGACCCTGGGACACTGCACTGGCCATAAATATGAGTCAGTGGCCACGGAATATTTCATCACAATACCATGGGGATGCTGGAACGGTCGTAAGAGTGAAAACTTACGTGGCACCAGGGGTGAAATGCTCCCGGTTCGGGCTTGCCTGCGGGTTGCCGGACAGCTGGTAGCGACGGAAGCGGGAGACTTCGCCCGGACGCCACCATTTGGGTTCTTTTACCCTCTGCGCATTCGCAAAGCGTTCTGCGCATGCGCAGAGGGTAAAAGAACCCAAATGGCGGCGTCCGGGTGGGTGGGCGAAGTCTCCCACTTGTGTCGCTACCAGCTATCCGGCGACCCGCAGGCACGGCTGAACCAGGACCTTTTCACCCCTGCAGTGACGGTGGCACCAAGATGGCGGGCTAACGCGCGCGGCGACCCCTGTGAAATGGTCGTTCGACCCCCAAAGGGGTCGCGACCCACAGGTTGAGAACCGCTGCTGTATATGCTATTTGGTTGTTGTTTTTTTTTTTTTTACTAAAGACTGGCAGGAGAGACTTCCGGCATTGGGGGAATTAGGAAATTCTGTTTCTTGAGGGATTTATCACCTGTCTAACGGGCGACCAACCCAACCAACCAACCCGGTTGGTGTTTCATCAGACTTAAACCGACTGTTTTGTTTCTCCCTTTGGGAAGTTGCTGGCAGGAAGCGTTTTGTAATCCCTTCAAAACTTTCTGCCAAAGTTAGATTCAAGGCAGGCTTCGAGCAGGAGACGCAGCCACACCCCCACTGTGGAGGCAGACACAAAAATACTGAGAAAAGATTTAAACATTTGTCTTTCCTTTCCCACCAAAGGTGTCTCTTCCAGCATCGATATGTGTGAACCGTCCCAGAGATTAAAAACAATATTTTTTTTCTAGCTTGGTTCATGGATTACGCTGTTGAACGAAGAAGATTCAGAACGTAGAAAATAATTTATTTTTTAAAAAGTCTATGCTTAGCACTTTACCTCCGTATTTCTCGGCTTGGACAACTTTAAGCTCTGTGGACATCAGCTCCCAGAATCCCCCAGCCAGCATGGGGAATTCTGGGAGTTGACGTCCATAGAGCTTAAAGTGGCCCGCTGAGAAACAGTGCACCTGGTACAGGTAATCCTCAATTTACAACAGTAAATTTAATGACCGTTCAAAGTTACAACGGCAGTGAAAATTGTGACTTATGTCCGTTATTCACAGCTTTGCAGCTTTCCCATGTTCAGGTGATCAAAATTCAGATGCTTGGCAACCCGGTTCATACTTATGACCGTTGCTGTGTCCCAAGGTTCACGTGATCCCCTTTTGCGACCTTCTCACAAAGCAAAGTCAAGGGGGAAGCCAGATTCACTTAACAACCGGGTTACTCACTTAACAACTGCAGTGATTCACTTAACAAATGTGGCAAGAAATGTCGTAAAATGGAGCAATATTCACTTAACAGATGTCTCACTTAATAATGTAAATTTTGGGCTCAATTGTGGTCGTAAGTCGAGGACTCTCTTAAGCCCCCCCCCCCCGCACACCTACTCCAAGTTAATGTTATGGAAACTCATCCAGTTGTGCAAACACATTGTTTTAATCTGGCTTGATTAGGGGTGTTGCCTGAACATAACCATTCTTTAAGTAAAGTGAGTTTACAAAGCTGGCTACTTTAAATTTATCTACAGGAGAGAAATACCGTGTTTCCCCGAAAATAAGACCCTGTCTTAAATGTTTTTGAACCCTGAAATAAGCGCTTGGCCTTATTGCCATGCATTCAAAAGCCCGATTGGGCTTATTATCAGGGGATGTCTTATTTTGGGGGAAACAGGGTAGGGCTTTTCCTAGAAGTCACATGCTTGTCTACTTTAACCAACATTAGATTATTCCTGACAGACTTGGAATTTGCATCCCCAAATCCGGCAATTATACAGGTAGCCCTTAACTTACAACAGTTCATTTAGAGACCATTCAAAGTTACGACGACACTGGGAAAAAGCAATTTATGACCGTTTCACACTTATGACCATTGCAGCATCTCCACGGTGACGTGATCAAAATTCAGACGCTTGGCAACTGATTCACATTTATGACGCTTGCGGTGTCCCCTGGTCACGTGATCCCCTTTTGCGACCTTCTGACGAGCAAAGTCGATGGGGTTCGTTTAATAACCGTGCTCCTAACTTAACAACTGCAGTGAGTCACTTAACATCTGTGGCCTAGAAAGGTCGTAAAATGAGGCAAAACTCACTTAACAAGCGTCTCGCTGAACAACTGAAATTTTGGGCTCAATTGTGGTCGTAAGTCGAGGATCACCTGTATCGCTAAACAGCTGAGATTATTATTATTATCCACAATTATATCACAGCGTCCAGTTGTTTCGCCGGATTTGGCATTGATTACTAGTCGAGCCCCACCCAGGGGCCTGGGACGTCGTAATGTATTTCCGAAGTATATGTGCAGAACCGAGCAGTGCGGCTTTCTGCATTTGGCTGATGGTGATTTTGTCGATTTTGAGCTGTTTCAAATGTAATTCCAGTGCTTTTGGGACAGCACCCAGTGTTCCAATCACCACTGGAATTACCACTGCCGGTTTGTGCCCTAATCGTTGAATTTCGATTTTTAAATCCTGGTAGTTTGCGATTTTTTTGTGTTCTTTTTCATCGACCCTGCTATCACCTGGTATTGAGATGTTGATGAAAGCCACCTTCTTTTTCTCGACCAGCGTGATGTCTGGTGTATTATGCGCCAGTACCTTGTCCGTTTGTATACGAAAATCCCACAAGATCTTGACCATCTGATTTTCAGTGACTTTTTCAGGCTTGTGCAGCCAGGATCAGTGATCCTGTTTCTTTCTTTAAAGTTCCAGTTGTTAACCATAGCCAAGTTTTTTCACTGTCTACTTTGTCTTTTATTTTTTTCAGAAATTGGCCATGTAATGCTTTATTCTGCCAACTCTCCATTCTTGATTTTATCACATTTTTCCTGTATTCTTGTTTCGTCTGTTGGGCCTTGTTCTTTACTTCAATTAATAGATGTTCTTGACTTTCTTTTAAATAATCCGCCAGTGCATGTTTTTCTTCTTCAACTGTTTGCATCATCATTATTGTTATTGTTATTGTTATTGTTATTATTATTATTAATTATTATTATTATTATTATTTAAATTCCAACTGTAATTGCCTGCAGACTTCCTCAATTGCCAGAGCCCAGTCTGGCTTGAGAAGTAAGCACGGTTAGAACTGGGATATTGAAAATTTAAAACAAAAATTGCTCAAATAATCCAGTCTTTTTTTTTTTTTTAAGGTCTGGCAGAAGGTTTATTGTATTCACCCACCCTGCACAAAAACACATGCGCGCACAGCCCTTTCTCTCTCTTTTTCTCTCTTTTTCAAGTTGAGAAAGTCCCGGATTATTTCACTTTTATCAAAAACTTGGCAAGGGGCTGCCTGCCAGATGCTCCCCTCTCCCTCCTTTCCTTGCCCAGAGCCGGGAGAGGCTGGAAGCCAAAGCAACAAGGCATATTTGTCTAAAAACCTCTCCTGAATTCCCTCCGCCCTGCTGGCTTTGCAACACGCTTAAGGAAGAGGAGGGGAAAAAAAAACCCAACGGACCATCCAAAGGAGAAAGGGAAAAATAATTCGGTGTCAAAGAACCGTGGTGGAGCAGCCTGCAGGCCTTTTAAAACTAGCCACCTGGCTGCCGAGCACTTAAGAAATGGAATTTGCCAATTGCAAACCAAGGTTATTTTATTCCATTCGTTTTACTGTGGTTATGTCTCTCTCTCTCTGGGCACACTGAAAATATATCTGCTGAACAAAACTCCGCATTGGCGACAGGAAGGGCATCCGGCCAGGAAACACACAGCTCCATTCAGTTGCCCAGACTTCACCCACGCAAGGGATTATGGGGTCGTTAAAAGAAGATGATGATTTTATTGTGGTTATGCTGCAGCTAAGAGTGCCCAACAGGGCTTAATCTAACCAGGTTTAACTCAACGGAGGTAATTTCCTGGGTTCCTGTGACATCCTGGCCCATAAACACACCAGTTGAGCCAAGCGGCCCGGATTACAGGTAGTTCTTGACTTACGGCCACAATTGAGCCAAACACTTCTGTTGCTAAGCGAGACAGTCGTTAAGTGAGTCTTGCCCCGTTTTACGACCTCTCTCCCTGCAGTGGTTAAATGAATCACTGCAGTTGTTAAGGTGGTAATGCGGTTGTTATGGGAACCTGGCTTCCCCATGGACTTTGCTTGTTGCAAAAGGGGATCACATGACCCCGGGACACTGCAACCGTCATAAATACGAGTCAGTGGGCAAGCATCTGAATTTTGAATCATGTGACCATGGGGACACTGCAACGGTCGTAAGTGTGAAAAACGGTCCTAAGTCGTAACTGTGAACGGCCACTAAACAAATAGTTGTAAATCGTACAACTTGCAAAGTCAACACAACCACAATAATGTCGGAGGTTGAGTTTTGCTGGAAATGCCAAATACTCAACCGAAGATTTTTGGCGGTCCACAAAACAGGTTCCTTCCAACCAAACCAATTTCCCCCTCCCCCTCTTTCCTGCCTTGATGGTAACAAATTTTTCATTGTTCAGCTTTTGTCATTCCTCCCTGGGGCCTCGTACGTTTCCCAAAACCAAGATTGGCTTAACGGTGACATCAAAATCGCTTGCTAAGCCTGAAACCACGCTGTGCAAACCACCATGGCTTAAAACAAAATCAGTTATGCTTTAATGATAGGTTAGCACCCAGCACGACTGTATTTACTGTATCGGTCAAACGAGGATACAGTACCCTTCCCCCCAAAAATAGAGACTGTCAAATCTTCCCCCATTGACACGGAAGAAATCAGTGATTTTCCAGTGTCTTGTGAGTAGTGACTAAGGACATCATGGGGAAAAAAATTATGGCAAAGTTCCCCAAATGTTTTTGGCTTGTAAATGCTGGGAGTTGATACTAGTTTTCAGTCGATTAATTAATTTATCCCATCTTTATTACTTCAACTCAAGGCAGCAAGCATATCTAATACTCCCTTTTTCCTCCTATTTTCCCCACAACAACCCTGTGACGTGGGTTGGGCTGAGAGAGAATGGCCCAAAGTCATTCAGGCAGCTTTCATACTTAAGGCAGGACTAGAACTCCCTGTCTCCTGGTGATTGGCCCAAAGTCACGCAGCTGGCTTTCATGCCTAAGGCGGGACTAGAACTCTTCTTCTCCTGGTAATTGGCCCAAAGTCATTCAGGCAGCTTTCATACTTAAGGCAGGACTAGAATTCCCCGTCTCCTGGTGATTGGCCCAGAATCACCCAGCTGGTTTTTATTTCTATGGTGGGACTAGAACTCCCTGTCTCCTGGTGATTGACCCAAAGTCACGCAGCTGGCTTTCATGCTTAAGACAGGACTAGAACTCATTTCTTCCTGGTGATTGACCCAAAGTCACCCAGCTGGCTTTCATGCTTAAGGCAGGACTAGAACTCATTTCTTCCTGGTGATTGGCCCAGAATCACCCAGCTGGTTTTTATTTCTATGGTGGGACTAGAACTCACTGTCGCCTAATGATTAGGCGTGTATTCGAGATGGGGTCAAAAGATAGCAAAGCTTAGTTTGGTCAGAAGATGGAGAGCTAAGAGGCTCATCCTTAGCAATTTTCAGAATATATCTATAGTGATGTAAACAGTTGTTTAGTTTGGCACAATTTCTGTGCAGAGGTCAAGAACGAGAAAGGAAATTGCTCAGAGGTTATTCCATGTGTCTTTCTTGGTTCTCGGAGGCCTGACATCAAGGGAATTCTGGGAATTGAAGTCCACACATCTCAAAGTTTCCAAAGTTGAAAAACACCAGTTTAGGGGGACAAATACTTTAGGCTGCATTGACACCATACTGGTAACTAGCTGACCAAAAGAACACCTACATAGGAAGTCCTCAACTTACAACTATTTGTTTAGTGATAAAATAATAAATAAAATAAAATAAATTAAATTAAAATAAAATAATAAAATAAAAAATAAAATAAAATAAAATAATAAAATAAAATTTTAATTCAAGATTTTAAAACATACGGTGTAAATAAAAAACAAACCTGAAATTAAAAAAAACCTGAAAACACCAATCCAGAAGGATAAGAAGAACCAATCAGAGAAACGTTTTTTAAAAAATAAGAAAAATCATGGGAGGAAAAAATAGCCGGTTTGTTATATCTGAAACAGAGAATAATAAAATAATAAAAATGAATCAGTTGCCAAGTGTCTGAATTTTGGTGACCGTGGGGAATGCTGCAAAGGTCGTAAGTGTGAGAAACAATCACAAGCCCCTTTTTTCAGTGACGTCGTAACTTCGACCGGTCACTAAGCGAACTGTTGTAAGTCAAGGACTACCTGCATAGCATCTGCAAATCTGCTTTCTTTCCCCCCTGCCTGCTCCAATAAAGCACTTAATTTAGTCGGAGAGGGTTCCTGCTAGTTTGGTACAGGAGACGCATGTCGGTTCAAAGCATTACTCACTTCCAGAGTCTGGAACCCGTGTTTATCAGGACGTGACTAAGCAGTGTTATATGTTACGGATTCCGCTTTTCAAGCAGTTTTGTGTTGTTGTTTTTTAATTACACTGATTGTGATTTTATTAAGAGAAAACTTTTTTCTTCCCCTGAAATATAAGTTTTTACGCTTCGCACTTTCGCTTGACTTCTCCAATTCAAGTTTTGGGAAGCACCCATGTCTGGTTTGCATGCTTCTGCATTTCAGTGCAATTCAGATAGTCCTTGACTTACAACAGTTCGCTTAGTGACCGTTCTTTTATATAGCATAAGGCAAAATTTCCAAAACGAATGGTCTCCCTACTGTATGTGATGAATATAGGCAGTCCTTGTCTTACAACGGTTCATTTAGTGACCGTTCAATGTTACAATGGCACTGAAATAAGTGAGTTAGGACCGTTTTTCACCCGTACGACCGTTGCAGCATCGCCCCCCCCCAACAGTCACGTGATCGAAATTCAGACGCTTGGCAAGTGGTTCACGTTTATGACGGTCGCAGTGTCCCGGGGTCACGCGATGATCCACTTTTGCGACCTTCGGACGAGCAAAGTCACAAATGCAATGCTTCATTTAACAATGGTGGCAAGAAAAGTCGTAAAATGAAAGAAACTCGCTTGACAAATGTTTCGCTCAGCGACATAAATTTTGGACTCAATTGTGATCGTAAGTCGAGGACTATCTGTATTCATACAGATTTCACAACTGTGCTTTGTCGGATCAGTCCCTTTCACAGTTCAGGTTCTACTTACAAGTAGTCCTCGACTTACGACTACAGTTCAGACCAGAATTTCTGCTGTTAAGCAAGGTGGTTGTTAAGTGAGTCACCTCCAATTTCAGGACCTTTTGTTGCCACAATGGTTAAGCCAATCCCTGTACACTCACTTAACAACTGTCTCACTGAGCAAGAGAATTTTTGGGCTCACTTGTGGTTGTAGGTTGAGGACTACCTGTATTGCAGAGGTCACATGATCTTCATTTGCAACATTCTGTGACAGTTTCCCAGTCTATCTTGCAATCCTTCTCCCACCCTGCAGCAGTCTCTTACATACCTTATGAAAGGGGAGAAGGAGGAGAAGGAGTAGAGAGAAGGAGATGGAGAAGGAGGGAGGAGGAGAAGAAGGAGAAGGGAGGAGGAGAAAAAGGAGAAGGGGAAGGGGAAGGGAAGGAGGAGGGGGAGGGGAAGGGAGGGAGAAAAGGAGAAGGAGAAAGGGAAGGGAAGGAGGAGAAGGAAAGAGAAGTAGAAGGAGAGAGAAGGAGAATGGGAAGGAGGAGGAGGAGGGGAAGGAGAAAAAAGGAGAAGAGGAAGGAGAAGGGGAAGGAGAAGGAGAGATTTACAATGTTCTCTGCCAAATTCCCGCAAGGAAACTCAATGGGGAAGCCAGCAGGAAGTCGAAGGTCAGCTCCCACTTCTTTTTGGCCGCCCTTGATCATTCAGTTTCTCTCTTTAGATAAGGAAATTTCTCTGGAATGATGACTACCACCCCCCACCGGGCAAAGGTTGTCTACTAGTAAACAAAATTAAGGTGGGGTCCGTTTGCGTTTCTATCTCAATTTTACACGTCATCTATAACATCACTATATCACCCACATGGAGAACTCCAGTTGCCAAGCAGAAAAATAATACAGAATAATAACAAGCCTCACCGGACGGCTATGTTAGTTGGGGTTGTGGAAAACGCCCCATAACACAACCCCGGCTGAAGGAACAAGAACCCACAACACTTACTTGCTGAGTCTGTACACACCCTCACTCTGCAAGGCTTACACATCAGAAATCATTGCTTGCTAAATAAAACTCCATGGTTTACCTTTATCCAAAGATGCCTGCGGGATCTGATCCTTCCGTCTCAACGACAAAAATTGCGTCACTCTGCAAGGTCCTCACCCCCGTTGTAGGTACAGGTAGTCCTCGACTTACGACTACAATTGAGCCCCAAATTTCCACCGCTAAGCAAGACAGCTTGTCAGGCGAGTTTTGCCCAATTTACCACCTTTCTTGGCGCAGTTCTTAACTGAATCACTGTAATTGATAAGTTAGTAACATGGTTGTTAAGTGAATCAGGCTTCCCAACATTGACTTCGCTGGTCAGAAGGTCGCAAAAGGGGATCACGTGACCCCGGGACACTGCAACAGTCATAAGTACATGCCAGTTGCCAAGCCTTCAAATTTTGATCACATGACCACGGGGATGCTGCAATGGTCGTAAGTGTGAAAAGCGGGCATAAGTCACTTTTTCCGGTGCCGTTGTAACTTCGAAGGCTCACTAAACGAACTTTTGCAAGTTGAGCACTAGCTGTATGTGCAATGCAACAATTTACGCACAAAAGGGGAGGAGCTCCAAGCCCAACACTGTTTTCGTCAATGGCCCCCGTTTATCCTAACAGAGAGAACAATTAGCCAGTGGAACTACTTGCCTCCAGAAGATGCTCCATCACAGGAGTTTTTTAAGAAGAGATTGGACAACCATTTGTCTGGGATGGTATAGGGTCTCCTGCTTGAGCAGGGGGTTGGACTAGAAGACCTCCAAAGTCCCTTCCAGCCTGCTCTGATTGATTGAATCTCCCATCGCTAAATGAATGGTTATGAGTTGAGGAGCCTTTGTACAGGGAGTGCAAAACTTTTCGAGATAGCCCTCCCCAAGCTATCAACCAGGATTCCCAACCTCAAATGTCCAAAAGCCCCATCATTTAAGGGCAAAATCAACAAACCATCTTGTGAACTGATGACTTTACCTAGTTAGGTAATGAAACGTCTGCAAGAAAACAACCAAGCTCAGAGAGCACCAAGCACCCCACAGTCATCCTCCTCCTCCTCCTTTCCTCCACCTCAACCCCACTCTCTTCTAACTCTGATTATGTTACCCAGTTAGGTAATGAAACGTTTGCAAGCTTAAAGAGCACCAAGGACCCCAAATTAAAATGAACGTAGTGACAAAAACAACCAAGCTCAGAGAACACCAAGGACTCCACAGTCCTCCTCCTCCTCCTCCTCTCCAAAAACCCCACTCCCTTCTAGCATTGATGATGTTACCTAGTCAGGTCATGAAACGTCCGCAAGAAAACAATCAAGCTCAGAGAGCAGCAAGGACCCCACAATTCAACCCTGAGCTACAAATATTGACTTCCAACTAAACCATGTTCGGGGTTTTTTATGTCACATAAAACCAGTTTCAACAAACCCCACATTTTCACAGGCCAACAGCCCTTGACTCCCGATTTCTACTTTAATCCAGACAAGGAAATCCGGCTCCCGCTGAGGCCTTAGAGAAGACTCACTTTTTAATCTCTTGCAAATATTATCCTGGGAACTGGGAGTTTCCCCAGCTTCATTTACTGGATTACTTTGAACTTCATCATCACTTATTATGGGGAAAGTATGACCATTTCCAGAAGACTCCTCCTCAAAAGTTGCACACACCTTACACCTTTGGGGAAGGGAGAGGATTAGGAAGAAGAGGAAGAAGGAAACTGCAAAACCAGCAAAGGGATTACAAAGGGATTATAAAAAGAGAATGCAGAGTCCGACTGGATTTATTTACAGCCCTGGCAAGTAACTCAGCTAACAGCAGTTCCTGGCAAGTAACTCAGCTAACAGCAGTTCGTTTAGTGACCGTTCGGAGTTACAACAGCACTGAAAAAAGTGACTTATGACTGTTGTGCACACTTATGACCACTGCAGCATCCCCATGGCCATTATGACCCTATGACCATTTTTCACACTTACGACCGATGCGGCATCCCCATCGTCGCCATGATCAAAATTCAGACGCTTGGCAACTGACTCGTATTTACGACGGTTGCAGCGTCCCGGGGTCACGTGATCCCCTTTTGCGACCCTCTGACAAGCAAAGTCAATAGGGGAAGCCAGATTCATCAAACAACCGTGTGAGTGACTTCAACTGCAAGGATTCAAATAACAACCTTGGCAAGGAAAGGCGACAAAGCAAGGCAAAACTCACCTAACAATTATCTTGCTTTGCAACGGAAATCTTGGCCTCAATTGTGGTCGTAACAAGAGGACCAGCTGTACTTGCAAAGGTTTCTGGTGAAGTCCCTACTACGGCAATTCCTGCTCAAATTTTAAGGACGTCCTCCCAACGCGGTTTGACTGCCCTAGTCTAGACAAACGCTTCTAATGAGAGAGAAAGAAAAGACGGGACGATTTTAAGGCAGCGAATTTCTACCTCCCAGGAACAAGCCCTGCATGCAAAAATTCAGCTGGTCAAGATGCGACTTCTCTCATTTCTTGCTGTGCTAGATTATTACTTGCAAGGAACAGTGGTGAGCAGAATCTGAATTCTTCTGTCACAATCCATCCCTTCCTTCCTCCCTCCCTTCCATCCTCCCTCCCTCCCTTTTCTTTTTTTCTCTCTCTCTCTTTCTCTCTGTCTCGCTTTCTCTTTCTCTCTTTTTCTCTTTCTTTCTCTTTCTTTCTCACTTTTTCTTTCTTTCCTTCCTTCCTTTTTCTTTCTCTCCCTTCTTTCTCTTTCTGTCTCGCTTTTTCTTTTTCTTTTTCTCTTTTTTTCTTTCTTTCTCTCTTTCTCTTTCTGTCTCGCTTTCTCTTTCTCTCTTTTTCTCTTTCTTTCTTTCTTTCTGTCTGTCTCTCTCTATCTCTCGATCTCTATCTTTCTCTATCTCTCTTTCTCTCCCTTCTTTCTCTTTCTCGCTTTTTCTTTCTTTCTTTCTT
>QLTV01004406.1:752111-763928 GCA_003457575.1 Thermophis baileyi
ATCCTACTCTACTCTACTCTACTCTACTCTACTCTACTCTACTCTACTCTTATCTTCTTTTCTTTTATTCTATTCTATTCTATTCTATTCTATTCTATTCTATTCTATTCTATTCTATTCTATTCTATTCTATTCTATTCTATTCTATTCTATTCTATTCTGTTATCGATATATCCTGTAGAATAGAAGGAATTCTGGGAGTTGAAGTCCACAAGTCATAGGAGGGCCATCGTTCCCCACCCCTGTCCTAATGCCATTTCAGGCCAGTGGCCGAAACGCTGATCAGGGGAGCATCCGTGGAGCCAGAATACTTTGATGAGGTCACCATCTACTTCAGCGACATTATCGGCTTCACCACCATGTCTGCCCTCTGTGAGCCTATTGAAATTGTGGACCTTCTAAATGACCTCTACACTCTCTTTGATGCCATCATCGGCCATCATGATGTTTACAAGGTAGGTCCTTGTCTTCCACTTTTCCTCAAGACCAAAGGAGTTTGTGACTCCCTTCTTCTGGAATGTGTTTTGATTTTTTTTCCCATCTAGCCAATGGCCTTGAGATTTGCTGGTATCTCCCCTCAGAGTCCAGGTTGAATCCTGCTTAAATGCTGCAGATGTGGACCAGACCATATCAAAAGATAGAACAGGACAGAATAACAAAGTTGGAAGGGACCTTGGAGGTCTTGTAGTCCAACCCTCTGATCAAACAGGAGACCCAAAACCTATTTTAGACAAATGGTTATCCAATCTCTTCTTAGAAACTTCCAATGATGGAGCACCCACAACTTCTGGAGGCAAGCAGTTCCACTGGTTAATTGTTCTCACTGTCAGGAAATTTCTCCTTAGTTCTAGGTTGCTTCTCTCCTTGACTAGTTTCCATCCGTTGCTTCTTCTCCTGCCTTCAGGTGTTTTGGAGAATAGGTTGACCCCTCCCCTCTTCTTTGGGGCAACCCCTCAAATATTGGAAGAGTGCTATCCTGTTGGATGAAGATCCTCTTTACTTCAGAGGGGCAAAAAAATAGTTTATGTTTCACAGCATATATTTTTCACCCCCCCCCACACTCCTTTCTTATTTCTCCAATTTCCAGACTCTCTTTTGTGGCTGATGGATTAAGACGATGAAAAGAGGCATTCAGTCTCCTTAACCCCAACATCAACATTATTTCCCCAAAACAGAAGAAAATATAGCAACTATTTGAGCCCCACCAGTCCTGGCTATTTAATTCAGGTTTGGTTTTGTTTTTTTGTAAAAAAAAAAAAAAAAGCCAATGCAGTCCTAGGCTGCATCAATAGAGGGATAGCATCAGAGGTGGGCTGCTGCCGGTTCGCACCGGTTCGGACGAACCGGTAGTTAAGATTCTGCGCAATTCGGTGAACCGGCAAATCCCACCACTGGCTGGCCCCGGCCTCACTTGTTTTTCAGCCTGTTTTCTGGGCCATTTTTCAGCCCATTTTGGGCCATTTTTGGGGCCAAAAATGGCCTGAAAAATGGCCCGTAAATGGCCAAAAAACACCCAAAAAATGGCCAAAAAACAGGCTGGAAAATGGGCGGGGCCAGCCAGTGGTGGGATTAGCCCCAACCAGCTGAATCCTACCTCTGCCTTTGAGGCGAGTGGCCAGGATGCGGGGCTGGGTGTGATGAGTGATGTCACCCACCCAGTCACATGACTAACCAGCCACCCCTACCCAGCCAGTGAACCGTTAAGTTATTCAAGTCCCACCACTGGATAGCATCGATCTATCATGAAGTGTTATTACCACTTTATAATGCCTTGGTAAGACCACACTTGAAATACTGCATCTAATTCTGGTCACCACAATTCAAAAAAAGATATTAAGATGATCGGTGGTCTGGAGGCTAAACCATATGATGAATGATTGTGGGTACTAGGTAGGTCTAATATAACGAAGAGAAAGAATAGGGATGATGTGATAACAGTCTTCCAATATCTGAGGGGCTGCCACAAAGAAGAGGGGCTCCACCTATTCTCCAAAGCATCAGAAGGCAGGACAAGAAGCAATGGATGGAAACCTATCAAAGAGAGATCCAACTTAGAACTAAGGAGACATTTCCTGACTGAAATTTATTTTCTGAATGGAAATTAATCAGAGGAAAGGTTTGCCACCAGAAGCTGTGAGTGCTCCATCACTGGAGGTTTTTAAGAAGAGATTGGACAACCGTTTGTCCAGAATGATTTAGGGACTCCTGCTTGAGCGGGGGGTTGGACTAGAAGACCTCCAGGGTTCCTTCCAACCCTATGATACTATGTTCCGTGTCTCCTGTTGGACCCTATAGTTCTGTAAGAGACTAAGAGAAGCACAATGTTTATTCAAACAAGCTGGTTTGTTATCCCTAGAAGTTTGCCCAGGAGAATCTGGGATTTTTTTCTCCCCAACCAGCTGAGTTCTGTTGTCTGAAAAAGTTTGCAAACTCCAGATTTAGTCTAAAAGAAGGCTGGGCTGTCTCTTAGGAGAAGGCGCTATAATACAGGTAGTCCTCAAACTTACGACCGGTGGCTTAGTGACTTTCAAAGTCACAATAACCAAATAACAGAGTCGGAAGGGACCTTGGAGGTCTTCTAGTCCAACCCCCCCGCTCAAGCAGGAAACCCTCTACCATTCCAGACAAATGGTTGTCCAATCTCTTCTTCAAAACCTCCAGTGTTGGAGCACCCACAACTTCGACAGAAATAGTCCCAGCCTTATGCTCAACTATAGGAAATATCACCCAGCATCCATCTCTGTACCTTCTGTGACTTCCGGCTCTTATTTTTCTTTAGAAATACAAATAATATTTTGATTTCCAGGTGGAGACCATTGGTGATGCTTATATGGTAGCATCGGGGCTCCCGAAACGCAACGGCCACAGGCATGCTGCCGAGATCGCCAACATGTCTTTGGATATCCTCAGCTCAGTGGGAGCTTTCAGAGTGAAACATATCCCAGATTTGCCGGTTAAGATACGGATGGGGCTGCATTCAGGTATCAAGGTGTATTTCTTCCTGCCGGATGGGATCTAGTACACGAGGAGCTTTCGTTCTGGTATTAAATTTCGCGAGGCCTTGAATTTTACTGACAACTTCTTTGTCGTGCCTGCTTGTTCCATGAAAATGGATGTTGGTGGACACACCCTTGGCACAATTTTCTGCTTCAAGTTCAAATCCTAATTTGACTCCCATGCTCATTTTAAAGCCGTGGATAAGGAATAATGGAAAGTGCGATGCACAGATGACAGGCTATACAGGTGGTCCTCAACTTATTACCACAATTAACACCCCCTCCCCTAATTTCTGTTGCTAAGCAAAATATTTGTTAAGTGAGCTTTGTCCCGTTTTATGATCTTTCTTGCCACAGTTGTTAAATGAATCATTGGCGTTGTTAAGTTGGGTTGTTAAGTGAAGCTGGCTTTGCTGTTGACATTGTTTGTCAGAAGGTCGCGAAAAGTTATCACATGACTCCGGGACGCCGCAACCGTCATAACTATGAGTTGGTTGCCAAGTGTCTGAATTTACATCGTAAGTGTGAGAAATGGTCATAAGACACTTTTTTCAGTGCCGTCGTAACTTCAAACAGTCACTAAATGAACTGTTGTAAGTCGGGGACTGCCTGTATTCCTGCTCCAGTGTGAAATCACCACAGTTTAAGAAGATGTTAGATAACCATTTGTCTGAAGTGGTGTAGGGCAGGGGTCACCGACCTTTCGGACCTAGGGGACCACTAAATTCATACTTTTAAATCCTGCGGACCACTAATATGCATTTTTAAAAGAAGATAAATAATATTTAGTGCAATATAAAAAATGCAAATAATTTTTCTGCGGACCACCAAAATTTTCTTGCGGACCACCAGTTGGTGACCACTGGTGTAGGGTTTCCTGCCTAAGCAGGGGGTTGGACTAGAAGACCTCCAAGGTCCCTCCCAACTCTGTTCTATTCTGTTCTATTCTATTCTGTTCTGTTCTGTTCTGTTCTGTTCTGTTCTGTTCTGAATTCTATTCTGTTCTGTTCTATTCTATTCTGTTCTGTTCTGTTCTGTTCTGAATTCTATTCTATTCTATTCTATTCTATTCTATTCTATTCTGTTCTGTTCTATTCTGTTCTGTTCTGTTCTGTTCTGTTCTGTTCTATTCTGAATTCTATTCTATTCTATTCTATTCTATTCTATTCTATTCTATTCTATTCTATTCTATTCTATTCTATTCTATTCTATTCTATTCTATTCTATTCTATTCTATTCTATTCTATTCTATTCTATTCTATTCTGTTCTGTTCTATTCTGTTCTGTTCTGTTCTGTTCTGTTCTGTTCTATTCTGAATTCTATTCTCTTCTATTCTCTTCTATTCTATTCTATTCTATTCTATTCTATTCTATTCTATTCTATTCTATTCTATTCTATTCTATTCTATTCTATTCTAAATTCTATTCTGTTCTGTTCTGTTCCTGTACTGTTCTGTTCTGAATTCTGAATTCTGAATTCTGAATTCTGAATTCTGAATTCTGAATTCTGAATTCTGAATTCTGAATTCTGAATTCTGTTCTATTCTATTCTATTCTATTCTATTCTATTCTATTCTATTCTATTCTATTCTATTCTATTCTATTTGACTATAACCATGTTGCTTGTATCTTTACAATTTATATAGTTTTATTTGTTTCCTAGTATGATTTGATTGCTTATTAGTAACCTATGATTATCATTAAGTGTTGTATTTTATGATTCTTGATGAATGTATCTTGTCCTTTTATGTAGACTGAGTGCATATGCACCAAATTCCTTGTGTGTTCAATCACACTTATTCTATTCTGAATTCTATTCTATTCTGTTCTGTTCTGTTCTATTCTATTCTGAATTCTGAATTGTGAGTTCTGTTCTGTTCTGTTCTGTTCTGTTCTATTCTGAATTCTGAATTCTGAATTCTGAATTCTGAATTCTATTCTATTCTATTCTATTCTATTCTATTCTATTCTATTCTATTCTATTCTATTCTATTCTATTCTATTCTATTCTATTCTATTCTATTCTATTCTATTCTATTCTTTTTAGAATTTATGTACGTGCCCACATTGTTTCTATGCCTCTGGGCAGCTCGAATATCAGCATATGTTAAAACCAACAACGAATAAAACAATATTGCAATAAATTTGAAGTCCTTAAAACTGTAGTCCAACTTAACCGTACATAATTCTTGGGGAAAACTTTGCTTTGGCTTAGCATAACCTGATGATGTTATCAAATCCAAATGGTTGGAAACTGGTCAAGGAGAGATTCAACCTAGAAATAAGGAGAAATTTTCTGACAGTGAGAGCAATCAACCCATGGAACAGAAGTTGCCTTCAGAATGTCTATGGAGATTCTCCTTCATCCAGGTCATCCCAAAGGTGTTTTTTCAAGAGGCAACTGGACTTTCTGATTTTTCTTTGAAGACATTTCGCTTCTGAAGAGCTGAAGAAGCTTCTTGGATGAGAAGTGAAACATCTTAAAAACAACAACCCAACAACCAGAAAGTCCAGTTGCCTCTTGAAAAAGCACCTTTGGAACTTGCCTTGAGAAGTTGCGGGAACTTCATCCCTGGAAGCTTTCAAGAAGAGACTGGACTGCCATCTGTCAGAAATGGCGTAGGGTCTCCTGCTTGGGCGGGGGGTTGGACTAGATGGCCTACAAGGTCCCTTCCGACTCTGTTATACTATTCTATTCATTCAGTTGAATCTGACTCTTGGCAATTCTACAGGCCAGGTCTCTCCACATCTCTTGATCCAGCACTATTTCTTTGCAATTTTCTATCATCTGGTAGCAAAACCTAGATCCATCCGAGGTATTATTCTTTAAAAATCTTTTTATTTTTCTAGGCCCCTGTGCTGCAGGAGTGGTAGGTCTCACTATGCCCAGGTACTGCCTCTTTGGAGATACAGTGAATACGGCTTCCCGAATAGAGTCGACCGGATTGCGTAAGGATTGGGGGTTGTGTCAAGGAAATGTTGGCATGGAGTTGCAGGCAAGGCCTTTGATCCAAAATTTGTCTGGGGGTGGGTGGGGGCCGACCTATTCCCCAAAGCCCCCGACGGCAAGACAAGAAGCAACGGATGGAAACCAATCAAGGAGAGAAGCAACCTAGAACTAAGGAGAAACTTCCTGACAGTGAGGACAATTAACCAGGGGAACTACTTGCCACCAGACGTTGTGGGTGCTCCCAACACTGGAGGTTTTCAAGAAGAGATTAAGGACTAGGGGTGACATGATAACAGTCTTCCAATATCTCAGGGGCTGCCACAAAGAAGAGGGAGTCAAGCTATTCTCCAAAGCACCTGAAGGCAGGATAAGAAGCGACGGATGGAAACTAATCAAGGAGAGAAGCAACCTAGAACTAAGGAGAAATTTCCTGGCAGTGAGAACAATTAATCAGTGGAATGACTTGCCACCAGAAGTTGTGGATGCTCCATCACTGGAGGTTTTTAAGAAGAGATTGGACAGCCAATTGTCTGAAACAGGATAGGGTCTCCTCTCTGAGTGGGGGTTGGACTAGAAGATCTCCAGGGTCTTTTCCAACTCTGTTATTCTGTTATTCTGATCTAAGAAAAATGATTCAGCAGGCAAGGAAGTGATTTCAGCTTCCATGGGTGGGTCCAAGGAGCAGAAATTGGTGAGTTGAGGCAGGGGTGGGATTCAGCCGGTTCGGACCGGTTCGGGTGAACCACATGCTAATTTTACATCTGGTTCGCTGAACCGGTAGTTGCAAGGACTGGCTGGCCCCGCCCACCCCGCCCCTCCCAGGAGTCTCCACGCGGCCCGTTTTGGATGCCAGGTAAGAGCAGGGCTCGCACGGAGGCTCTGGGAGGGCGAAAAACGGGCCTACCGGAAGTACCGGAAGTCTGGAAACAGGCCCATTTCCAGCCTCCGGAGGGTCTCCGGATCCCGGGGCAGGCCGTTTTCGCCCTCCCGGAGGCTCGAGGAAAGCCTCCGGAGCTTGGGGAGGCCGGAAACGCCCCCCCCCGCCCGCCGTGGTGCAGGAGGCTGAGTAGGCCACGCCCACCATGGCCACGCCCACCCAGCAACCGGGCAGAGAACCGGTTGCTAAAATTTTTGAATCCCACCCCTGGCTTTGCAGACGAAGGGATAGAAACGAAAGGGATAAGAGAAGAAACCTGATAGTCCAATACAGGTAGTCTTCAACTTATGACCACAATCGAGCCCCAAATTTCTGTTGTTAAGTGAGACATTTGTTAAGTGAGTTTTGCCCCATTTTACGACCTTTCTTGCCATAGTTGTTAAGTGGGTCCCTGCACTTCTTAAGTGAATAACACGATTGTTAAGGGAATCTGGTTTCCCCCCCATTGATTTTGCTTGTCAGAAGGTCGCAAAAGGGGATCACGTGACCCCGGGACAATGCGACCATCATAAGTATGAGCCAGTGGCCAAGCGTCTGAATTTTGATCACATGATCCCAGGGATGCTGCAACGGTCATAAGTGTGAAAAACGATCATAAGTCACTTTTTTCATTGCTGTTGTAACTTTGAACATTCACTAAGTGAACTGTTGTAAGTTGAGGACTACCTGTATAGGTAAACTTACAGCTTACAGCCATCTGTTTACTGACAATTTGAAGTCAGAACAGCACCGAAAAAAGTGACTTATGACCATTTTTCACCCTTACAGCTATTGCAGCATCCGATTGCATTGCAGCATCCGAAATGCCATTGCATTTGATCACGATCACGCGATCAAAATTCAGATGCTTGGCCACTGACTCGTACTTATGACGGTTGCAGTGTCCCGGGGTCGTGTGATCCCTTTTGGGGACTTTCTGACAACAAAGTCACTCGGGAAGCCAGATTCTCTTAACAACCGTGCTACTAACTTATCAACTGCAGGTATTCACTTAACAACCATGGCAAGAAAGGTCATAAAATGGGGCAAATCTCACTTAACTGTCTTGCTTAGCAACAGAAATTTGGGGCTTGAATGTGGTCATAAGTCGTCGTATTTTGGATGCTCCATTACTGGAGGTTTTTAAGAAGAGTCTGGACAGCCATTTTTCCAGAATGGTATAGGGTCTCCTGCTTGAGCAGGGGGCTGGACTAGAAGACCTCCGAGGTCCCTTCCAACTCTGTTATCCTGCATTCTTGCAAGCATTCTATCAGAGAGCAATCAAGATGATCTTGATGGAAATAGACCAGTTTTGTTACCAAAGTAACAAACCATGGGAAAACCATGGTTTGAGCCCAAAACGACAAGAAGGCATGTGTCAGATAGACCAGACAAGAAACATTGCCTAGATATATATTTATATTTATATATTTATATTTATTATATTTGTATGCCGCCCAACTCCCAAAGGACTCTGGGTTAATTCTGCTTTCCACCTTTTATTTCTCTCTTCTTTTTAAACATACGTACAAGACTCACGGAAGGGATGATGGGTGCCTTTTCTTTCTTGTTAAAAATAAAAATAAAAATTCAGCCTACAGGATTCACATCAGCCGAAATACCATGCGGATCCTTCACAATCTTAAAGAAGGTTACAAAATGAACTTCAGAGGGAAGACAGAACTGAAGGTAAGAAGGTTCAGTGGGATGGCCTGGAATGAAGGTACGGATAAAGTGTCCTCTGTCCAGTCGTGTCCTTGACTTGCAACCATTCATTTAGTGATCACTACACTAAAGGTTACCCCAAAAAGTTACAACGGCACTGAAAAAAGTGACTTACGACCAGAGGTGGGCTGCTTCTGGTTCGCACTGGTTCAGGCGAACCGGTAGTTAAGATTCTGTGCAGTTCGGCGAACCTGCAAATCCCACCACTGGCTGGCCCCGCCCCTGCTCGTTTTTCGGCCTGTTTTCTGGGCCGTTTTGGGCCCTGAAAACGGCCTGAAAACGGCCCAAAAACAGCCTGAAAAGGCCCTAAAAATGGCCTGAAAACAGCCCAAAAACAGCCAGAAAAGGCCCTAAAAACGGCTTGAAAACGGCCCCCAAACGGCCTGAAAACGGCCTGAAAACAGCCCAAAAACAGCCTGAAAAGGCCTTAAAAACGGCCTGAAAACGGCCCCAAAACGGCCTGAAAACAGCCCAAAAAATGGCCTGAAAAAGGCCAAAAAAATGGCCAAAAAACGGGTGGGGGTGGGGCCAGCCACTGGAGGGGTTAGCCCCAACCAACTGAATCCTCCCTCTGCCTTTGAGGCGAGTGGCCGGGAGGCGGGGCTGGGTGTGACGAGTGACATCACCCACCCAGTCACATGACCAACCGGCCACGCCTACCCAGCCAGGGAACCGGTTGTTAAGTTATTCAAGTCCCACCACTGCTTACGACCGTTTCCCCCCACTTACGACCATTGCAGCATCCTTATGATCACGTGATCAAAATTCAGACGCTTGGCAACTGATTCATATTTATGACGGTTGCAGTGTCCCGGCGTCACGTGATCCCCTTTTGCGCCCTTCGGACAAGCAACGTCAATGGGGAAGCCAGATTTGCTTGACAACTGTGGTCCTCACATAACAACCGCAGTGATTCGCTTAACAGCTCTGGCAAGAAAGGTCGTAAAACGGAGCAAAACTCACAACACCTCTCTCCCTTAGCAGTGGAAATTGTGGACTCAGTTGTGGTCGTAAGTCGAGGACTGCTAGGTGGGCAGGAGCTGATGCAAGTAACGGGAGCTTACCCCGTTGTATGGTGCCCGGGTCTCAGACCCAAGCTGCTGAGCGTCTTTAACTGCTGAGCCATCGTGCTAGAATGGTGCTGTCTAATTGTTTCAAGGGACTAGTCCTCTTGACTTGCCTGTGATTCTGTTCATTGGAGGAAGCACAGCCATTGAAACGAAACAATGAGCTATTCGCTCCCTTCTCACCTTGCAGGATTGACTGACTGACTGAATTTGATTTATACAATGTATATGCCCCCCCCCCCACATCTCTCAGCCACAACTCTAACAATAATTATACTTAAAAATCTACATAATGAACTGGCAAAAGAGAAATCCTTTCTCAACTTGATCCAAAGGTGCTTTTTCAGGAGGCCACTGGACTTTCTTGCTTTTTCTTTTGAAGACGTTTCACTCAGCGGTGGGTTGCTCCTGGTTCGGCCCGGTTCAGCAAACCGGTAGTGGCGGCAGCGGGAGACTCCGCCCACCCTCCCGGGATGCTTCTGCGCATTAGAACCCACTACTGGTTTCACTTCTCATGCAAGAAGCTTCTTCAGCTCTGACAGGATGGTGAAGAATGGAAGGATTTATACTCCTTGTAGACAGCTGGTCATTTGCATCCTTTTAGAAGGTCCTTGAAGCCCTTGGAGGCTTACCTGATGAGAAGCAAAACATCTTCAGGTGACCCTGAGGACACAGATAAACCTCCAAGTGCTTCAATGACCCTCTAAAAGGATGCAAATGACCAGCTGTCTGCAAGGAGTATAAATCCTTCTATTCCCCACCGTCCTGTCAGAACTGAAGAAGCTTCTTGGATGAGAAGCGAAACGTCTTCAAAAGAAAAAACAAGAAAGTCCAGTTGCCTCCTGAAAAAGCACCTTTTGGGACAACCATGACCTGGATGAGTGAGAATCTCTACAGATTTTCTCAGCTTCACTTTCCTGGGCAAATGGTCAGAGATGCTGTCTGGTTGCGTGGCATTTTATGTATGTAATGTATGTAATGTATGTAATGTATGTAATGTATGTAATGTATGTAATGTATGTAATGTATGTAATGTATGTAATGTATGTATGGATGGATGGATGGATGGATGGATGTATTTCATTTCTATAGCCGCCCATCTCAGTAAATTATTCTGGGTGGCTCACAATGCAAAATCACATATCACAATTAAAATCTTATAAACATTTCAAAACAATATAACCATTAAAACACGAACAAACATTAAAACATCTAATTTGAATACATGCAAAGCAAGACATTTAGCCTGTTAACAATAAAGCCAGGAGGCGGTGACTCTTACCCCATGGAACACAGTCAGGTCTTTTAAAACTTTTTGGGGCCATTCTGTTCTCCGGTTCGTCGCACAATCATCCAGATGTTTAGACCAGATCTGGCATTTTTAATCCACCTATCTAGTCCTTTCCAAGGACCTGGGACAGAAAGATGCGAATATTTGATGGTGTTAAAGGGATTGTTGCAGGCTGTCAGCTGTTACGAATAAAGCTGCCTTTTGCAATTGACTGATGGGGATTTTGTCAATGCCGATGGTGTTCAAGGGGCGCTCCAGATGTTTTGGGGTTGCACCCAAGGCGCCTCTCACTATCGGTACCATCTTTGCTTTCTTGTACCACTGTCATTCCACTTCTATTAATATTTATGATGATGATGATGATGATGATGATTGACATTGGCTACATAATGAAATTAAGGAAGGGGGAACCCCTTTCTTGTTTCCCAAAAAATGATCTAATGGATCATTAATGCAGGAGGGGGGTGGATCAAACTTCACTTGGCCAAGGCCTTTGAAGCCGGTTCTGGATTCAGTTAGATAGCAGAGATCAATTTCCCAGTTTGGATTCTTATTTATTGCATTGGGCTGTTATTTGCGTTGTGTTCCCCCCCCTTTTCTTTTGAGTGGTGAGGGTTTATTTTTGTGTGTGTGTGTGTGTATACATATATATATGCTCCTAGAAGCAGGAGGCTGAAGACACAAGCCTGATAATCAGCCTGAAGATGACGAATGAGACTTCGTCGAAACGTTGCAATGACATCTCCAACTTCACGCGGGAGAAAACCCGAATAACCACAGACTTACATACAAATACCCGCGAAAACCTCAAAAAACAAATATATATATATATACATACATATACATATACATATATACATACATACATATAT
>QLTV01004406.1:817741-829432 GCA_003457575.1 Thermophis baileyi
TAAGGGCTATTGCTATCCATCCATCTGTCCATCTATCGATCCTCTATCTATCTCTATCATCAAGAGCCGTGGTGTTGCAGTGGTTAGAATGCAGTATTGCAGGTTAACTCTACCCACAGTCAGGAGTTTGATCCTGACCAGCTCAAGGTTGACTCAGCCTCCCGTCCTTCCGAGGTGGGTAAAATGAGGACCCAGATTGTTGTGGGCAAGAGGCTGACTCGGTAAACCGCTTAGAGAGGGCTGTAAAGCACCGTGAAGCGGTATATAGGTCTAAGTGCTATTGCTATTGTATTCTAGTCTGTCTCTTTAAGGAAAGGGAAGGGAGATACATCTTTGGGGAACTGAGTCCCAACATCATTTGATCAACAGGAAACTGAATCAACATTGGAAGAGCCAAGGGAAAAGAAGTGCTGCTGATAACATCTACTCTTAAGGTGCTGGCTGGGGAATTCTGGGAGTTGAAGTCCACCCATCTTAAAGTTACTGAGGTTTGAGAAACGCTGCTGCAGATTATTTTGCTGGGAGTGCAAGAGATGTAATGCGAAGGCATTATGCTTTTGATGTCATAGGTTAAATAACAGAAATGTATGAAGAACAGCTGAGGGAATTGGGTATGGCCAGTCTAGAGAAAAGAAGGACTAGGGGGGACATGATAGCAGTATTCCAGTATTTGAGGGGCTGCCACAAAGAAGAGGGGGTCAACCTATCCTCCAAAGCCCCAGAAGGCAGGACAAGAAGCAACGGATGGAAAGTAATCAAAGGAGAGAAGCAACCTGGAATTAAGGAGAAACTTCCCGACATTGAGGACAATTAACCAGTGGAACAGCTTGCCACCGGAAGTTGTAGGTGCTTCATCACTGGAGGTTTTTAAGAAGAGACTGGACAGCCACTTGTCTGGAATGACATAGCTGGCTAGAGAATTCTGGGAGTTGAAGTCCACAAGTCTTAAAGTTGCCAAGTTTGAAGACCTCTGACATAGGGTCCCCTGCTTGAGCAGGGGGGGGGTGAACTAGAAGACCTCCAAGGTCCCTTCCAGCGCTATTCTGATTGATCGACTATATACCCTATGCGTTCGACACAATCACGTAAATTTTGCGGCCTCATCAGGGCTTCTGCTAATCACCAGCGGGCATTTTTGCACCAGTTTGACATAAATCACACGCTTGCAAAAAAAAAAAAAACACACATGCAGGGGAATTCCCCCTCAATTCCATCTGGATTATATTCAGGAAACCGACATCACCAAGGCGAGCGTGGAAAATAATGAACGCCCGTTATGATCCATAAGTTAGCAGCGTTCCACAGAAACCAAACACAGCGTAATGGCCGTGTCAGTGGGGGTTTTGTGGTCGCAATTCTGTGACAGAGAAGTAATAATGGTTTTGGCTGGCTGGCTGGCTGGTTCTGCAAAATATTTGATTTATAGACTTACAACCACTCATTCAAAGTTACGACGGCGCTGAAAAATGACATGACCGTTTTTCACACTTGCAGCATCCCCGGGGTCACGTAATCCAAATTCAGACAAGCTTGGCAAGTGGTTCATATTTATGACGGTTGCAGTGTCCCAGGGGTCACGTGATCCCCTTTTGCGACCTTCTGACCAGCCAAGTCAATGGGGGAAGCCAGATTCACTGAACCACCGTGCTACTGAGTTAACACCTGCAGTGATTCACTTAACAACGGTGGCAGGAAAGGTCATAAGATGGGGCAAAATTCCCTTCACAACTGTCTTGCTTAGCCATGGAAACGTTAGGCTGAAATACTACCCGTATTGCATTTAAAATGATCAACTTCCAGTTTTGGAGCACCCACAACTTCTGGTGGCAAGTAGTTCCACTGGTTAATTGTTCTCAACTGCCAGGAAATTTCTCCTTAGTTCTAGGTTGCTTCTCTCCCTGATGAGTTTCCATCCATTGCTTCTTGTCCTGCCTTCAGGTGCAGGGCAGGGCGACAAAGGAACCTGGCATGCTTTGGTCCATGGGGACATGGGTGGTCAGATGTGACTTAAGAACTGAACAACAATATGTGATGTTTTGGTTATACATAAAGAGTTTGACCAGGGAATACAAGGGCTGGATTTGCACACGCTAAACTGTGATTTGCTTTACCATAGTTTATTGTTGAAACATAAAGAATGGCTGCAAAAATCAGACATGTCTAGTTTAATGAAAAGAAGGACTAGGGGGGACATGATAGCCATCTTCCAATATTTGAGGGGCTGCCACAAAGAAGAGGGAGTCAAGCTATTCTCCAAAGCCCCTGAAGGCAGGACAAGAAGCAATGGATGGAAACTTAATCAAAGAGAGAAGCAACTTAGAACTAAGGAGAAATTTTCTGACAGTGAGGACAATTAACCAGTGGAACAACTTGCCACTAGAAGTTGTGGTTGCTCCAACACTGGAAGTTTTTAAGAAGAGACTGGACAACCATTTGTCTGAAATGGTACAGGGTCTCCTGAGCAGTGGGACAGCAGGTGTCCTGAGCAGGGGGTTTCCTGAGCAGGGGGGTTGGACTAGAAGACCTCCAAGGTCCCTTCCAACTCTGTTATTCTGAAGAATTAGGGGCGAGGGGGAATTTACGGCTTGCATTTGTTAAAAGGAGATGCCGAGAGACGTTACCGAAATGCAACATCCGAGAAAAACAAACCTCTCTCAAAATAAACACGGCCAGCCTAGGAAACAGGAGGGAGGAGAGGAACCCAACTTCCTCATGTAAGCGGTGGCCTCTGGCCTCAAGGCACGAAGGAATATTTGATTTGGATAAGAGGACAGGAAGGTCCTTCCCCAGGCAGAAGCGGTG
The DNA here is from genome assembly GCA_003457575.1 of Thermophis baileyi. Lineage (NCBI taxonomy): Eukaryota > Metazoa > Chordata > Lepidosauria > Squamata > Dipsadidae > Thermophis > Thermophis baileyi. The sequence goes on from QLTV01004406.1 coordinate 820,544, forward strand.
GTGAACTTGGTGGTCTCGTCTACAGGTAGTCCTCGACTTACGACCACCACTCAGCCCAAAGTTTCCATTGCTAAGCACGGTAGTTAAGCGAATTTTGCCTCATTTTACAACTGTTTTGCCACTGTTAAGTGAATCATTGCAGAATATAGTATATAGAATATAGAATGGAATAGAATAGAATAGAATAGAATAATATACATAATAGAACACAATAGGGAATAAGGAATAGGGAATAGAATAGATTACAGAACAGAATATAGAATGTAGAATAGAATAGAATAGAAAATAGAATAGAATAGAAAATAGAATAGAATAGAATAGAATAGAACATAACATAACAGAATTCCAGAAGTTCTTGTTTATGAAACTTTTGAAAGGCTGAATATAATACAGGTAGTCCTCGATTTACAAAGTTCAGGTGCTTGGCAACTGACTCATATTTATGACGGTCAGTGTCCTGGGGTTACGTGATCCCCTTTTGCCACCTCCTGACAAGCAAAGTCAATGGGGGAAGCCAGTTTCACTTAACAACCGTGTGACTAACTTAACAACTCCAGCGATTCACTTAACAATCGTGGCAAGAAAGATGGCAAAACGGGGCACAACTCACCTGTCTCACTTAGCGACGGAAATTTCGGGCTCAATTGTGGTCGTAGGTCGAGGACTACCCATATTCCCCCACAAACTGCTCCGCAGTTTCAACAGATTTTATTTTGAGGAAGAAAAACAACCTTTTATTGTGCTTTTCGACCGTTTAATTTTGCAAGCCAATTTATACATCCTATGTTTGGGCCTGTGGCCAGAGGAGTCTTTCGTGGCTTGCTTGCAAAACTTTCACATCTGGGCGTCTTTTCCAAGAGGCCCTTAAGTTTGGAGAAAGTGACTTAGATCCTATTTCTTTTTTTTTAAAATCAAAATAAAAAGGAAAAGCACATAAATGCGTTCTGGGGGTGGGAGAAAAAAAATGCAGATTTTTTTGATTTGAGATCATGAGTCTTCACAGATATTTGCACAAACTCCCCACGTGCTTCAATAAATTGGCGTTAAATATTGAAGCTGGTTTGAAGGGGGATGATGAGCCTTTTGTGAACGGGAGGAAAAAAAATCACATGCCAGAAACACGCCTGGTTTCAATTTATATCCAGTCTAAACAATCCCCAGAAAGGAATTGATTGTTATTCTAAGTTGGCTTGGAAGAGATTTTAAAATGACAACTGGGGGGTTTTGTTGCAAACAACTGATTAAAGAGGAGAACAGACCCAAGCAAGAATGCTTCTCATCCAGATTGTGCAAAAGTTGTGCAAAGCTGGTTTTGCTGCAAAGAAGGGAAAAAAAAAAAAAGGCTAAAATTCAGTTTCCGGTTCGTATCTCCAGGGAAAGCGAAGAAATATTTTATAGTCTGGAACCCAAGGAAGGAATCGGTAATACAAAAATGACAAAATATATTATGGTCTCGTGAGACATGCTTAACCTCTGATCCCTCCTCTTTGCCCCACTCCAATGGGTGTGTAGCTATAGCCAGGTAGTCCTCGACTTACAACAGTAAATTTAGTGACCGCTCGAAGTTACGACGGCACTGAAAAAAGTGACCTGGGACCATTTTTCACGCATGACCTTTGCTGCATCCCCTTGGTCACGTGATTAAAATTCGGATGCTTGGCAAATGACTCATATTTATGACGGTCACGGTGTCCCGGAGTCACGTGATCAGGGGGTGGTATTCACTTACCTTCCCTACCGGTTCGCGCGCCTCTTCTGCGCATGCCTGCCTCGAAAACGTGGCTAAATAGGACGGCATTACATCCGGGCGGGTGGATGGGCCCACCCGCAGTTGTCGCTACCGGTTCGCCTGAACCGGTCCGAACCGGCAGAATACCACCTCTGCACGTGATCCCTTTTTACAACCTTCTTCTGACGAGCAAAGTCAGTAGGGAAGCCAGATTCACTTAACAACCGTGTTGCTAACTTTAACAATTGCCGTGATTCATTGAACAACCGTGGCAGGAAAGGTCGTAAAATGGGGGCAAAACTCACTTCACAAATGTTTCACTTAGCGACGGAAAGCTTGGGCTCAGTTGTGGTCATAACCCGAGGACCCAGCTGTACTTACAATTGAGCCCAAAATTTCCATCGCTAAGCGAGACCGTTAAGTGAGTTTTGCCCCATTTTGCAACCTTTCTTGCCAGTTGTTCAGTGAATCATTGCAGCTGTTAAGTGAAACATGCGGTCGTTAAGCGAATCCAGCTTTCCCCACTGATTTTGCTTGTCAGGAGACACCTGGGAAGGTTGCAAATGGGGATCAACATGACCTCCAGGACACTACAACCCGTCATAAATATGCGTCAGTTGCCAAGTGCTTAAATTTTGATCATTTTGACCATAGAGCAGTGATGGGGAACCTTTTTTTGCTCGGGTGCCAAAAGGGCATGCGCGCGCGCCCACACCCAAAATGCAATGCCCCCCGCGCATGCACGCACAACTCCCTGCACTGCCCCCCCACGCATGCGCGCAGGACTCACTGAAGCCTCCGGAGCCTGTGGATGGCGAAAAACGGATTCCAGCTGATTTTTGGCCTTCCGGAGGGCAGGGGGGAGGCCATTTTTGCCCTCCCCAGGCTTCAGGAAAGCCTCTGGAGCCTGTGGATGGCGAAAAACGGACCCAACGGTCCAACCGGAAGTTTGGAAACGAACTTCTGGTTGGGCTGTTTTCACCCTCCCCAGGCTTCAGGAGGCTTTCCTGAAGCCGGGGAGGGTGAAAAACGGCCCAATGGCCCAACTGGAAGTTCAGAAACGAACTTCCGGTTGGGCCATTGGGTCCGTGTTTCGCCATCCACAGGCTCCGGAGGCTTTCCTGAAGCCTGGGGAAGGTGAAAAGGACCTCCCCCCGCCCTCTGGAAGGCCACAAATCAGCTGGCCAGTGCGCACATGCGCGCTGGAGCTGACATAGGGCAACGCCTCGCGTGCCCTCAGATATGGCTCTGCGTGCCACCTGTGGCACGCGTGCCATGGGTTCGCCATCACTGCCATAGAGTGAACAATGAAAAATGGTCATAAGTCATTTTTTTCAGTGCTGTTGTAACTTTGGTCACTAAACGAGTGGTCGTAAGTCCAGGACTCCCGCCAAGAGAGTGGTGTAAGGAATCACAAATGAGATCCTTTTGGGGTACGGGTAATCCTTGATTTAAAACCCCAATTGAACCCACAATTACAGCTGAAAGTCACTAAGCAGGTTCACCAATTGGCTGCAACTGATTTTATGGGTTTTTTTGTGGCAGCCGTTAAGTGGATGCAGTGGTCATAAAATGAATGCTGAGGTTGTTAAGCAAGCCCACCGTTCACCAGGGCACTTTTTTCTTTTTGCTTTTGGCAGAAAGTGGACGTAAACACCGGTTTCTTGGAAAAACATCATAGATTGTGCATACATGAGTATCCGGATGATGCAAATTCATGTGCTCCATCACTGGAGGTTTTAAAGAAGAGATTGGACAACCATTTGCCTGAAATGGTATATAGGGTCTCTTGCTTGAGCAGAGGGTTGGACTAGAAGACCTCCAGGGTTCCTTCCAACTCTGTCATTCTGTTCTGTTCTACAAAGCACCTGATGGTAGAACAAGAAGCAATCGGTGGAAAGTAATCAAGGAGAGAAGCAACCTAGAACTGAGGAGAAATTTCCTGACAGTGAGAACAATTAATCAGTGGAACAACTTGCCACCAGAAGTTTTTAAGAAGACAATGGACAACGGTTTATCTGAAATGGTATAGGGTTTCCTGCCTGAGCAGGGGGTTGGACTAGAAGACCTCCAAGGTCCCTTGCGACTCTGTTAGTCTATATATATTTTAATTCTATATAAGTGTTTCCACCTATGTAATCAAGATTCTTTCATCTGCTTCTCCTTTGAAGATCTGGTGCCTGGCTGGTCGTTCCAATTCTTCGTTGTATGAGACTTCAGTCCCCATTTAAATTATGCCTTAAAAAACATAAATGGGGGACAGCTGGAGTTTGGCTTTGTTCTTCTGACGTTTCTCATTTTGAATGAATGGCTTGGAGAAAAAAAACACACAACTATCAATCAGGATAATCAAAAACACAGAAGAAGGAGCAGCTTTGTGGATCCATATTGCAGCGTAAGATGGGTTTCTGATTTAAGAGCGAGAAAGATTAGAATCGAATAGAATACAGAATGAACAGAATAGAAAATAGAATAGAATACAGAAAGAATAGAATACAGAATGAACAGAATAGAAAATAGAATAGAATACAGAAAGAATAGAATACAGAATGAACAGAATAGAAAATAGAATAGAATACAGAATGACTAGAATAGAATATATAATAATATAATATAATATAATATAATATAATATAATATAATATAATATAATATGATATGATATGATATGATATGATATGATATGATATGATATGATATGATATGATATGATATGATATGATATAATATAATATAATAATATAATATAATATAATATAATATAATAAACAGAATAGAATAGAATAGAATAGAATAGAATAGAATAGAATAGAATAGAATAGAATAGAATAACAGAGTTGGAAGGGACCTTGGAGGCCTTCTAGTCCAACCCCCTGCTTAGGCAGGAAACCTGATGGAAACCTGATAGGAGACCTAAATCGTATGATGAACGGCTAAGGTAGGTTTAGCCTGATGAAGAGAAGATTGAGAGGAGACATAATAGCAGACTTCCAATATTTGTGGGGCTGTCACAGAAAAGAGGGGGTGGGTTCAACCTATTCCCCAAAGTCCCTGAAGACAGGACGAGAAGCAACAAATGGAAACTGATCGAGGAGAGAAGAAACCTAGAATTAAGGAGGTGTTTCCTAACGGTGAGAACAACTAACAGTGGAACGGCTTGCCTTCAGAAGTTATGTGTGCTCCATCACTGGAGGCCTTTAAGAAGAGATTGGATCACCATTTGTCTCAAATGCTAAAGGGTCTCCTGCTTGAGCAGGATGGGGGAGCGATGGCTCAGCGGTTAAAGATGCTGAGCTTGTCAGTTGGAAAGTTGACAGTCGAGGTTCGAGACCTGAGCGATGCACGATGGGTTGAGCTCCCGTCCCTTGCTCCAGCTCCTGCCCACCTCGCAGTTCGAAAGTAAAGGAGGTGAGATGGCTCAGTGGTTAAAGACCCTGATTTTGCTAGCTGTAAAGCTGACAGTTGAGGTTCAAGACCCGAGCACAACGCAATGGGTGAGTTCCCGTTCCTTGCTCCAGCTCCTGCCCACCTAGCAGTTCGAAAGCTCGCAAATGCAAGTAGATAAATAGGTGCCACTTTGGTGGGAAGGTCACAGCGTTCCATGCATCTTTGCCATATAGTCATGCTGGCCACCTGACCACGGAAAATGTCTTTGGACAACGCTGGCTCTCTCGGCCAAGAAACGGAGATGAGCACCGTGCCCTAAAGTCGGACACAATTGGACAAGGAAATCTTTCCCTTTTTATCTTGCTTGAGCAGGAGGTTGGACTGGAAGACCTCCAAGGTCCCTTTCCACCCTATGATTATATGTTCTATGTTCTTTCTGGACAGCTCATCCACCGTGACCGATCATCTGGCTGAAAAAAAAAAAAGTCCTACATTTTTTGGGGGGGGGGGGGGGGGGGGGTCGGGAGAAGCCTTTTGGACACCATCTGAAAACTACAGATGTGCGAGAGTTTTCTTCCCAGCTTCTTGGCTTAACCGTGACGTTACCAAACTACTAATCTGTGCTTGTGCCAGAGTTTGTGCTTCGGCTTAAAACCAAATCAGCTTCCAGACAGAAGACATGTTTGCAGAACCCAGCCAGCTGTTGGCCCCCCCCCTCCGTTTTTTTTGCATTTTATAAATACGTTGTTTTACAGTCAACAGCTGCTGTCCGTGACCGAACAATGTACGCCAGGGGTCTCCAACCTTGGCAACTTTAAGACTTGTGGACTTCAACTCCCAGAATTCCTCAGCCAGCTATATATATAAAGCCCATCCGAGGGCGCCCTCTGCAGCGAGAACCAAGACATGACACTTCAAACAGACTTTTTTTTTTTTTTTTTGGGGGGGTTTCAAACTTCAGCCAGTGGCGAATTCTGTCTACTGGTGGTTTAATTATACAAAACACTAAAATCACAATATAAAAATATCGACACAAAATCGTATTAGAGCTTTCGAGGAGCGCCTACTTAAAGTAGTACTTCAGCACCGAAAAAAACAAACAAAACAAAACAAACAAAAAACCCAAACGGAACAGAAAAAAAAATCAGAATGAGAACCGAACCGAAAAAAAAAAACAGCAGTTCAGCGGGCCGTTATATACAAGATACTTCCAAAAATCGTAAAATGCTTATTTATAATGAAATCTATACAAAAGCGATAAAAACTTCCTATGTACAGTTATTGTGTGTGGATACACATACACATTCTCTCTCTCTCTCTCTCTCTCTCTCTCTCTCTCTCTCTCTCTCACACACACACACACACACACCTGTATAAAAGCGGTGACTTCATTATTAAGATTTGTTTCCCCCCCCCCTGTTTTCTTTTTAATCTGGACTTTTGAGTCACGGTAAAACCCCCAATGTATTTCCTGTGCAAACTAAAACTATTCGTTCGAAGAAGGATCCCTTTAAATACAGTCCAAACAAAATTATTAAAAAGGCCAAAATGTACATTTTTAAAGTCTCCCGCATAATCGTATGAAAAATTGTGTGGTTGTTTTTCTTTCTTTCTTTCTTTTTCTTTTTTAAAAAAATGCCTTCAAAGAAGGATTAGACGAGTCCGAATATTTACACTCGCACCCGAATTCTAATCTCAGACGTTCGATGTCCTCCATGTTAGACCAATTCTCATTTAATAGCTTAAATATGAAAAGGTATTGAACTGGTCCTGGCTCTGTTACACAGACCAGGAGTGGGAAATTGAAATATTCTAGATAAATAAAAGCAGGTTTAATACCGGGCTTTGTGAAAAGTTTCCTCTGGTTCATAAAAAGAGGAAAAAAATAATAACTGTGAAAATTAAGGGAAGAGAAGCATCGAGTGTGGCATCCAAAATTTGAGATTTTTGGGAACGTGTGTTTTGTTTTAAAGGCTAATATTTTGAAATTGACTTCTGTTTTGTGTTAAAGGATGATATTTTGAAATTGACTTCCATTTTGTTTTCAAGGCTAATATTTTGAAATTGACTTCGAAACAAAAAACGAGAAGCAGCGTCTTTCCCTGCTTCTCCCTCCCTGCGTAAAACAGCATGTCTGAACGCTCCCTGCGATCGGTTTTAAGAGAAACAAGCTAGACCTTTAAAACAAAATCACTCTTTGTGATGAAAATGCATTCACCGGCATTTGTGGCTTCGGGAGACAATAGGGAAGGTTAATTTGGTGGCTGTTGCTGTTGTTGTTTTTTAAACACCACAATATTTCAATAGAAAATCCAGAATGTCGTAGCAAACGAAACTTCAATATACCATAATGGGAAATAATAATAATAATAATAATAATAATAATAATATAATTAAAAAATCACGGCGTGTCCTTTTTGCTTTCTTGCCTTCAATGAAAATACATTCCACTGTTGTCGGGTTGCCCCAGACCGGACGTGAGGCCTCGCTCGCCCAAACCGTTTTGTGATCCTGGTCTCGCCAATACTGTCGCCGTGAACAAGGCTGGATGTCAGCTTGTTCGAAGACCTCGGATAGACAAAGTGCTTCTTACAACTGAGATAAGAGCTTTCCGGATACCAACAGCCAGGCAGGCCTTCGGCGGTTGCCTTAAAGTGCATCGCAGCCTCCGAAACGCGCTAGGTCTGTTCCGAAATCTGCATTGGGCTGGGCTCCGTCCCGTCTTCGTTGCTGCTGTCCATGTCCTGTTCCATGACGGTATCTTCCTCGTCAAGACGTTGACTGGTGAAGTTGTTCATCTCCAGAAGACCGCTGGGCTCCACCACCACGTTGGAGGTGGAATGGCAGGCCACCGAATACTGCGGGATTGTCTGGAAGGGGGGGGGGGAGACGAAAATAGGTTAGGAAAAGCCTTTGGGCAAAGGAGCCTCTAGAGCAGGGGTGTCAAACACAAGGCCTGTGGGCCGGATCTGGCCAGCGATGTGGTCGGATCCGGCCCGCGGGGCTGTCCTGGAAAATGTAAGGGGCCGGCCCACGTCGCTTCGGCCCGGTCTACCCAATGCGAAGAGGAAACATCGGGCCAGTGTGGCTTCAACCTGGTCTACCCAGTGCGAAGAGGAAACATGCCAGCAGTTTGGGGAGTGGTGTCAAGCTGGCCACGCCCACCCAGTCGGCCACGCCCACCCAGTCGGCCACGCCCAGTGAGTGCTATCAAGCTGGCCACGCCCACCGTCAGCCATGCTCAGTGAGTGCCGTCAAGCTGGCCACGCCCACGCAGCTGGGCACACCCACCTAGTCGGCCATGCCCACTCGGTCCCCTGACGTCAACCACAGCCCTGATGTGGCCCTCAATGAAATTGAGTTTGACACCCCTGCTCTAGAATAAGGGGTCTAGCCGCAAAACCGTACAATCAACTGTTGAGGGAACTAGGAATCGATAAGAGCCGTGGTGGTGCAGTGGTTAGAGTAGAGTACTGCAGTCTATAACTCACTGCTCACTCCAGGAGTTCGATCCTGAGTGATCCTTTACTCGGCCTTCCATCCTTCCGAGGTCGGTGAAATGAGGACCCAGATTGTTGGGGGAAATAGGCTGACTCTATAAACCTCTTAGAGAGGGCTGGAAAGCACTGTGAAGCGGTATATGTCTAAGCGCTATTGGGAAGGAAGGAAGGAAGGAAGGAAGGAAGGAAGGAAGGAAGGAAGGAAGGAAGGAAGGAAGGAAGGAAGGAAGGAAGGAAGGAAGGAAGGAAGGAAGGAAGGAAGGAAGGAGCCGG
>QLTV01004406.1:829465-845242 GCA_003457575.1 Thermophis baileyi
CGGCAAGGGGAAGAAAAGCACGAAGGAGGAAGGAAGGAAGGAAGGAAGGAAGGAAGGAAGGAAGGAAGGAAGGAAGGAAGGAGAGAGAAAGGAAAAAGATAATAAAAGTACCCTACCCTATCCTATCTTCAGTACCAAACTAGTGGACCAGAGAAGTGTAATCTAACAAAAAAGGACTAGGGGTGTCATGATAGCAGTCTTCCAGTATCTCAGGGGCTGCCACAAAGAAGAGGGAGTCAAGCTATTCTCCAAAGTACTGAAGGCAGGACCAGAAGCAACGGATGGAAACTCATCAAGGAGAGAAGCAACTTAGAACTAAAGAGAAATTTCCTGACAGTGAGAAAAATCAACCAGTGGAACGGCTTGCCTTCAGAAGTTGTGGGTGCTCCATCACTGGAGGCTTTTAAGAAAATAATGGACATTTGTCTGAATGGTATAGGGTCTCCTGCTTGAGCAAGGGGATGGACCAGAAATAATAAAACAAAGAAAACAAGTAAAATAATAAAATATACTATAATAATAATAAAATACATTAAATAATAAAATAAAATAAAATAAACATAACAGCGTCAAATCAGCTGAACACTCAGGAGCCAAAGGGCCTCCTTCCTGCCTTACCTGGATCAGGATTTCGGCCGCCAGTTCCTCAGCTTTGGGGGCGACGTTCTGGATACGGATGAACTGGCTGGCAGTGGGGGGAGCCGGAGGGTTCGGCTTCCTCTCCTGCAGAGGCAGCCCTGTGCCAGGAGGGCTCGAATTTGAGTCCAAGGTTTTCACCTGCTGCAAGACGGAAGCCGTTCCCATTGTGGGTACCCCTCCCGGGGCTGCCTTCAGCACGGAGGTGGGGGTCGACTCTGCCTCACCCGGAGGGTGGGCAGGGGGGCAGGCCTTGCGCGCAGCATCGCCTCCGGCGCTGGGCTCGATCTGAGCCTCCATCATGGACATCTTCAAAATGTCCGCCACCGCTGTCTTGGCAGCCAGCTGGCCGGGAAACAGGGTCGGGAGGGGAGGGGTCACCTTGGAGACCGTGGGGGGCTGATGCCCTTCAAAGGTGATCTTTGTAACAGAAGATCCTTGGGTGATGATGGGCTGGTGCACCTGAAAAATCAAAGGGAGATGGCACACTGTTAAAGGCGGGCTGTAGACAACCCCCAGACAAACCTCAGTGGAGGCCCTGGACCTCGGAGGGGATTTTGGGCCGTTTCTTTGTGGAACCTACCCAGGCAAAACCTTGATTTCCATGACTGTTTTTGGTTTGGCTGTAAGTTTGTTTTGCTTTCGGTTATCTACTTGGTCGCGAGCAGAGGTGGTATTCAGCCGGTTCGGACCGGTTCGGGTGAACCGGTAACAGCCACCTGCGGGTTGGCTCGCCCACCCACCCCAGCTCTATGCCGTCCTATTTAAGCATGTTTTGAAGCTGCGCGCATGCGTGCAAGCCGCATGCGCGTGCAAAGCATATGCGCGGAAGGCTGGGCGCATATGCAGCAGGGGCGCGTGTGAGCAAAGCGAGCGTGCATGCGCGCTCACATTTTTGGTGCTGGGCGAACCGGTAGGTAAATGATGTGAATCCCACCTCTGGCCGCGAGCCAATTACTGGGCTAAGCTTGCAGCTGGGAGTTGGCTGAAAACCCGAAATAGAACTGTGGGGGGAACAGACTGAATAAAGCTCTCTACACCAACCCTGACGTGTGGGTGAGTGGGGGCAGCACACTTCCAAATAAGCCGAGATGGGATTCGAGTGCCAGGTGCACCCACATCCCCCCCCGCGTCCTCTCGTGGGTCTCACCTGGCTTGTGGGCTGCTTCTCGGGTGCAGCAGGGAGCTGCAGCTGGCTCTGGGGCTGGACGTAGATCTTCTGCGCCGTGGGGGCCTGCTGAAGTTTGGGCAGCTGCTGGGTGGTTTTGACTGCCAGCACCTGAACCACAGTCTGTTGGGGTTGGGCGACCAAGGTGGGCAGCTGTCTCTCGCGGGTGACGGAAGGGGCGCCAGCCTGCTGCGAGTCCAGCTTGGCGGCGCCCGTATCTTGCTGGAGGGGAGCGAGTTTCTGGTGTCGGATGGAGAGCTGGGGCAGCTGGGGCAACTTGGCAGCCAGCTGCTCCGCCTGGAGGTGGATGGTCTGCTTCTGCTTGGCTTGGAAGCATTGCAAGGTCTTGACCTGAAGTTGAGTTTGTTCCAGTTGGGCTTGGCTCAGCTTCTGCTGCTTCTGCACCTGGGTCAGGGCCGACCGGTAGAAGAGCCCGGTCTGGGGGTCCAGGGTGTCTTCGACTTCCCCTTCCTCGGTGCCCAGCTGCTCGCTGTGTTTGGTGAAAGCCGTGTGACTGCTCAAGGCCTGGAAGGCAGGACAGAGAAGACACCAAGGTCAAAGGTAGGGTTTGAACCATCCTGGGGTCCGCAGAATCTGCTCAATTACCATCCGGATCGTCTTTAGCCAGCATGCCCCACCACCTCACTGGTGGGGCTAACAAATGAATGTAATCAAAAGTTTGGTGGGGAATCCCTTGGCCCAACGTGATCTAAGGGGTCTTTGATGGTCTCTGATCTTGGTTGCTTTCTTGGAGACATTTAATTTCATTCAGACATTTAGGAGAAAACCTCCTATACTACCACCTCTTACAATACTAAACAGCACAGTATCAACAGTAGAGACCTTCAAATGTCTAGGTTCTATCATATCTCAAGACCTAAAATGGACACCTAACATCAAAAACGTTATCAAAAAAGCACAACAAAGAATGTTCTTTCTGCGCCAACTCAGGAAGCTCAAACTGCCCAAGGAGCTGCTGATCCAGTTCTACAGAGGAATTATTGAGTCTGTCATCTGCAACTCCATAACTGTCTGGTTTGGTTCTGCAACCCAACAAGACAGACACAGACTTCAGAGGATAATCAGAACTGCAGAAAAGATAATTACTGCCAACCTGCCTTCACTTGAGGACCTGTATACTGCCCGAGTCAAAAAGAGGGCTGTGAAAATATTTACAGACCCCTCGCATCCTTGACATAAATTGTTTCAAGTCCTACCCTCAAAACGACGCTATAGAGCCCCACAAATGACTGTATGTCTGTAACTTTGCTGCTTGTATCCTTACGATTTACATTGACTGGTTCCTAATATGATTTGATTGCTTATTTGTACCTGGACTATCATTAAGTGTTGTACCTTGTGATTCTTGACGAACGTATCTTTTCTTTTATGTACACTGAGAGCATATGCACCAAGACAAATTCCTTGTGTGTCCAATCACACTTGGCCAATAAAAAATTCTATTCTATTCATTACCAAACTAGGTAATAGCATCAGTGCTGAAAGGAGGTGGGGTTTGCTCTTTGATTTTAGAAAGAGCCGGCATGGTCAAACTCCACTCAGCATCAAGGATGCAGCTGCAGAGGTGGTCGACAGTATTAAGTATCTGGTGGGTGCAGATAACTAACAATCTGAACTGGTCTCGTCAGACGTCATCCTTAGTGAAGCGTGCAAACCAGCATCTGCATTTCCTCCGTCAGATGAGGAGAGCACATCTTTCTCCTTCTGTCCTGGCCACTTTTGACAGAGGCACAATTGAGAGTGTTTCATCAAACTGCATCCGTTTGGTTTGGTGGCGGCGGCGCCTCAGATAGAAAGTCCCTAAAGAGAGTGGTGAGGACAGCGGAGAAGATTATAGGAAGCTCTCTTCCTGTTATTCAGGATGCTGCTTATAAGTGCTATGTGCTTAGAGCTCGAAGCCTTGTTAGAGACCCCGCACACCCACTTCACGGTCTGTTTCTGTTGCTCCACTGTGGGAGGAGGTTTCGAAGTAGTTCTAGCAGGACTACCAGATTCCGTTACAGCTTTGTTCCCTGTGATGTCCGTCTGGTCAACTCACAAGATTCGTTTTACTCGCCATGTACATATATACATCCGGAGTAGACTGTGTTGTTTCTCTGTGCCATATTATATTATGTGGGTATATACCGTATTTTTCGGACGCACCTTTTTACCCCCCAAAAGAGGGTGAAAACTTGGGTGCGTCTTATACACCGAATGTAGCCCCGCCCAGCCACCCCCACCCATTGGCCTCTGCCTCACAGCAATTTGCCTCCTTGCAGCAAACAGCGCAGAGCCTGGTTAGCACAAGCAACTGATTATCGGCCTTCCGTCCATCAGCTGTTTCAGGCTGCAGGCAGGCAATAGGCTATGGCAATCCCTGCAGCCTGAAACTATTAGCTGCTTGTGCTAAAACTGAAAGTGAAACTAAAACTGCAAGGAGGCAAATTGCTGGGAGGCAGAGGCAGAAGCAGAATTTTATTTTCTTGTGCTAATCAGACTGCTGAAACTGGATGCAAGGAGGTAAGTCAATAACTATAAATGTCTAGAGAATGTTCAAATTATTATACTTATTTTTTAAATACTGCTTTATTATTGTTCTAGACAACTGAACAAAATAAAGAAGCTTTTTAAAATAAATGCTTGATCTGAAGAGGCCCAGTGCTTTTGTATCTTCTTTTAAATAGCAGAGAATAATGTATACTTCTGTATAATTCTGTATACTTCCAGAAAGCCACATCAATTTTAACAGCATCTGTACAAGTATAGTCTGAAATGTAACAGTGTCCTATTTTAGTATAAACTTTCTGGCATTAATATACTGCCATAATGTACATTTCTCCAATTCTTTGCTATTTCTATGGGTCAGGCACACATGCACAGAAATACACAGCAAACAGTGTATATCATCTGTGCTGTTTGCTGGGAGGCAAATTGCTGGGAGGCAGAGGCAGATTTTTTTCTTCTTGTTTTCCTCCCCAAAAGCTAGGTGTGTCTTATACTCCGGAGCGTCTTATACTCCGAAAAATACGGTACATAATTTTGTATTTATTTATTTAATTTATTTATTTAGTGGTGCCCCTTTGAGAGCTGCATGCAACAACATTTCATTTTAATGTATGTCAATTGGTGTACATTCAAAGTGACAATAAAAGTTAGTCTAAGTCTTTGGTTTATATACAGGTAGCTTGCTTGTAGAGGATTAAACCCCAGTCCCTTCTACCATAGCCCTGGTGATGTTACCTAGTTTGGTAATGAAGAGAGCAAATCCCACCTCCTTCTAGCACTGATGGTATCACCTAGTTTGGTAATGAAATGTCTGCAAGGAAACCACCAATTCCACATGGTAATGCCCCAGACACTTGTACAATGCTGACAAGTCAGTCACCCTTCAATGGAATACAGCCCACCTGCTGCATGATATGCGTGATGGCGCCTGCAGAAGAGGTGGGGATGGATTTCACCACGACGGAGGTTTGTGTCGCTGTCTGGGATTGGGCCACGTGTTGAAGCAAGGTCCGGTGGGGCTCGGAGGATGGCTGGTGGGACTGGGACCGGTGGCTCACTGGAAGAAGAAGAAGAAGAAGAAGAGAATGAAAGGCAGTCAGAGGTCACTCATTTAAGGCAGACCATCAAGCAGTGTTTCTCAACCTTGACTGCTTTCAAGATGGGTGGACTTCAACTCCCAGAATTCCCCAGACAGCATGGGGAGAGACAGCATTCTGGGAGATGAAGTCCACCCATCTTTAAAGTGGCAAAGTTGAGAAACACTGCTATGTAGACATCTGCCTGGTTGAATGGCTAGACATCAAAGATAGCATAGATGAAATTGGGGAAGGGGGGAAGGAAGGCCTTCAGCAGATGTTCAAGAGAATAATAAAGGAAGGGAGGGGAAGGGGATAGAAAACCATCTAAAGTGCCTCTGACTGCATCTGCCAACAGGCGTAGCCTGGTTATAAAAGTATTACGGTAAAATATACTACAGTAAAATATACAACACAGCTTTGGTGTTGTGATTAAGGCACAATATTAACCTGGCTCTCTTATAGTTCATTATACTGGGCCAATTTCAAGCCATGTTACTCATCTTGACAGAGAGGTGCAAAAAGTGACTGTAACTTTCTGGTCTCCTCTATCGTAAAGTTCTCCCGAGTGACAATAGCAACTGTTGGGAGCAACAGCTAATACTGTCACTGAGATCCTTCAGACAATGCATGAGTGAGTCTGCCTCCCAGAGTTGCCAATATCAGCATTTTTGCCAACCCAACCCAACTCAATCCAATCCAACCCAAATCAACCAACCCAACCCAACCCAACTTAACTCAACCAATCCAACCCAAGCCAATTCAAGCCAACTTAACTTAACTCAACCTAATTCAATCCAACCCAATCCAACTCAATCAATCCCAATTCAATCCAAGCCAAGCCAAGTTAACTCAACCAAACCAACCCAATTCAAGCCAACTTAACTCAACCCAACTCTACCCAACCCAACCCAATCCAATCCAACCCAATCCATGTGAAGCCAAGCCAACTTAACTCAACCCAACCCAATCCAACTCAACCCAACCTAATTCAATCCAACCCAACAACTTAAGTCAACCCAACCCAACTTCACTCAACCCAACCCAATCCAGCCTAACTCAATCGAACCCAACTCAACCACCCACATCCTCTCTTAATCCCTCTTGTCTGTACCATAAAAATAAAATATCTAACCAATGTGGTTCTGAAGATACTCCTCTGAATGCGAAGGAACACAGTGAAGCCTTCCAGACTCTGCAGATTGACAAAACGATTAGAATTAAGAGAGGAAGCAAGCGGTGAAGCTCACCAGCAGCTGTTTCCAAACCAGGTGTCCTTCTGGGTTGGAGGGCATTGCAACCCGAATCAGGGACACTCGCTCTCTCTCTTTCCCCCCCTTCTCTCCCCCTCCCTTCCTCTCCCTTTCCCCCCTCTCTTTCTCTTTCTCTTTCTCTATCTATCTCTCTATCATCTCTCTCTCTCTCTCAATCTCTTCTATCTATCTATCTATCTATCTATCTATCTATCTATCTATCTATCTATCTATTATCTATCAAAAAAAAAAATCTCCAACTCTGTAAGACATATGAAACAACAGACTTAAGAGTGAAATTCACTTCCATGTTCAAACACATATTTTAATGGAGCATACATATATTTGTGGTACACCTCCACATTATTTTCCTTACAGTGTATTTATTTTTGTAATGAAGGTGCTACCAGACCCCCTCCTGACGGTTTGTTGGTTGGTCTGCTAGTCAAAATCTTATGGATCTGACAGCAGATCAAATAGAAAAAAGTTCCTTATAACAGCAAAGGGGGACCTTCAGAAAGCTTCATTCTTCCCCCCCCCCAACATTTTTGGACTAGGATTCATATTTTAATACAAAAAATCCTGAAAATGGAGATAAATATGAAACCAGAACTTTTCCTCTTGGGTCTAATGGAAAAAGAATTGGAGAAAAAGTTTGGAATTTTGTTACTATATATGATGACAGCAGCAAGACTATTGCATGCGCAAAAACGGAAGGACACTTGGATTCCTGCTATAGAAGAATGGTTGCAGAAGCCGATGGAGTTGGCTGAAATGGCAAAACTGGCGACTCTGCTCAAAGAAAAGAACATAAATACTTTGGTTTCCACATGGAAACCGCTTCTGAACTTCGTGCATGAGGTGGAAAAGAATGAAACTTTGACTCTGGGTTTCAGAGATTGACTGATAAAGAGTTTTGTAGAAATGACTGGTTCATACTACTGTGGTAAAATAAAAAGTTGTGATTTGTTGTTAATGCCTTATTCTACTGCAACAGATAAAGAGTCGGAAGTCAATGTCTCTTTTTCTTTCCCTACCCTTCCTCACTTTTCTTCCCCCGTTTTCCCTTCCCCTACACCAGGGGTGAAATGCTCCCGGTTTGCTTGTGCCTTTTGGTCGCCGTAGAGCCGGTCACCAAGGTAGCGCGAGGCTCCGCCCACCCGCCCGGACGCCGCCATTTGGGTTCTTTTACCCTCTGCGCATGCGCAAAGCGTTCTGTGCATGCGCAGAGGGTAAAAACCCAAACGCCGGCGTCCGGGCGGAGCCTTACGCTACCTTGGCGACCGGCTCTATGGCGACCGACAGGCACGAGCGAACCGGGAGCATTTCACCCCTGCCCTACACTCTTGTCCTCTTATTTGCTTTTGTATTTTGTATTTTATCATACCTTACAACCTAACAAAAATTTCAGAAAGCTTTATTCTGTGTGGAACTCCTTCCACCCCATCTCAAATCTCCGGCATTCAGATACCGGGAGCCAGAGGGACAGGTAAGTAGATCAGAGTTGGTATTCACTTACTTTCCCTACCGGTTCGCAAATGTGAGCGCGCGGGCCTTGCTTTGCTCACGCGCGCAGCTTCAAAATGTGCCTAAATAGGACGGCATAGTTCCAGGGCGGGTGGGCAGGCCCACCCGCAGGTCGCTACTACCGGTTCGCCCGAACCGGTCCGAACCGGCTGAATACCACCTCTGAAGTAGATCCAGGTGAGTGGATCTCCTTCTTCCCTCCTTGCATGCAGACAGACCACTTGAAAACCACCCGGCGGGGGGGCCTTCTCGCGCGCCCGTCCTCCGCAGGGACTCACCAGTGGTGATGTATTCTGCCACAAGCTCGGATTCAACCACGGCAATTGACGGACTTTCGGGAGAATGCTGCTTCTCCTGGGTCATGTGAATCGGGACGGCCATTTGGCTGAGGTCGATGGTGGCCTGCCGAGGCTTGGTTTCCAACTTCTCTTTGACTGTTGTGGCAAAAACGAAGGGGGTGAAGTAACAAGCCTGGGGGAGGGGGGGGTTGACTGTCTACAGGGGTTGTCCCCAAGGTGTGCTCCACAAAGTCAAGATGGTGGCCACGACGCATCTAAAACACAGGCGAAGTGCCGATTGTATCGTCGCGGTCTGCCATTTGATTTTTATTTTTGACACCACGCCCTAAGGCACGGAAGTCAAACTCAAGGCCCGGGAGGCCGGATCCGGCCCGCAGGGTGCTTAGATCTGGCCCGCAGGGCTGCCCTGGAAACAGCAAAGGACCGGCCCATGGTGCCTCTGCCAGCAAAAACGGAGCTCGGGAGGGCCACTGAGCTCCATTTTTGCTGGCAGAGGGTTGCAGGAGGCCGTCACAGCCAAAAACAGAGCTCGGGAGCCCGTTTTCACTGGCAGAGGGCTCGGGCCACTACAGTCGCCCCCAACACGAGTGATGTCGAGCTGGCCACGCCTACCCCAGCCACACCCACCCCGGCCCCCGAGGTCAAACACAACCCTGATGCGGCCCTCAACGAAATCGAGTTTCCTAAGGACACTGTCTTTTTTCAGCATTTATCATTTTTATTATATTATATAAAATACAAAAAAATAATAATAGGAAATTAAGGGAGGGAAAGGGAATGGGGAAAAGGGGGTGTGAGATACAAGGGGGGAAGAGAAAAAGAAAGAAAAAGGGGCATTGACTTACAACCCTTCCTAGCACAGTACAAGGTAAACACACTCCAGCCTCAACTTTTTGCTTTTACACGTTAATATATAACTAGCCATTTCTATAACACCAAACCATCAACAAAACCAAGATCAAAGTTTCATTTTTTTTTCTTCAGAAGCACAAATTCCAGAAGTGATATCCAAATAAGAACATATTTTCCTCTTTAAATAAAGTAATCAATTTAACCATTCCTGCTTTATCTTCCTTGCTATGGAAATAAAGTGTATTTCTATTTGCACCCAGTCGTCTTTGTAAACGGTCACCATTTTTTTATTTACAAAATTTATTGTGTTTTTTCAAATTCTTTGGCCTTACTGGGGGAAAAAGGAGGGTCGGGGGGCTTTTTTTTCCCCTTTCACCTTCCTTTTTCCTTCAAAATACTAAACTTTTTTTTAAAAAAAAAACACTTTTTTTTAAATCAATACTTTCCAATACATCTTATTCTTTGACTTTCATACAAGCTTTAAACTTCAATATTGCATAGTTTGGTGAGAGGGAGCTAAATGTAATATTGACGTTTAAATGCAATAAGGACACTCCTGTCTTATTTTGTTTCAAGGATTCTTCAAACCACCAGGTTGGAAGAAGTCCTCCAACCCAACTGGACAGCCAACGATCAGTTCAGAAAATCCACCGGATGATTCCCTGATAGGAAAAAGAGCTTCCCTGTTAAAGCTCATCTTAGTCCAGTCTTGGGTTACTAGTGACCAACTCGATGCTTCTAGGTTGCTCAAAAAGTGGAGGGTTGGAGATATCTCCTTGTCCTGCCATTATTCCCATGCAACTGGTTAACTTGAAGGCATCTGCCCAACCTTCTGGAGTTAACACTGAAGCTCAGTGGCTCGCCTGAAATCCTAGCAAGAAAATAATGGGAAGTGGCATCGCGAATCAAACCAGGTCCGCCTGAGAACTTTCGGCTCTTAGAAATAAGACAGAAAAGACAACATTCCAGAGAGTTTCCACAAGGCAACTGGGGGAACACTTGAGGTTTTCGGATATTCACCTGTCGTCTGCTGGAGCTCCAACAAGGCCTTAATGGTCGACGTCGCAGACTGAGCTTCGCCAGAGACATCTTGATAGATGATGGTGGGGCTGGAATCCACAGAGATTTCGTGTTCCGACCAATCCTGGCTCCGGGAAGCAATGACGTGGACCACGGGCTGGGAATCTGAGACAAAGAAAGATGGACCTTAGTTGGCTTCTCTCTTTCACAAGAACGTCCTTTATGGTGTCTCCACAGCCATGTCCTTCTGTTATGCTTGTAGCTGGCCATGCTTCATTTTAACATACGGACATGGGAGGAAGCCAAAACTAATTTGTTATCAAGGATGCTAGTCCAGCAGAGATTCTGTTCTGTTCTGCCCTGCTCTTGTCTTCTCTTCTTCTGTTCTCTTCTCTTCTCTTCTCCTATTCACTTCTCTTCTCTTCTCTTCCTCTCCTCTCCTCTCCTTCTATCCTCTCCTCTCCTCTCCTCTCCTCTCCTCTTTCCTATTTCCTCTTTCCTATATTCTATTCTCTATATTCTATTTCCTATATTCTATTCTATTCTATCTTCTCTTCTCTTCTCTTCTCTCCTCTTTCCTATTTCCTATCTTCTCTTCTCTTCTCCTCTCCTCTCCTCTTTCCTCTTTCCTATATTCTATTCTCTATATTCTATTTCCTATATTCTATTCTATTCTATTCTATCTTCTCTTCTCTCCTCTCCTCTTTCCTATTTCCTATCTTCTCTTCTCTTCTCTTCTCCTCTCCTCTTTCCTATTTCCTCTTTCCTATATTCTATTCTCTATATTCTATTTCCTATATTCTATTCTATTCTATTCTATTCTATCTTCTCTTCTCTCTTCTCTTCTCTCCTCTTCTCTTTCCTATTTCCTCTCTTCTCTTCTCCTCTCCTCTCCTCTCCTATTCCATTCCATCTTCTCTTCTCTTCTCTTCTCTTTTCTCTTCTCTTCCCTTCCCTTCTCCTCTCCTCTCCTATTCTATTCTATTCTTCTGTTATATTCCATTCCATTCTTCTATTCTTTCTCTTCTCTTCTCTTCTAGCAATAGCACTTAGACTTATATACCGCTTCATAGTGCTTTACAGCCCTCTCTAAGCGGTTCACAGAGTCAGCATATTGCCCCCAACAATCTGGGTCCTCATTTTACCCACCTCGGAAGGATGGAAGGCTGAGTCAACCTTGAGCCGGTGAGATTTGAACCGCCGAACTGCAGCTAGCAGTCAGCTGAAGTAGCCTGCAGTGCTGCACTCTAACCACTGCGCCACCTCTTCTGTTATTCTTTCTTTCCTCTCTCCTGTCCATACCTCTACCTCTACCTCTACCCTACTCTACGAAGGTGGTTTCGTTGCTCATCCAAGCAACTCCCATCACTCAAAACTCACATTCCAGAGTCACTGGAACGTGCCAACTCTTGCCAAACCAACTTCAGGGGTTTCTTCCCAAAACGGCTTGCAATATGTCAGTGAAGACTCAATCACCCAGGCCAAAGGTGTCTAAAGGTTGAATCGTGGCAAATGGACCAAACTTTGTTGATCTGAGACATGGCTGGTGGGACATTATTATTATTATTATTATTATTATTATTATTATTATTATTATTATTATTATTATTATTATTATTATTATAAAATTTTATTCATAAACATTTTGAATACAGTATATTGTCAGGGTATATCATTTACAAAAGAAGAACAAGGAAAAGACAGTAAAAAATATTAACACATATACTGGTAACAATAGTAATAATGTAACCGAATAGTTTTGGCTAAATTTCTTTTTATATTAGCTTATTTATAATTCTGTTAAATATATTGGCATATTTATAGTTATAAACCGTCTTTATATTTAATTCACACATATTCTTTCTTCATCTAATTTCTACCTCTTATCTCTAACCACTCATAAAATCTATTCCATATCAAGTAATATTCTCTGTCTTCTTTATCTTTTATTTTTAAAGTCAGTCTGTCCATCTCAGCACAATCTAAAGATCTATCACAATCTATCATAACCCTCCAGCATTATGCCCAATGAAAATACTTCTGGTTTCAGGTCTATACGTTGCTTAATCATCTTTTCCAACCAGGTATGTATTTTCTTCCAATATTTTCTTGCTTTCATACAAGTCCACCACATGCGGCTGGTGGGACTTTAAAGGAGTGATAGAACACCAGGCAGGACTGCCATTCTAGGCTCTGCCTGCATCTGAACTCAGATGTTCTTGCTGCTCCCAACCTGTATCTTTACTAGGTCTCAATTACCTGGATACTACAGAGTACATATGCGTAGTGCTTCCTACCTCAATTCCACTCATTATACTCATCATTCCTTCTGCCACCTGAGAGCATTCAGAACCCAAATGATAAATCAAGATTAAAACTGCATGGAAAGATAGACTTTGCTCTTGTAGACATATGGCAGCATGGACTTGTCCAGAGTAGGCCCTCGAGATCCTTCAAATACCGGACTACAGGTAGTGTCATGCCCCCGTCGGAGTCTGACTCTGCGGCGGAAGATGAGCTGGAACAAGAACTGACAGCCAGTGAGAGGGCAGCTCCGTTGGCCTTGGAGGAAACTGGGGAAGGGCAGAGTCAGGCCAGGCCAGGCTGTTCGGAATTAGCAAGGCCTGCAGGCAGGGAGGAACAGAGCTCAGCCAAGGAGCAGGAACCACCCCCTTCTGATGCAAGGGCTTGGAGAGTGCAGAGGAGGCGGGATCAGCTCAGACGGAGGCGGCCACTCACGGGGAGAGCGCCCCGCCCAGCTTCACCAGGCACACCTGGGGAATGAGACTTAAGGNTGACAAGAATCCTTGCATTCCTGTGTGGCGTTCTGGACTGATTATCTGGATCTTTTGCTCCCTGAACTCCTTGCTTTGTTCTTGTTTTGCTAAATAAATTTGGGATTTATTGCCGTTCAGCCTTGGTGCAGACAGCGCTGGGCTGGACTAATTGCGACCAGAGGCTGTTTGAGGTTTGTTTGGGGGAGATTTGGAGCACTAAAAGGGCCGGTTTGAACTGCCGGCTGTTGGTGTTATCTCTGTGCCGTGCCCTGGGTCATCACAGCTAGTCTGTGACTTACAATCAATGGTTTAGTGACCGTTCAGTTATAACAGAACTGAAAACAGTGTCTTATGACCGTTTTTCACACGATCGTGGCAGCATCCCCCAGTGGTCACGTAACCAAAATTCAGACGCTTGGCAACAGGCTCATATTTATGACGACTGCAGTGTCCCTGGGGTCGTGCGATCCACCTTTGGTGACTTTCTGACCAGCAAAGTCAACGGGCGAAGCCAGATTCACTTAACAAGCGTTGTTTCTAACTTAACGACGGCAGCGATTCACTTCAACAACGGCAGCCCGAAAGGTTGCCAAATGGGGCAAAACTCACTTCACAACTGTACTGCTTAGCAACAGAAAAATTGGGCTTAATTGTGGTTATAAGTCGAGGACTATTTACACAAGACAAATGGGGAATTCCTCCACCCTCCCATGTTGCTGATCTGAGAGTCCCAGAATCCCTCTCCAAGTTTCCATTGAGGAAGGTGGGAATTATCAACCGGTGTGTGTGAGTGACAGTGTGTGTGTGTGTGTGTGTGTGTGTGTGTGTGTGTGTGTGAATACCCAGAGTGAAGTGGGGTAAAAATGCTCCTATCTGTCTTGTCCCTGTCGAAGCCTGAATCTGTGGAGGAAGACTAGCTGGAACTGGAGCCGACAGAGACAGAGACCGAGGGGGTGATGTCTTTGGCTTCGGAGGAATGTGGGGAGGAGCAGGCCGAGTCAGGCCAGGGCCTTTCAGGATTGGAATGGCTTGTAGGCAGGGAGGAACAGAGGCAGGATGACCAAGAACGGGCTAAGCAGTGAACATGAGAGGCGGAGCTCAGGCGATGAGCAAGGACCACCCCCTCCTGATCCTCGAGCACGGAGAGTGGAGAGAAGGCGAGAACAGCGCATGCTGACTTGGTTACTCGGGAGGAGAGCGCCCCACCCATGTACACAAGGCACACCTGGGGACTGAGACTTAGGGAGACGCTGTGGGGAGGGGCATTTGAACAAATGCTGAATTCATGGAGTGTTGTGTGCCATTGCTGACGTTGGACATTTCCTGGACTTCTTGCTTTATTTCTTGCTTCCTGGATTCATTGACTTATTCCTTTGCCCTGCTGGATTTCTTGCTTTGCAGCCGTTGTGCTCACAGAGTTGGGCTGGACTACTTGCAGCCAGAGGGCTGCTGGAGGTGTGTGTGTGTGTGTGTGTGTGTGTGTGTGTGTGTGTGTGTGTGATCACTGCTCTGAGACTTGCCAGAAACATGGGAGCATTTGGGGGGAAATGGAGCAATAAAGGGGTGGTTTGAACTATCAGCTGACTGTGTTGCCTCTGTGCCGTGCCCCTAGTCATCACACTAACTTTGTACTGCAACTTCTCTGAAGTTCACCAAGCTAGCTGGGGAGAATAGAACCAAGAGTCTAGCTAGAACAGTGGTCTCCAAACGCAGTCACTTTAAGACTTGAGGACTTCGACTCCCAGAATTCCCCAGCCAACCATGAGAATTCTGGGAGTTGAAGTTCACAAGTCTTAAAAGTGGCCAAGCCTGAAGATCCCTGGGCTAGGACTTTCTCTCCCTGGACAGACTGACAGAAATGATCCAAGGGGACCTAAAAGGACTTCTCCAGAAAATACCAACCCCAGTAGATTCCCCGAGTCAAATCTCTACGTCGTTCACCTTGGGCACTTTGGATAGACTCCACCGAAGAGGAACTGCTGTCGGTGTACACCAGGGGTTCTTCCTTCACCTCTGGCAGGAAAGCGTTGCTGGTTTCCACCACGCGAGAGGCCTGTTGAAGGGTCTCCGTCACCAGCTGTCTTGCCTGCTCGCTGACCACCGTGGCCTGGAAGGTCACCGGCTTGGGTTTGATGAGGACCTACAAGGAAAGCAAAGTGTTCTGGCTTCAGGGGTCAGGATCCACACGGACATCTTTCCCACAGCCAGTGGGGGGGAAGTAGGGGATGGGAGAAAGGGCCCCCAGAAGCGGTGCTCCATTAGCAGTTCCCTGCTTACAACAGGGGCTGCCACTAAGAAGAGGGGGTCAAGCTATTCTCTCCAAAGCCCCTGAAGGCAGGACAAGAAGCAATGGGTGGAAACTAATCAAGGAGAGAAGCAACCTGGAATTAAGGAGAAATTTCCTGACAGTCAGAACAATTAATCAGTGGAACAACTTGCCTCCAGAAGTTGTGAATGCTCCAACACTGGAAGTTTTTAAGAAGAGATTGGACAATACATTTTTCTGCAATGGTATAGCGTTTCCTGCTTGAGCAGGGGGTTGGACTAGAAGACCTCCAAGTTCCCTTCCAACTCTGTTATTCCACTCCACTCCATTCTATATTCTACTCTACTCTACTCTACTCTACTCTACTCTACTCTACTCTACTCTACTCTACTCTA
>QLTV01004406.1:848430-860624 GCA_003457575.1 Thermophis baileyi
GACTTATATACCGCTTCACAGTGCTTTTACAGCCCTCTCTAAGCGGTTTACAGAGTCAGCATGTTGCCCTCAACAATCCTCGCTTGACCGACCTCGGAAGGACGGAAGGCTGAGTCAATCTTGAGCCAGTCAGCATCGAACTGCTGACAGTCGGCAGAATTAGTCTGCAATACTGCATTCTAACCACTGTTAGGCTCTTAGGATGTTTCTCCTTAATTCCAGGTTGCTTCTCTCCTTAGTTAGTTTCCATCCTTTGTTTCCTGTCCTGCCCTCAGGTGCTTTGGAGGATAGGTTTGTGGTGATGCCCGTAGCTCAGGGAATGTACTTCAGCGGAAGCCGTGGGCACGCCAGCACCTGGGTCCCTGGAGACAGAGTAACTGCAGGGTGCCAGCCTCTCCTTCTGGCCAGCAGTCTCACCAGAGTCAAGGCATTCAGTCATAACGTCCATAATTTTAACAGTTAACAGAGTTGGAAGGGACCTTGTAGGTCATCTAGTCCAACCCCCTGCCTAAGCAGGAGAACCTACACCATTCCTGAGGGGTTGACCCCCTCCTCTTTGTGGCAACCCCTCAAATACTGGAATACTGCTATCGTGTCCCCCTGTAGTCCTTCTTTTCTCTAGACTGGCCAAACCCAAATCCTGCAACCGTTCTTCATATTTCTCATGCGACCCCTTGGGAAAATTAATGGCCCACCCTTGATGTTGACTCTTTTTTCTCATCCAAGGACTTAAATAAAACCGGCTTACCTGAGTTTTCCCTTGCTGTCCATATACAATTTTGGTGGGGATAATTTTGGTTGCCGGCTGGACACTGGAGCCAATACCTTTTGGCTGCGTAACGATCATTTTCGTGATGGGACGGGTGGCAGTGATGATGGCTGGTTTGGCACCGGCTGGAACGGCTTGGATCGTTTTCTCTCCCTGTAAACAACAACAACAATTTAATGTCCTACGGGCTTTTGTTCTGCAAAACTCCAGGGTTAGGGAATCATGGTGGATAAAAATCGATGTTTTTTTAAAAAAAAAATATCAAAAAAATCAGATTTTTAAAAAAATTTAAATCGGATTTTTTTTTTATTTTTATCAAATTTATTTTAATAAAATGCTTTTGGAGTAAACATTTATCTAAAGATAGTTTTCTATTTAAGATACATTAATAATTTAGTTTATTCAGCATGAAATGGAGCTTAGTTATGTAGCATGAGGCTATATATCAATGTTGGCAAACCTTTTCGGCACCGAGTGCCAAAACGTGAGCGTGCACGAACCTGCTGCCCTGTGCGCCCGAGCCGGTCAGGCGCTCCGGACCGCGGATGCGCGTCGGTGCCGCGGGCTGGGGCCGCGTAAGAAGCCCGTCCTGGCCGGCAGCTCTGCTCCCCTTGCTCTTCCGGGTTCTGGCGCACCGGCCAACTGGTCTTCACACGTGCGGGAGTGCCAGAAACCGGAAGACCAGGTGGCCAGTGCTCCTGGTGCGCGCATGCGCACCGGGCGACTGCTCTTCCACTTTCTGGCGCTCCCGCACACGTGAAGACCGGCTGGCTGGCTTGCCAGAACCCAGAAGAGCAACAGGCGACGGCTCCGCGTGCCCGGAGAGATGGCTCTGCGTGCCACTTCCGGCACGCGTGCCATAGGTTCGCCATCACGGCTATATATTCTGCAATATTGCGGCTGTCGGTGAGTCAACAACGGGTCAGAGGGAGGAGCCGCTGCGGGACAGAGATGAGAATTGCTCTTTAAAAATTATGATTTAAATCGAGTTGATTTAAATCAAGCCTTTTTACTAGTGATTTAAATCGTGATTTAAATCGACTTGATTTCAATCAAATCCACCCTGTAGGGAATACAGCTACTTTGTCAGAGTTTTGCAGCGTGACTAGTATTATAAGGTAAACCCAGGAGCAAAACACAATACACAGCACACAGAGCCTTTAGATAATTAACAGTGGTTTATATACAACTAAATATATACATACGTATACGTGGTAGATACCTTATCATACAGCTACGGACACAGGGAGAGCAATGAGATACACGACGAGAGAGAGAGAGAGAGAGAGAGAGAGAGAGAGATACGCCCTCTAATGGCCACCTATATATAGACACCTCTTAAAACGGTAACAGTCTTGTGTGGACCCCATCAGAGTCTTAAACTGGCGATGTCAATGCTGAATCATTCCTATTGCATCAGCTTACATCTGGTCAGCTCTTAAATCACAATACCTTAACATACTTCTCTACCAATACAGGTAGTCCTTGACTTAACAACTGTTCATTTAGTGACCGTTCAAAGGCACGCTGTAAAAAAAGTGACTTAAGAGCGGTCCTCACGCTTACAACAAGCGCACCATTCCCTATGATCAAGGGAATCGAAATTCGGGGACTCGGCAACCAGCATGTTATTTTTATGATGGTTGCAGCATTCTGAGGTCACGTGATCACAATTTGCGACTTTCCCAGCCAGATTCAGACAAGCAAAGTCAATGGGGGAAGTCCCAAAGGGGATTTTTTTCCCAAGAGGCAACCGGACTTTCTGGTTTTTCCTTGAAGACGTTTCGCTTCTCATCCAAGAAGCTGACCGGATGGTGGAGGATGGAAGGATCGATATTCCTTGCAGACAGCTGGTCATTTGCATCCTTTTAAAGAGTCTTTGAGGCCACTTGGAGTCTACCTGTATCCTCAGGGTCACCTGAGTATACAAGTAATGGTTCCCGTAGTCTGCAATTTTTTTCTCTGGAAATCCATTCCTACTCCCACACCATTCCAAGGGTGTTCATCCCAAATTGTATAGCTAAAAGTCTATGGAGATTCACTGTCATCCAGGTCACGGTTGTCCCAAAGGGCTTTTTTTTCAGGAGGCGACTGGACTTTCTTGTTTTTTCTTTTGAAGACGTTTTGCTTATCATCCAAGAAGATTCTTAAGCTCTGACAGGATAGTGACCTGGATGATTGAGAATCTCTACAGACTTTTAGCTATACAATTTGGGAGAAGGCTGCACACCCATTTCCACCACTCAGGTGACCCTGAGGACACAGATAAACCTCCAAGTGGCCTCAACGACCCTCTAAAAAGAACACAAATGACCAGCTGTCTGCAAGGAGTATAAATCCCTCCATCCTTCACCATCCAGTCAGAGCTGAAGAAGCTTCTCGGATGAGAAGCGAAACGTCTTCAAAGAAAACCCAAGAAAGTCCGGTTGCCTCCTGAAAAAAAGCACCTTTGGGACAACCAGGACCTGGATGATGGAGAACCTCCATAGTCAATGGGGGAAGCTTAACAACTACACAATTCACTTAATGGCAGCGTCGTCTAGCAATCGGAATTCTGGTTCCAATTGTGGTTGTACATCAAGGACCTGTAGAAATTTTGCCTCTTGATCAGGAATGTTGGATTTAAAAAAAAAAAAAGATTCTGTAGCTTGAAAAAAAAATGAAAACCTTTGCTCTACAAACCTAAGCAAGGTTACTTTTTTAAAAATCCCTAATAACTATGCATCCAACAGCATTTTCCCAGAATGTGTGCTATTCGCCTAAAATCTTTTGATTTCCAGACGTTTTTTCATAATCATCTGCAGAAACCATCGAAATGTTTCCAGAAGAGTCACACATAAACCAAGTTTGTTTTAATGGCATTCTTTACAAATTAAGCTTATCTTTTTTTTCCAGAGTGAAAACAACAACAGCCCCCCCCAACCCCAATGCAGGTAATCCTTGACTTATAACCACAATTGGAACAATTTCTGTGGCTAAAGCAGGGCCATTCAACAAGTCACACTGGCTTTTATGACCTTTTTTTTTGTTTTTGCCATGGATGTTAACTCATCGCCTCGGTTGCTAAGTGAATCAGGCAGTCATGAAATGAATTTAGCTTCTCCCATCCGTGGGGATGCTGTGATGGGCATAAATGCAAGGACCAGTTGTAAGTGTTTTTCCAGTGCCATTATAACTTCAAACGGTTGCTAAACAAATGGTGGTTAACTCAAGGACTACTTAGCCACTGTATAAAAACTGAAAGCAACCCCAACTCCCTTCTAGCACTGATGATGTTACCTAGCTGGGTAATGAAACATCTGCAAGAAAACAACCCAGCTCAGAGAGCGCGAAGGACCCCACAGTCCTCCTCCTTCTCCCTCTTCCTTCCCCACTCCTCCTTCTCCCTGCAAACCCCACTCCCTTCTAGCACTGATGATGTTTCCTAGTTGGGTCATGAAATGTCTGCAAGAAAACAACCAAGCTCAGAGAGCACCAAGGACTCCACAGTCCTCTTCCTCCTCCCCCCTCCTCCTCCTCCTCTCCCGCTTCCTTCTAGCACTGATGATGTTACCTAGTTGGGTAATGAAACATCTACAAGAAAACAACCAAGCTCAGAGAGCACCAAGGAGCCCACAGTCCGAGCTCAGCGAGCACCAAGGACTCCACAGTCCTCCTCCTCCTCCCATTCTCCCTCTCCACAAACCCCTCTCCCTTCTAGCACTGATGATGTTACCTAGCTGGGTAATGAAACGTCTGCAAGAAAACCACCGAGCTCAGGGAGCACCAAGGACTCCACAGTCCTCCTCCTCCTCCCATTCTCCCTCTCCACAAACCCCTCTCCCTTCTAGCACTGATGATGTTACCTAGCTGGGTAATGAAACGTCTGCAAGAAAACCACCGAGCTCAGGGAGCACCAAGGACCCCACATTTCCCAGACAGTCGCGTCTCCCAAGATACTTAGGCAAGTTCAACCCAAAGATTTTTGGGTTTCTTCCCCCAAATTCTCACACTCAAGATCAAACCTTTCCGAGATTCAGTCATCTCACCAGATCCGGGCCAAGGATTAGTAGCGAGAAATTCGCTTTGATCGTGCGGGTTTCCTAGGTGGCATCTGAGGTAGTCGCTGACACCGATCCCCCCTGAACGCACCAGGTCCTTTTATGGGCCACCAGAGGTTTGCGATGACCCAGGGCACGGCACAGAGGCAACACAGGCAGGTGGCAGTTCAAACCGCCCCTTTATTGCTCCAAATTCCCCCCCCCAAATACTCCCACGTTTCTGGCAAGTCCCAGAGCCAAGGGATGACACACACACGCGCGCGCACACACACACACACACACACACACACACACACACACACACACACCCACACACACACACCTCAAGCAGCCTCTGGCTGCAAATAGTCCAGTCCAATACTGTGAGCACCACGGCTGCAAGCAAGAAACTCCAGCAGGCAAGTCGAAGAGTCCCGAAAGCCAAGAAGCAAGGCAAGAATCCAAAAATCAAGAAGGAATCCAGGAAAGTTCAAACGTCGGCACTCAACACTTCAGGAATTCAGCGTTTGTTCCCGACAAATGCCCCTCCCCACAGCGTCTCCTTAAATCTCAGTTCCCCAGGTGTGCCTTGTGAAGAGGGGCGGGGCGCTCTCCACCTGAGTAGACGAGTCAGTCTGTGCTGTTCTCGCCTTCTCTCCACTCTCCGTGCTCGAGGATCAGGAGGGGGCGGTCCCTGCTCATTGCCTGAGCTCTGTCGCTCATGTTCCCTGCTTAGCCTCTCGCTTAACCTCTCTTCGTCATCCTATCCGTTCCTCTCTGCCTACAAGCCGTCCTAATCCTGAAAAGCCCTGGTCTGACTGGGCCTGCTCTTCCCCGTTTTCCTCCGAAGCCAAGGAAGCCGCCCCCTCGATCTCTGTCGGCTCCAGTTCCAGCTCGTCTTCCCCCAGAGGTTCAGGCTCTGACAGGGGCATGACAGTGTTGCTTTTCTCGGGCGGATGTGAACTTACCCCTGCGTTCAACAATGTCGTGACCACATTTTTGCCGGGAAGTCCTTGAATCGTGGTGCCCTTTCCTGCGGTTTTCTGCACGACAATGACATTGGGCTTCGACGTCACCGGGATCGTGGTGATCTTGGTGGTCGTTCCTTGAGAGGAAGGAAAACAGCAAAGGCCACGGATTTGAAGGAGGAGCCAAGGCTCACGGTTTCGTTCCTGGCACATTACAGGGAGTCAGGGGTGAAATGCTACCGGTTCGGGCCGGTTCACCCGAACTGGTAGTAAAAAAATGCTACATAGCCATGCCCACCCAGTCACATGACCCCACCAAGCCACACCCACAGAACCAGTAAGAAAAAAATTTAATTTCACCACTGCAGGGAGTCCTTGACTTACGACCATAACGGGAGCCCCAAATTTCCGTTGCTAAGCGAACTAGTCCAACTAATTGGGAGCATTACTCGGAACCCTGACAGAAGGTTGTTGAGTGAATTTTGCCCCGTTTTACAACCTGTCTTGCCGTTGTTAAGCAAATCATTGCGATGGTTGAGTTAGTGACACGGTTGTTAAGCAAACCCGGCTTCCCCATTTGACTTGGCTTGACTTGGTCGCCCAAGGGGATCAAGTGACCTGGGGACACTGTGACCGTCGTAAATATGAGCCAGTTGCCAAGCATCTGAATTTGGATTACATGACCATGGGGGGGCGCGCTGCAACGGTTGCTAAGTGTGAAAACTGGTCGTAAGTCACTTTGTTTAGTGCTGTTGTAACTTCGAAGGGTCCCTTAAAGAATGGTCGTAAGTCGAGGACCACCTGTAGAGGGGCAATCACAGGTGAGAACCCTGACTGCACCGTTTTCTTTCCTTAATGTGGGGACGGGGAAACCATTGATGAGACCCCAGAACCCCTTCCCCATTCAGGGCAAGGGAGGGATCCAAACTGCCTAAGGACCCCTTTGATTTCGCCTTAGAAAACATGGCTGTGTAGGAGCCGTGGTGGCGCAGTGGTTAGAGTGCAGTATTGCAGGCTAACTCTGCCCACTGCCAGCAGTTCGATCCTGACCGGCTGAAGGTTGACTCAGCCTTCCATCCTTCCGAGGTGGGTAAAATGACGACCCAGATTGTTGGGGGCAAGAGGCTGACTCTGAAAACCGCTTAGAGAGGGCTGGAAAGCACTGTGAAGCGGTATATAAGTCTAAGGGCTATTGCTATTTCTTCCTTCCCTTTCCCCCTCCACCCTTCCTTTCCCTTTCTCTTTCCTCTTCCACTTTGTCTTCCTCTCTCTTCCCCTTCCTCCTTGTCCACTTCCTTCCTTCCCTTTTATTTTCCCTTCCCTTTTGGCTTCTTCATCCTCTTCTTTCTCCCTTCCTCCTTCTCCCCTCCGTTCCTTCCTTCTCTTCCCTTTCTCCTTCCTCTTCCATCTCGTCTTCCCCCTCTCTTCCCCTTCCTTCTACACTTCCTTCCCTTTTCTTTTCCCTTCTTCATCCTCTTCTTTCTCCCTTCCTTCTCCCCTTCCCTTCCTCCCTCTCTCCCCTTCCCTCCCTCCTTCTCCTTCTGGTGGCGTGGTGGCACAGTGGATAGAACGCAGAATTGCAGACTCTGCCAACTGCCAGTAGTTCGATCTTGACCGGCTCAAGGTTGACTCAGCCTTCCATCCTTCTGAGGTGGGTAAAATGAGGACCCAGATTGTTGGGGACAAGAGGCTGACTCTGTAAACCGCTTAGAGAGGGCTGTAAAGCACTGTGAAGCGGTATATAAGTCTAAGGGCTATTGCTCTTGTGTATTTATCTTTTTATTATTTTGTTCTTACTGTGTATAGGTGTTGTAAAATATTTATCTTTTTAATACTGTAAACTGCCCAGAATTACATTGGGGTAAGATGGGCAGCCAATAAATTTAATAAATAATAATAATACAGGTGGTCCTCGCCTTACAGCCACAAGTGAGCCCAAACTTTCTGTGGCTAAGTGAAACCTTTGTTAAGTGAATTTCGCCCTGTTTTACAACCTTCCTTGCCACATTCGCTGTTAAGCGAACCACCGCACTTGTCCAATTAGTAACGCGGTTGTTAAACGAAATCGGGCATCCCCGTTGACTTTGCTTGTCAGGAGGTCGCAAAAGGGGAACAGGTGACCCCCCCCCGGACACTGCAACTGTCGTAAATAGGAGTCAGTGACCAAGCTGTTTTGAATTTTGATCACGCGACTGTGGGGACGCTACAACGGTCGTAGGAACAGTTAAAAGTCGCTTCTCGGTGCCGTTGTGACTGAACGGTCGCTAAATGAAGTGTTGTAAGTCAAAGTCCACCTGTACCGACGAGATGAAAAGCCCCTGGTGTTGCCAAGACCCTCGGGAAGAAATCAAGACAAATGGTTTACTAGAGCAGGGGTCTCCAACCTTGGCAACTTTACGACTTGTGGACTTCAACTCCCAGAATTCCTCGTCCACAAGTCGTAAAGTTGCTGGCTGAGGAATTCTGGGAGTTGAAGTCCACAAGTCGTAAAGTTGTCAAGGTTGAAGACCCCTGTACTAGAGCATTGCTGGGTACCTTTTTGCTGAAAATAGGTCTTCATCAGGGAGTTACCTTAAAGAAAAGTGAAAATAAAATAGGTTGATCTACAGACAATGTCATTTACTCGGGAAACTTAGGGTGGAAAGTTTCTGAGAGGCTGTTAAACATCTGACACTCATTGCAACATTTTCAGGACAGGCAGAGTCCTCGACGTACGACCGCAATCGAGGCCCCCCCCTCCCCCAATTTCCGCGGCTAAGCGTGACAGTGAAGTTTCGCCCCGTTTTACGACTGTCCTTAACACAGTTATTAAGAGAATCACTGCAGTTCTTAAACTGTTGTTAAGTGAATCCGGGCTTCCCCATCGGCTTTGCTTGTCAGGAGGTCGTAAAAGGGGAATCACTTCGACCGTCATAAATACGAGCCGGTTGCCTAATTCTGATCACGTGACCCCGGGGATGGCCGCAACGGTCGCTGAGTGTGAAAAACAGCCGTAAGTCACATTTTCCGGTGCCGTTGTCATTTCAAACGGCCGCTGAGCGAACGGTCGTAAGTCGAGGGTTGCCTCTATAAAGGAAGTTGGAGTCAAGCTTCTCAGAACGAGGTTCGCTTCCTTCCCTTTTTAATCCTAGTTTTCCCCGATTGTGCCACACCTCCAAAATCCACATGATCACAGACGACCCCTTAACTGGCAATTGTTAAACGTGCACTTTAAAAAAAGACACCCACAGTGGGAAATAAAAGAGCCGAGGTGGCGCAGTGGTTAGAGTGCAGTACTGCAGGCTACTTCAGCTGACTGCTAGCTGCAGTTCAGCGGTTCAAATCTCACCGGCTCAAGGTTGACTCAGCCTTCCGTCCTTCCGAGGTGGGTAAAGTGAGGACCCAGATTGTTGGGGGCAAGAGGCTGACTCTGTGAACCGCTTAGAGAGGGCTGTAAAGCACTGTAAAGCGGTATATAAATCTAAGTGGTATTGCTATTGCTAATGCCGGTGTAACTTTGGTCACTAAACGAATTGCTGTAAGTAAAGGACTACCTGTATTAAGATCTGGGCTGCAATGATTCAGCGAACCACTACATGACACAGAATCTGCTAACACTCTGCTGCCCCTAGTGACTATCTTGATGTTTGCAGTTTGGTCATCTTCCCTTTATTTGTATGCAAAACATATAATAAATTGCTTGGGGATTTTTCTCCTTCCGCTGAAAGTAATGAGGCCCATGCCCCATCTCATCTGAGGAAGTCTGATGGACGGATCTGCCTTAAGAGCCGAGGTGGCGCCGTGGTTAGAGTGCAGCACTGCAGGCTACTTCAGCTGACTGCTAGCTGCAGTTCGGCGGTTGAAATCTCACCGGCTCAAGGTTGACTCGGCCTTCCATCCTTCCGAGGTGGGTAAAATGAGGACCCAGATTGTTGGGGGCAAGAGGCTGACTCTGTGAACCGCTTAGAGAGGGCTGTAAAGCACTGTGAAGCGGTATATAAGTCTAAGTGCTATTGCTATAAATATACCCAGAGACGCACAATCCTTACAAAGGAAGGCAAATCTACGTGTTCCTAGGATAACGCTGCAGGATCTAATCTCGGTCGGTCAATGGGACCAAAGGTTGAGTCTTCCAAGGTTTCGAACTCGTGTAGGAACCCATCCTTAGGGAGCTTCTCTCTAGCAGTGTGTGTGCTTTGAGCTATTCTGTGTGTGGTATTTATATGGTGCCTGGTTGTGTCTGGATTTTTAATTGTTGATTGGGGTGTTGATGGCCAGCTATTAAGTGATGATTGGCTGTTGTTTCCTTGTGCTGCTCCCAGAGGAGGCTCAAAGGCTCCCAGGTGTAACAATAAATTATGGTTTGCAGTTATGCCAGCATGCCAAAGAGACGGTCAAGGAGGCATATATGGCTGGGAGCAGGATTTCTGACTAAAGAACGATTAAAATGCAGCTTTTAAAGCAGCGGTTCTCAACCTGTGGGTCGCGACCCCTTTGGGGGTCGAACGACCATTTCACAGGGGTCGCCGTGCGCGTTAGCCCGCCATCTTGGTGCCACCGTCACTTGCAGGGGTGAAAAGGTCCCGGTTCTGCCGTGCCTGCGGGTCGCCGGACAGCTGGTAGCCCGGACGCCGCCATTTGGGTTCTTCTACCCTCTGCGCATGCACAGAATGCTTTGCGCATGCGCAGAGGGTAAAAGAACCCAAATGGTGGCATCCGGGTGGGTGGGCGGCGCCTCGCGCTACCTTGGTGACCGGCTCTACGGTGACCGACGGGGGTTGCGGGGGGGGTCATGCCATTAGAAAGGTTGAGAACCACTGTTTTAAAGGTTTGGGATTTTAGAATTTTGGCCTGTACTACTTTCTGTCTGGTTTCTGGCGTTGCAAGGCCTACAAATTTCAGTCACAGGGTATGTTGTGTTGACTGTCACTCTCCCTGTCAAGCCTTCATTTCCCATCATGGAAGATGTGTTTGACTTTGTAGGGCGTAGCAAACTGCACCCTGGTGCATACAACTCACACAGAAAATGTGTATCAAAATATAAAGAGCAGTGAATTGTTTTAAAAACTCATTGCACGAGCGATGAATGAAATTAGCTCACGAATGAAGGCGAATCTACGTGTCCCAGGATGGGTCAAGTCAACGGGACCGGAGGTTTACTCTTCCGAGTCACTTACAACAGGCACTATAAATACCACACACAGGACAGCACACACACTGTTAGAGAGAAGTTCCCTGAAGATGGGCTCCTGCATAAGTCCAAAAGCTCGGAAGACAAAACCTTTGGTCCCGGTGTGACCGACCCAGATTCTGTAAATTAAACTATGTATGAACTGGAGTGTCCAAACCTGTGGCCAGATATCTAGAAAAGGTATCAGGGGAGATGAACCATGTCCAAAACCGATTGCTAAAGTTGAACCTCAATTCCAGCCATTTGTAACACTTGTAAAACTCTGCCACATAGGCCGATAAGATAGACTGCACCGAGAGCAAAAGGTTTCTTTAGGACAGGAGTCCCCAAATTTGGCAACTTTAAGACTTGTGGACTTCAACTCCCAGAATTCTCCAGCCAGCTCTGCTGGCTGGAGAATTCTGGGAGTTGAAGTCCACAAGTCTTAAAGTTGCCAAATTTGAAGACCTCTACTTTAGGAAGTGACTTCCGGTGACTTCCGTTTTTCGTATGTTTTAGCGCCCAGTCCCCAGATCATCTTTGTTGCTTTTCTCTGCATTCTTTCTAGAGCAGGAGTGTCAAACTCAAGGCCTGGGGGCTGAATCCGGCCCGTGGGGTGCTTAAATCTGGCCCGCGCGGCTGCCCTGGAACAGCGAAGGACCGGCCCGTGGTACCTCTGCCAGCGAAAACGGAGCTTGGGAGGGCCGCACGCGCCCCCCCCCAAACTCCGTTTTCGCTGGCAGAGGGCTGCAGGAGGCTGTCGCAGCCAAAAATAGCAATAGCAATAGCACTTAGACTTATATACCGCTTCACAGTGCTTTACAGCCCTCTCTAAGCGGTTCACAGAGTCAGCATATTGCCCCCAACAATCTGGGTCCTCATTTTACCCACCTCGGAAGGATGGAAGGCTGAGTCAACCTTGAGCCGGTGAGATTTGAACCGCCGAACTGCAGCTAGCAGTCAGCTGAAGTAGCCTGCAGTGCTGCACTCTAACCACTGCGCCATCTCGGCACACGCAGCCCCCCAAGCTCCGCTGGCAGAGGGCTGGAGGCCATCACAGCCGAAAACGGACGTTGAGCTGGCCACCTACACGCTCCCCCCAAGGTCAAACACAACCCTGGTACAGCCCTCAATGAAATTGTGTTTGACACCCCTGTTCTAGAGTCTCAACATCCTTTTTACATCGTGGCGACCAAAACTGAATGCAGCATTCCAAGTGTGGCCTTACCAATGCACTATAAAGTGGTATTAACACTCCACGTGATCTTGAGTCTATCCCTCCATTAATC
>QLTV01004406.1:864715-885754 GCA_003457575.1 Thermophis baileyi
AGGAGGAAGGGCAGGAAAGAGGAGGGAGCGCTGGAAGGAAAGAATGAGAGAGGGAAAAGGGAAACAGAGAGAGAAGGGGGAGAGAAAGAAAAAGAGGGAGAGGGAAAAGAGAGAAAACCAAATGAAAGGGAGAGAAAGAGAGACAAATGAGGGAGAAAAGGGGAGAAAAAGAAATGAGAAAATGATGGAGAGAATGAGAGGAAAAGAGGGAGAAAGGAAGGAAGGAGAGAGGGAGGGAGAAAGGAGAGAGGGAGGGAGAGAGGAAGGAAGGAGAGAGGAAGGAAGGAGAGGAAGGAAGGAAGGAAGGAAGGAAGGGGTGGGTGGGAGAGAGGACAGAAAATTAGAGAAAGTTTAAGGACACAGCTAGGATTGTAGAGCAGGTTGACAAAACGTTAACATCCAGAGATTGTTAAAGTACAGATAAGTCCTCGACTTACAACCCTTTGTTTAGTGAACATTCAAAGTTACAACGGGACTGGAAAACTGACCGTTTTTCACACTTACGACCGTTGCAGCATCCCCATGGTCACCTGATCAAAAGTCAGGCGCTTGGCAACTGGCATGTACTTATGACGGTCGCGGTGTCCCTGGGGTCACGTGATCCCCTTTTGCGACCTCCCGACAAGCCAAGCCAATGGGGGAAGCCGGATTCACGTAACCAGCCCGTTCCTAACTTCACAATGGCAGCGATTCACTTACCAACTGTAGCAGGGAAGGCCGTAAAACGGGGACAAAGCTCACTTAACAACCGTCTTGGCTTAGTGATAGAAGTTTGGAGTTCAAGTGTGGCCGTACGTCGAGGACTGCCTCCATCCCCCCCCCAACCCCCCAACCCCCATCGCCGGGACGATACATCCCCTGTTTTACAATACCTGATTCTTGCTTGATCTGGATGGTGGGCTTAATGTTGGGGGGCAGAGGAGACTGCTGGGGGGCTGGGGGGGGCTGGGACGGAGGCGGGGCGGCTGGTGAAGCCGAAGTCAGCTGCTGCTTGGGAAACTGGGCGAGGATCTGGCTGGGCGTTCCCACCAGGCTTTTCGGAGACGGTAGCCGGGCTGCGGCCACCTTGATCGCTGAGGTGCACACACCTGGAAGAGAGGATGGCAGGATTGGGTGCCTTTCTCGATTTCAGCAGCCAAGAAAGCTAACACGATCCCTGGTTGTTTAAACAGGGGCACAGAATCAAAGTCTGGTGAAGGATTAGCACCGCTTTATAAAACCTTTAGTAAGGCCACACCTGGAATACTTGCATCCCGTTTTGGTCACATTACCAAAAAAGATGTTGAGACTTTGGAAAAAGTGCAGAGAAGAGCAACGAAGATGATTAAAGGCCTGGAGACTAAAACATATGAAGAACGGCTGCAGGATTTGGGTTTGGCCGGTCTAGAGAAAAGAAGGACTGGGGGGGACACGATAGCAGGGTTCCAGTATTTGAGGGGTTGCCACAAAGAAGAGGGGGGTCAATTTATTTTCCAAAGCACCGGAAGACAAAACAAGAAACAATGGATGGAAACTGATCAAGGAGAGAAGCAACCTGGAATTATAAGGAGAAACTTCCTAGCAGTGAGGACAATAAACCAGTGGAACAACTTGCCACCAGAAGTTGTGGGTGCTCCATCATTGGAGGTTTTTAAGAAGAGATTGGACAGTCACTTGTCTGAAATGACATAGGACAGGGGTGTCAAACTGGATTTCTTCAAGGGCCAGATCAGCATTGTAGTTCTCTGCGGGCCGGCCGAGGGGACGGGACGGATGCTTCCTGCAGCACGCTGCCGGCCAAAACGGGGTGCGGGGGGGACCTCGCACAGCCCCCCCCATGCCCCGTTTTGGCTGCCAGAGGCACCGCAGGCCAGTCCTTTGCTATTTCCAGGCCGGCCCCGTGGGCCAGATTTAAGCACCCCGCGGGGCAGATCCGGCCTTGAGTTTAACACCCCCTGATATAGGATCTCCTGCTCAAGCAGGGGGGTGGGGTGGACTAGAAGACCTCCAAGGTCCCTTCCACCTCTATTCTATTCTGATTAACTGTTTGCGCCCAGAGAGAGAAATACCTGTCGCTACCGAGAATCGAACTCACAAGCCTCCTGTTTACCAGGCGAGAATTCCACCTCCAGGCCACCACGCTTATCTCGTGCCGATCCTTAATCACTAAATTCTTGTGTGTAGGCATGAGCAAAAAAAAAATAAAAATAATAATAATATCTGAACTGGAATTTAATGTGCGGTCTGGATTCTTTGCATTCGCTGTCCAAGTTTTGCAGAGTGGAATAAAGGAACTTCTGACCCACAACAAATTGTTTGGTTGCTTTCGTGGTGTGGAGACAATAACTTGGTCCTAACACCAATTAAGACCAAGGAGCTTATAGTGGACTATAGAAAGAATAGATCAGACATCCAGCCCTTGCTTCTCAATGGAGACCGAGTGGAGCAAGTGGCCAGTTTTAAGTTTCTGGGTTATCATAAAAGAGGACCTGGCCTGGGGCACTCACATTGCAGCACTGGTCAAAAGGGCCCAGCAGAGATTATACTACCTGAGACCTCTCAGGAAACAACAACTGAATGAAAAACTGCTGGTGGCCTTCTACCGCTGCACCATAGAGTGTTTTAACTTCCTGCACCTGTGTATGGTTTGCCAACTGCACAGTGGCAGATAGGACAGCGCTCCAGAGCAGGGGTCACCAACCTTTCAGACCTCAGGGACCACTAAATTCATAATTTTAAATCCCGCGGACCACTAATACGATCTGCCTAATGACCGGCTGGGTGGGCGTGGCTAGGTGGTCATGTGACAGGGTGGGCGTGGCCAACTCAATGTCACTCATGTCGACGGGCGCCTCGCCAGACTCTACTAGCCCCTCCCCTCCCAGCCACTCCTCGCCTCCCCGCCCGGGCTCCTTAGGGCAGTTGTTGGAGCTAAGCAGCCACCACGAGAAAGAGTTGGCAAAACAGCTGGCTCAGTTCAAATTGGATCTGGTCGAGAAGGAGGCTCAGCAGAAGTACCTCACTGAGGACTACGAGCATAGGCTTTCCAAGCAGAGGGAAGACCTGTGGGAGTACAAGGCCAGGTACCGGCGCCTGGCGGCTCAGCGGGCTGAGATGGTCAGTCAGTTCCAGGCCATGATGCAGTCCCACTGGAACGAGGCCCTCCGGCTCTTCGTCGCCAGCGGTGCTTCCCTCCAGCCTTCGCCCAAAGCCCCGCACCAGGAGGCCGAAGCAGAGCCCAAGTCGGAATTTCTGCCCTCCTCCGACCCGCACAAAAAGACCCCGAAGGGGGAGACTCTCTGCAGCAACACAAACGTTCATTGCACGTATCTGTTCCAGGGGCCGTAGTTTGATCTGCCTAATGACCGGCTGCATGGAAATAATTTTTCTGCGGACCACCACAATTTTCTCGCGGACCACCAGTTGATGACCACTGCTCCAGAGGGTTAACGTCATTGCCCAGAGGATCATGGGTTGCCCTCTCCCCTCTTTGGAAGAGCTTTATAGCTCCCGCTGCCTTAAAAAAGTTCAAAACATCCTTAAAGATCCATCTCATCCTGGGCACCCTTTTTTTTTTGGAACTATTACCATCTGGCAGACGGTACAGGATAATAAAAACAAGGACAAATAGGCTGAAAAACAGCTTCTATCCCAGGGCAGTAACTATATTGAATTCTATGGTATAGTGCAATATTAATGCTGAAGGATGTGTGTTTTTGTTTTATTTTTACAGTTATAATGTACACTGAAGATGGCATTTAATTTCGTTGTATGAGGTGCAATGACAATAAACTAAAAAAAAAAAAACCCTAAAAAAAATATTCCCTGTCGTTAAGCTATAGGACAGTGTTGGTGAACCTTTTCGGCACCGAGTGCTGAGACAGGAGTGTGCGTGCGCGCGGGGGGAGCGCTGGAAACTGGAAGAGCAGCTCCGTGGTGCACACATGCGGGAGCGCCGGAAACCGGAAGAGCAGTTCCCCGGAGCGAAGCTGAGCTTCCAGTTTCTGGTGTGCGCATTCTCACCGGTCACCTGGTCTTCCGTTTCCGGCGCTCCCGCGTGTGCGAAGAGCAGCTGGCCGCCGGAACCTGGAAGAGCAACGGGCGATGGCTGGCGTGCCTGGAGAGACGGCTCTGCGTGTCACTTCCAGCACGCGTGACATAGGTTCGCCATCACTGCTATAGGACCTTCCCTTCTTCCTCAAATCGGCCAGCCTCTTACCCTGCGCCACCGTCGACATTACCACGGACGGCGTGGAGGATACCACGGTGGTCACCGCAACGGTGCTGGGCGTGGAAGAAGGCGTGGAACAGCTCCCTGAGGTGAGGCTAGTTGTGGTCGGGCTGGTGCTGTGGTTAAGCAGGGAGGACTGGGAAGCCGTAATGACCACGGGTTGCTTCTGGGTCGTGGACGCGATCACCGACGTTGGGACGAGTTTGGTGACGGCTGTGTAGTTGTGGGATTTGGAGAGGATGTTGGGGACGAACGTGGAGCTGGGTGAGGTGGTCACGATGATTACCTGGAAAAGAACAATGAGACACTTTGGACAATAGTAGGATATGATCGTTTTCCGGTTGCGTTTCCAGGACAGTGCTCAAAAGTACAGGTAGTCCTCGACTTACAACTATTCGTTTAGCGACTGCTGGAAATGACTGAAAAAAGGAATTTACAACCAGCCTTGCAGCTACCACCACTGCAAAACCGTGGGCCGTGTGATCAAAATTTGGTCCCTTTCCACCCAGCATGTTGCCGCCCAGAGTCCTCCGGGAGTTGGGCGGCACAGAAATAAAACTAACAGTAACAGGTAATCCTCGACGTACCACCACAATTGAGCCCCAAATGTATGTTGCTAACTGAGACATTTGTTAAGTGAGTTTTGCCCCATTCTACGACCTTTCTGGTCACGCTTGTTAAGTGAATCGTTGCAGTTGTTAAGTTAATAACGTAGTTATTATGTGAGTTTGGTTTTATCTATTGACTTTGCTTGTCAAACCGTCGCAAAAGGTGATCACACGATCACCAGGACACCACAACTGTCGTAAACATGAGACAGCTGCCCGTCTGAATTTGGATCACGTGACCGTACGGATGTTGCGACGGTTGGTAAGTGTGAAAAACGGTCACGAGTCCCATTTTTCAGCGCCATTGTAACTTCGAACGGTCACTAAACGAACTGAGGTAAGTCGAGAAGTGCCTGTGGAGAATGCGGTGGCATCAAGACGCTCTTGGTAACATGAACGTGGGGCTCAATTGTGGTCGTATGTCGAGGACTACCTGTAGCCAGGGTGGCTCATCCCGCAGAAAACTTTTGGGGCCCTGGGGACTGGTTCCGTGGAGAGACGTTTTTCAACAACCGTGGCAAGAAAAGTCATAAAATGGAGCAAAACTCACTTAACTGTCTTGCTTAGCAATGGAAAATTGTGGGCTTCATTGTGGTCGTAAGTCGAGGACTACCTGTATAGCAGGGGTGGGCAACTATGGCAACTTGATGACCTGTGGACTTCAACTCCCAGAATTCCTGAGCCAGCATGAAGGCCACAGGTCGTAAAATTGCCATAGTTGTTCACCCCGGGAGTGTATAGCATGAGTATGTATGAGTTTACTGCTTGCTGCTTGTGGAGGTGGGTGATCCTTCTTTTTTGGTCAGTGTGCCATCGATATACAGTGTACTGGAGGGTTCTAGATCAGTGGCCCCCAACCTTTTGGGCACCAGGGACCGGTTCCGTGGAGAGAAGTTTTTCCGTGGACCGGATGTGGCGTGGTTTTGTGTGCTGCCTGCATCCTGCAGACGGGGCTTTGCTTGTTTGTGCGGCCTGGTTTTTGGCATGCCACGGACCGGTTCCGGTGCACAGCCCGGGAGTTGGGGACCCCTGCTTTAACCCAAACCCAGGGGTCGGCAACCTTAAACACTGAAAGAGCCACAAAGGTCCTAACCGGAAGCACCCCGTTCAATTCTGGAGCTGACCAGAAGTCCGGTTCCCCCACCAGAGAGTCTCCTCCTAGCGCAGTGTCCTTTTTCCTCCACCTGTCCTAACAGAAAGCCCTATCAATTGTGGAGCCGACCGGAAAACCCGCCCCTTGCCATAGAGACTCCTCCTGGTGCCCCGTGCTTTCCCCCTCCCGCCAACCGGAAGCTCTTCTCAAAATCGTGGTGCCGACCAGCGACAGGGAGCCGCAGCAGAGGGATGAAAGAGCCACATGTGGCTCCAGAGCCACAGGTTGCCGACCCCCGCCCAAACCCTTAGGTAGAATAGAAGGTTTCCCCAAAACTACCCCGATCCCAACTCGGACCTTCTGGGTGTTGGTGTTGGTGGTCTGAGTGGAGGAGGGCTTGGTGAAGGTGATCTTCACGGGAGACATGTGGGGCGGCAGGGAGTTGGCGATGCTCTGCATGATGCTGCTCATCTTGGGGCTGCCCCCCATGGGCACCGTGATGGTCTTGGTGACCGGCGGGATGGCTTTGGGGACCTCTTTCAGGAGCACCGGGGAGGAGCTGGAAGAGTTGGTACGCCGCCTCTTGCGGGGCTTCTCGTCCTCATCCGAACAACTCACGCCTGCAACGAAGAGCACAGATTTGGGGGTTCTCGTTCCACTGAATGAATCGGAAATTTTACTGTGTGCTTAGTGATGAGCATATTATTGCCAAAGCCTATAAAGTGTTACTGAATTTAAATCTGGAAAACGAACAAGTAAAAGCATTCATTGTATGATTCGGTGGGCAAGGAACTTTGGATATAACGTGATGCTTGAACAGCATGGGAGAATATGGGGAATCAAGGTTTAAAATTTACATTCAACTATAATTGAAAAGACAATTTCTATAAGATGATGTATGGTTGGCAATTGTCAAGAATGTATCAAGGTATTTCAAATGAACGTTGGAAATGTAAACGTAAAGAAGGGCCTTTTTATCATCTAGGGTGGACGTGTAATAAAGCAAAGAAATATTGGGGTAGGATTCATATCTTAATACAGAAAATTCTTAAAGTGAATATAGAAAGAAAACCAGAGACTATTCTTTTGGGTTTAATGGAAAAAGCAAAGAGATTGCTTAAACAACTGATCTCTTCTTTAGCTGATTTTTTTTCCAGAGCCCAGCACTTCCACAATAGGTGCCAACCACAAGTTAAAAAGCTGAGCCTTACATTTTAATTAGCCAGCTCCAAGCTGCTGCCTGTAACTGACAAGACTTTAATCAGTGTCACATCCTTGGATTTTATTGGCTTCCCAGCACTTCCACAATAGGTGCCAACAAGTTAACAAGCCCAGCCCTACACCTTAATTAGCCAGCTCCAAGCTGCTGCCTGTAGCTGACAAGACTTAGAAAAGCCAGCACACTAGAAAAACAGCTAGTGTGGTTACATTCCTTTCAATGGGTACGGCTAGTGCTCGTATAGGACCACAATCGAGCCCAAAATTTCTGGTGCTAAGTGACACATTTGTTACGTGGGTTTTGCCCCATTTTACAACCTTTCTTGCCAGAGTTGTTAAGTGAAACACTGCAGTTGTTAAGTAAGTAACACAGTTGTTAAAACAGATCCGGCTTCCCCATTGACTTTGCTTGTCAGAAGGTCGCAAAAGGGGATCACATG
The DNA here is from genome assembly GCA_003457575.1 of Thermophis baileyi. Taxonomy (NCBI): domain Eukaryota; kingdom Metazoa; phylum Chordata; class Lepidosauria; order Squamata; family Dipsadidae; genus Thermophis; species Thermophis baileyi. The sequence goes on from QLTV01004406.1 coordinate 872,285, forward strand.
ATCCCAGGACGCTGCAACCATCATAAATATGAGCCAGTTGCCAAGCATCTGAATTTTGATCACATGGGGATACTGCAATGGTCGTAAGTGTGGAAAGTGGTCACAAGTCTCTTTTTTTCAGTGCCGTTGTAACTTCGCATGGTCACTAAATGAACTGTTGTAAGTCAAGGACTACCTGTATTCTCCATTGTATTTCTGCTTACTCTCTTATAATCCCTTCCTCTCCAAGGAATGTAAACATCAATTCCCTTCTTACTTATTATCCCAGCACTGGAGTGTGCATTCCACAGGGTGGGGGAGGGAAGGACACAGAAAGCTAAAGTAAAATTATAAGCACACTCCGGGTCCTGTCATTGTACACTTAGCGACCAAGTTGCCACTTCCAATTGTGGTCGCTAAACGAGGACTACCTTTGCCTGTGCAATCAAAACGTTCTAACCTGCCGCCTTGAAACGATCTTTTCCAAGACTACCAGAAGTAGTCTTAACTTCAAAATGAGCTACTTGAATTTACCACTCCAAGGATTGCACCAGGATTCAAGCAGCCTGCTTTGAGGTCATAACCAACATGTAAGGATCATCTCTAAACTCTTTCAAGTCCAGATCTTCCATTTTGGCTGATAACGCACTTACTTTTAACGTAAACAGCACTTCCACTTGGGAGAACGACAACGTTGGAAGCTGGGCTGGCAGGTCTGGGAGACTTAACCGTTGCAACGCTACCGCTCGGTACGGGAGTGGACGTCGGCGTAGAGGTGGTAGTTGTGTAGGAGTAACAAACCACTACTGAAGAGGAAGTCAAAACACAAGTTTTAGTTGGGTTTTCAAAATAAATTCTGCTTTCTTGAATCATTTTTGGGCCCCACTGAGTCACAAAAGAGCACCACCACCCGCCTTCAAAGTGTGCTAAACCCCAATTCAAGGCTTGTTCTTTCCGAATGTGAAAACTATCTTTTCTGGTCCTGCTTTTTCAAGAGGCAACCGGACTTTGCTTTTCCTTGAAGACGTTTCGCTTCTCATCTAAGAGGCTTCTTCAGTTCTGACGAAATGATGGAGGAGAGTCAGAACTGAAGAAGCTTCTTGGATGAGAAGCGAAATGTCTTCAAGGAAAAAAAGAAAAGAAAATCCAGTTGTCTCCTGAAAAAACACCTTTGGGATGACCTTGACCTAGATCAGGGGTTGGCAACCTTAAACACTCAAAGAGCCACAGAGGTCCTAACCGGAAGCCCCCCATTCAATTCTGGAGCCAACCGGAAATCCGGTTGTCCCACCATAGAGTCTCCTCCTAGCACGACGTCCTTTTTCCTCTACGTGTCCTAACCGAAAGCCTTATCAATTGTGGAGCCGACCGGCGATAGGGAGCCACAGCAGAGGGATGAAAGAGCCACATGCGGCTCCAGAGCTGCGGGTTGCCAACCCCTGACCTAGATGGCAGAGAACCCCCATAGACCTATCTCCCTTCTTCCCAAGCCCCATGTTGTGAGAAGATAAAGGCCACCTACCCTCACCTTCTTTGCTTCCTGTTTCTGCAGGGGAAGGGAGAGACGCGTTGTGCTGGAGAGCTGCGTTGGCCACCGCGTTGGCCGTGACGGTGAAGGCTGTTTGAGGAACCAACCGGGGCATCAGAGGAACCAGCCGGCGGCCTTCGATGGACCACTCTGAAGAGCTGTTAGGCCCAGACATGCTGAAGGGAAACCCACAAGTTTAGAAACAGCCTGTTCACTTTCCACCTGAATTACTTAAAGGTAAAGGTAAAGGTACCCCTCGCACATATGTGCTAGTTGTTCCCGACTCTAGGGGGCGGTGCTCATATCCGTTTCAAAGCCGAAGAGCCAGCGCTGTCCGAAGACATCTCCGTGGTCATGTGGCCAGCATGACTAAACGCCAAAGGCGCATGGAGCGCTGTTACCTTCCCACCAAAGGTGGTTCCTATTTTTCTACTTGCATTTTTTACGTGCTTTCGAACTGCTAGGTTGGCAGAAGCTGGGACAAGTAATGGGAGCTCACTCCGTTACGCGGCGCTAGGGACCGCCGAACTGCCGACCTTTCTGATCGACAAACTCAGCATCTTAGCCACTGAGCCACCGCTTTCCCTAATCACAACTTGCCTCCAGAAGTTGTGGATGCTCGATCACTGGAGGTTTTTAAGAAGAGATTGGACAACCATTTGTCTGAAATGGTACAGGGCTTCCTGCTTGAGCAGGGGGTTGGACTAGAAGACCTCCAAGGTCCCTTCCAACTCTGTTACTCTGTAAAAACCAGTGTTAAAAAAAACAGAGGGCAGCTAAAATACACACATTTTAGGAGCTGTGGTAGCAGCGTAGTTAAAGTGCAGTATTGCTGGCTGACTCTGCCGACTGCCAGGAGGTCAATCCTGACCGGCTCAAAGTTGACTCAGCCTTCCATCTTTTCGAGGTCAGTAAAATGAGGACATATTATTGTTCGGGGCAAGAGGCTGACTCTTAAAACTGCTTAGAGAGGGCTGTAAAAGCACTATGAAGCGGTATAGAAGTGCTTTACTTCAACACTGAAGTAGTGTTTTTGGCAACACTCAAGTACTGCTTCTCAATGGCGGCACTGACACCATCTCTTGTTTGAGGTTAGATCTGCTCTTATCTTGGCCACGTTCTGAAAAAATGCTGAGAATGAGCTGCCCTGGGAAATGTCTGGATCGCAAGGCCTCTCTGTCTCACATTGTTTTGTGTGGTTTTAGGATTTGAGCCCTTCTGCGTATCTTTAGTTTGACCATATTTGTAAGGTGTTAAAGGTCTGTTGGATTGCGTCAGGGTAGAAATTTAATAAAAAGAAAGAAAGAAAGAAAATTACTAGTGGCAACCATGTACTGGACAAGGGGCCCTAAAGGCAAAAGAGACACTCGGAAATGTTGCCTGTGTGAGATCTGGTTAGAAAATGTTCGTAAGGCTGCCATCTTACTTATGTGCGATGGTTGTCAGGCGTTCATCGTTGACCGCCCTCCGAACTTCCGCCCGGTGTCTTTCCGTTGAAATGCTGTTGAAAAAGACACGGATTAAATTTAACTTCAGTTTTTGTGATGACTCCCCCGGACGCTTCCCCAGTTCTCTCTCCAGAGGTCAGCTAGGAGAAAAATGAACCAGTGCCAGGCACCTTTGTAGGGGAGTTGGTTTAATGCAGGGGTGTCAAACTCGATTTCATTGAGGGCCGCATCAGGGTTGTGTTTGACGTCAGGGGGGGCGGGGGGTAGGCGTGGCCAGGAGGGGCATGGCCAGGGTAAGTGTGGCCAGCTCGACGTGTCGGCAGGCCCATTTTCGGCCGCGACAGCNTCTGCCAGCGTAAACGGAGCCCTGGGGGACATGTACGGCTTGCACGAGCTCCATTTTCGCTGGCAGAGGGCTGCAGGAGGCCATCGCGGCCAAAAACGGGGCCCGTGAGGGCTGCATGCGTCCCTCCCGAGCTCCGTTTTTGCTGGCAGAGGCACCACGGGCCGGTCCTTTGCTGTTTCCAGGGCGGCCCCGCGGGCCAGATCTAAGCACCCCACAGGCCGCATCTGGCCCCCGGGCCTTGAGTTTGATACCCCTGGTTTAATGGCTCCGAGCAGCCGTCTGAGAGGGAGTTGGCTCAAATACAACTACAGCGGAACTGCCCTGAGGCTTCAGGTGGAGAAAGCATGCAGGTCAGTGAGGAGGAAGAGGAACTGCCTTCTGCACCTCATCCAAGAACACGTAGGGCAGAGAAAAGGCAGGAGCAGAGAAGGTCAGCCAGGTTACTCGCGAGGAGGCAGCTTCGCCCCTCTTAAAGGGCTGCACCAGAAGCTGGCTATTTAGCAAGCGATGCTGGGAACAACATGTTGATTTCCTAGCTGTGTGTTTTCTAGTCATTGTGATTCTTGCCTTGCTTTGGACTTATACCACCGTGCCTTGACTTGAATTGTGCATTGTGAACTCTGGACTTTTCTTGCCTCGTGCTTCTTGTATTGTGGATTTAGTTTTTTTCTGGTGGGTTTATTTTGACTGGGAAACTTTCAAGTGCCTTGTGGACTCCTTGGCCATCGCTCTGTGGACTAGCATTGGTCTGCTTGTGACTGGATTTAATTGGGAGAGTTCTGGGTTTTTGGTGAAGGGAGTTGTGGGCGAATATTAATAAACCCACTAAACCAGTTATGTATCTGTGTGTGTTGTGTGAGCGGGACAGCACAGATTTGCAAAGCGGAACAGACATTTAAGAGAAGCAAGACTATAGGTAGTCCTCACTTCACGATGGGAACTGGGACAGGCAACTGTCGCTAAGCAACGCGGTCATAAAACAAGATGTCACGGCACTGTGCCAACATAAATGACAACAGCTGCGGTTGTGCCCGTTACTGTTATTAAGTGAATCCCGTGGGGTTGCCGCGTCCCATGGTCATGTGAGCTGCCATTTGCAATCTCCTTTGTTTGTGGGAAGCCACAAGTGAAGGTTGCAAATAGTGATCTTGTGACCCACAGGATGCTACAACATCATAATTGGATCAAGTGCCCAAATTGCAATTGTGTGACTATGGGGGATCTGTGATGGTGGGAACTACAAGAGCCAGTTGTGAGAAGTTTCGAAGATTGGTTTAACTTTCTGGGTTACCAATTAACAGCATTTTTTCTACAGTGAACAGAATTTGGGTTGATTTGACTGATAAGACAACAGAATTTTCTTTTTTTGGAATATTTGTTAGGAGACTGATTTAAAATAGCAACTTGGAAAGTATAGATGGGAAAATTTACAACAAATTGTAGACGCGTCAAGCAAGAAGGGGAATCTATTAGATCTGAGATTTATCTACATTCAGCCAAGGTGGATGTTTGTTTAGTGTTAATGGCATATCTGTTATATACACTCCACCCTTTTTTAAATCCAGTGTTCATTTTTTTCCTGTCTTGTTTGTAGGTTTTGTTATTATTTTTTTGGTTTTTTGTCAATTTTTAATTGTATTTCGTATTTTATCTTATCTTTTGAAATGAATAAAAAATTCCATTTTTTTTTTAAAAGGACCTGTTTGAAAGTCTCCCTCGTTCAGCGCCAGCCATTTTTAACTTTAAACGGTCAGTGAACAAGTCATTTTTCAAATGAATCCTGCAGTTATTAAACGGATCTGGCTTCCCCCATTGACTTTACAAATAAAAATACAAATAAAAATTGACCAAAAAAACCAAAAAAATAACAAAAATGGCAAACAAGGAACAGGAAAAAAAAATGAGTTTGGTTGCAAATGATTACATGGCCCTCGGATGTTGCAAACCTTGTAAAAACATGTTGGTTGCCAAGTGCTTGAATTTTGATCCCATTCTAGACCAGGGGTGACAAACTCGATTTTATTGAGGGCCGCATCAGAGTTGTGTTTGACCTCAGGGGGTGGGCGTGGCCAGGATGGGTGTGGTCAGGGTGGACGTGACCAGCTCAACGTCACTCGAGGCTCCGTTTTCGGCCACGATGGCCTCTGGCAACCCTCTACCAGCAAAAATGGAGCCCAGGGAGGCCATGTGTGGCACGCCCGGGCTCCATTTTTGGCTGTGACGGTCTCCCCGGGCTCCATTTTTGCTGGCAGAGAGCTGCAGGAGGCCGTCGCGGCCGAAAACGGAGCCTGGGAGGGCCATGTGCAGTCCTCCCGAGCTCCGTTTTCGCTGGCAGAGGCACCGTGGGCCGGTCCTTCGCTGTTTCCAGGGCGGCCCCGCGGGTCAGATCTAAGCACATTGAGTTTGACACCCCTTTTTCTACACTGTGATGGTCGTAAGTGCGAGGACCGGCTGTAAGTCACTTTTTTCAGTACCGTTGTAACTTTGGTCATTAAATGAATGGATGTAACTCCCGGACCACCTACAATCCTCTAAAGGTAGAATTTTCTTCTGATGAGGAAAGGACTTCTCCTCCCTCCAGCCATCCATTTCTTCAATTGTTATTTTTTTTGCATCTACCTCTGAATTGCCAAGTGGACTCAGCCTTCCTTAGCAGAGAGAAATACCACCCGATCCAGACTAACCGGGATTTACCTCAGCACTCTGGAAAGTTCTCCCAGAAGATCCCGCTTCTCCTTGGTCAGATCTCCCTGGGCCCTCAAGGCACTGATCACTCCGGCGTAGGCTTCCAGTTCTACACAGGGGAAAAACAGGGCAAAGAGGAAGGAAAGTGAGGATGAGATTCACAGGAAGTTGCAGGAAACGATCAAGGGATGCAAATGGACGTCTTGTCACGTCTCCCTTGAAGAATACAGCAAGGAAAGATCTTGGGAATATTTCTGGCCAAGGGAAAATGAGAGACAGACGGAGTCAAGGTATTTTGGCTTTCTGCAAAAGTCCAGGATTCAGACTTCAATTGTTCCTCGCCATTAGAGAGGGGGGGGGGGTCTACTGCAGATCCCATCAGTCAAAGAACTCTGACTGTCGGGACCCAAAAGAGCCTTCAATGCTGCAATGCTCGCCCATTGGAACATCTCCAGGGTAAGATCTGCCCCCAACCTCCTAACCCTCCATAAGAGCCTAACAACCTGTTTCTGCAAATTGATTGTTGTGGCCTGTCGGCCTCCGGCCCCGTCCAGCAACCGAATCAGAGAAGGAGGAGGCGGCGTGGGAGTCAGGGTCAGCATCAAGGCAACCTGACAGCTCCGAGGGGGAAGAGGGAATGGAGCTGGCAGAGAGAGAGAGACAGAGGCGGAGCCTGGGCCGTCCGTCAGCCCTCAAATGGAGAGTCAACAGCCCCCAGGTCTGGAGGTGGCTGATGAGGAAGAGGAGGAACAGCTGGGTCCGGTGCCTGATGCGCGGATGCCCAGAAGGCAGAGGAGAGAAGAGCAGTGGAAATTTATGACCCGGTCCTTGGGACGGAAGAGCCACCGCTGCTAGCGAAGCCCCACCCTAGCTCTGGGGACAAAAGGCAGGGGGCGGAGATGAATAGATATGGCAGACAACTATTCATCTCCCGGCCGGACAGACTTGTTAGCCTGTGTTGAGAGAGAAACTTTTTGCCGGGGCTGCTGGCGCTCCTCATAAAGGAATCATTGCTTCAACTACAGAGGGTTTGTCATGTTTGGGGAGCTGGGTCAGAACATTGATCTGGCGACCAATGGGGTAGTTCTACTCTGGAGGGGGCTGCTAGATTGACAGCAGATTCCCCCTCCCCTCCGCTCCCGACATACCCCTCTTTATTGTACACCACCCAGAGTCTTTCTATGAGGGAGGTGGGCGATTCTTAATATGATAAACAAAGAAAACCCATTTGGAATTGCATAAAATCCCTGGAAACAGAGACCGGTTCATTGGACACGTCGAAATCTTATGACAGGTTTTTTTTTGGGGGGGGGGTGTCTCTTGAAGCCCTGACCAATAAGATCTCCCATACTTTTTCCCCCTCCCCTTGGTGCTTTAGCATGGGTTACTTCATACCTACTTGGTACCTATTTTCCACCTTGAGGTCTAGGATCTTGTCCTTCCCTTCCAGGCTGCCCTTACCCAATTTACGGAGGACCCTTTTGCATTCATCCCTGCTGAGGTCCAGAAGTGTTGGCCACACCACCGGCATCGTAAGTCCGTCAGTCGGCTCCTGCAGAGCTCAGCCTCCCTGCGAAGACACAGAGCGCGTTAGGGGAGGAATACTTCCTGCGCAATCTTTTGAACTGCCATGCTGTACCCACAAACGACCCTGGGTCCCTGTAACCCCCGTGGAGGCAGAACGAGACCTTCCCCTTCCCCCCCAAAAAACCACAGGAAAACAGAGTGGGTAGGGACCTTGGAGGTCTTCTAGTCCAGGGGTCTCCAACCTTGGCAACTTTAAGACGTGTGGACTTCAACTCCCAGAATTCCTCAGCCAGCACAGCTGGCTGAGGAATTCTGGGAGTTGAAGTCCACACGTCGTAAAGTTGCTAAGGTTGGAGACCCCTGTTCTAGTCCAACCCCTGTTCTAGTCCAACCTCCTCCTGCTCAAGGAGGAGACCCTACACCAGTGGTGGCGAACCTTTTTTGGTTCGCGTGCCAAAAGGGGGGGAACACGGGGGGGTCGCGCACATGCATGCCCATACCCATAATTCCATGCGCCCCCCGCGCATGCACACGTGACCCCCCCCCACTCCCGGCACGCGATGGCACACCCATTTTTCGCTCTCACCAGGCTTCAGAGCCTTTCTAGGAGCCTGGGGAGGACCAAAACGGCCTCCTCCCCCCCCCAGAGGCCTCCGGAGGCCAGAAATGGCCCGTTTCAAATGGCCGGACCTGAGCTCACGTGCCCACCAATATGGCTCCGCGTGCCACTTGTGGCACGCGTGCCATAGGTTCGCCATCACGGCCCTACACCATTTCAGACAAATGATTGTCCAATCTCTTCTTAAAAGCCTCCAGTGTTGGAGCACCCACAACTTCTAGTGGCAAGTCGTTTCACTGGATTAATTGTTCCCACTGTGAGGAAATTTCTCCTCAGTTCCAGGTTGCTTCTCTCCTTGATTAGTTTCCACCCGTTGCTTCTTGTCCTACCCTCGGGTGCTTTGGAGAATAGTTTGACCCCCTCTTCTTTGTAGGAGCCCCTCAAATATTGGAACACTGCTGTCATGTCACCCCTGGTCCTTCTTTTCACTAGACATAATCCAGTTCCTGCAACCGTTCTTAATACGTTTCAGGCTCCAGTCCCCTAACCATCTTGGTTGCTCTTCTCTGCACTCTTTCCAGAATCTCAACATTTTTTTAATATATATTGTGGTGGCCAAAACTGGATGCAGTATTCCAAGAGTGGTCTTATCAAGGCTTTATATAGTAATACTAATACTTCATGCGATTTAGAAGGGCCTGGGCATACACAGAGAGCCATTCTGGTGTTGCTGTTAAGGCAGTGGTTTTCCACCTTGGTGATTTGAACATCAGCGGACTTCAACTCCCAGAATTCCACAGCCAACATTCTGGGCTCCATTAAGCTTGTAAACTGAGGGTCACTTATAAACGTATATTGAGAGGTCATACTTCATACTTATGACCGTTGCAGCGTTCTCGGGGGTCACGTGATCCCCTTTTGCGACCTTCTTGACAAGCAAAATCAATGGGGAAGCCAGATTCACTTAACAACCGGGTGACTCACTTATCAACCGCATTGATTCTCTTAACAACTGTGGCAAGAAAAGCTGTAAAATGAGGGCAAAACTCACTTAACCAATGTCTCACTTAATGTTGGGCTCCATTGCGGTCGTAAATCAAGGACTAGCTGTATTCAAAATGTAGCAAATTTGAATAAGGTGTGTCTTTTTTACCTTTGGATGCAGACATACTGACATGCTGCCCTGGTTAAGGCCTGCATCCCAAATGTCTACGGAGATTCTCAGTCATCCAGGTCATGGTTGTCCCAAAGGTGTTTTTTTCCAAAAAGAGGCAAGTGGACTTTCTTTGGGTTTTTTTTTCCATTGAAGACGTTTCGCTTCTCATCCAAGGAGCTTCTTCTGTTCTCAAGTGAAGAACTGAGGAAGCTTCTTGGATGAGAAGCGAAACGTCTTCCAGGAAAGGCAAAGTCCACTTGCCTTTTGGAAAAAAGCACCTTGGGCACGACCTACATCCTAAAGCCATCTGCAATTCTACGTTCAGCCATTTCATTTTGTAACCTGGCAATGAAAATTCTTTGATGTAAAAAAAAAAAAAAAGCTGCTAGTTCAAATTTACCGCAACGACTGCCGTCAATTCCATCCCTCCCAGCGCCAAAAGGCACCCAGCCACACCTCCGGAGAGGCCAAAAGTGTGACTCAATCCAGGTTGCGTCCTACAAGAGCAGGGCAATCTCAGAGTTGCACACACAACCCCCGGAGGGCATGGATATAAGGAGAGGAACTGGCAGCTGCCGAACACGGTAATTGCAGGAAATGAGAGCGCTTGGAAACCCACACCCACACACACACACACAAAAGGTTGTTGTTGTTGTTGTTTTAGGCAATGGGCTGCCATCCACAGAGCGGCAACTGCAAGACACACCTCGCCAGTTTCCAGAGGCTCCTTTTCGTGGTGAAGAGCCTAAAACCTTTTCAAGCAAACAAGGAAATGTCAGCTTTACAGCGGTTTTCCCCTCCGATTCATAACTATAGCAACGGGGGTGGGGGTGTGTGTTGTGTTTACAGGTAGTCCTCAACTTACGACCACAGTTGAGCCCAAAATTTCTGTTGTTAAGCGAGACATTTGTTAAGTGAGTTTTGCTAGAATTTTGCTGAAATGTAATCAATCTCAATCTCACACTATGGTCTTCCGTGATCACGGATCATTAGCCAACTACTGTATTTTTCGCTCCATAAGACGCACTCCCGTTTTCGGCCTCCGCGCGTCCCATTTTCTGCCTCCGCGCATCCTGCTTTCGGCCTCCTTCGCGAAGGCTGAAAACGGGACATGCGGAGGCCAAAAATGGGGCGCGCGGCAGTAGTGGGTCCTAAAACCCGTTGCTACCGACACTTCTGCGCATGCGCAGAAGCGTCCCAGGCGGGTGGGCAGAGCCTCCCCCCGCCGCCACTACCGGCTCACAGAACTGGGCCGAACCAGGAGCAACCCACCGCTGGCGTGCGGAGGCCGAAAACGGGATGCGCAGAGGCCGAAAATGGGGCACACGGAGGCCGAAAATGGGGTGCACAGAGGCCGAAAATGGGGTGCACAGAGGCCGAAAATGGGGAGTGCAGAGGCTGAAAATGAGACGTGCGGAGGCCAGAAACGGGACGCACAGAGACTGAAAACGGGACGCACGGAGGCCGAAAACGGGACGCGCGGAGGCAGAAAATGGGATGCGCGGAGGCCAAAAACGGGACACGCGGAGGCCGAAAATGGGATGCGCGGAGGCCAAAAACAGGGCACGCGGAGGCCGAAAATGGGGCACACACAGGCCAAAAAGGGGGGCGTGCACAGGCCAAAAATGGGGCGCGCAGAGGCCAAAAACAGTGCGCGCAGAGGCTAAAAACGGGATGCACAGAGGCCGAAAATGGGGCAAGCGGAGGCCAAAAACGGGGCAAGCAGAGGCCAAAAATGGGGCACACGGAGGCCAAAAACGGGGCGCACGGAGGCGGAAAATGGGTGGGGGCCAGTGGGTGGCCGCGGCTTCGGCAATATTCACTCCATAAGACGCACATACATTTCCACCCACTTTTTGGAGACAAAAAAGTGTGTCTTATGGAGCGAAAAATACGGTAATCATTTCAGTAGCAAGCAGCAGTTGTGATGCTCAACACCAGGGGACTCCCAACTAGGCAACTTTTGAGACTTGTGGACTTAAACTCCCAGGATATCTGTCCAACAAGCCCCAAGGACTTCTCCTTACCAGAGAAACTCAGATGGGTCTCTCAAATGCTCGGAGGTACCTGCAGCCACGGGATATGAGAGGAGATCCTACCCTTTCAAAGAACCAGTTTGGTCCAGGGGTTAAGCCAGCTGGGCGACTTCGGGCCAATCACTAGGAGACTGGGAGTTCTAGTCCTGCCTTAGACATGAAAGCCAGCCGGGCAACTTTGGGCCAATCTCCAGGAAACTGTGAGTTCTAGTCCCGCCTTAGACATGAAAGCTGGCTGGGTGACTTCGGGCCAATCACTAGGAGACTGGGAGTTCTAGTCCTGCCTTAGACATGAAAGCTGGCTGGGTGACTTCGGGCCAATCACTAGGAGACTGTTAGTTCTAGTCCCGCCTTAAGGCATGAAAGCCAGCCGGGCAACTTTGGGCCAATCTCCAGGAGACAGTGAGTTCTAGTCCTGCCTTAGACATGAAAGTCGGCTGGGTGACTTTGGGCCAATCACTAGGAGACTGGGAGTTCTAGTCCTGCCTTAGACATGAAAGCCAGCTGGGTGGTTTTGAACCAGTCTCTTTCTCTCAGTCCAACCCACTTCACAGGGTGGTTGTTGTGGGGAAAACAGGAGGAGGAAGGATATGTTTGCTGCCCTGAGTTCTTTGCAAAAATAATAAAGGTGGGATACAAAGAAATAAATGGATGAATTAAGTAAATGCCTTCCTTAAGAGGTTTGAGCGTGGAGCTTCAGCAAGTGCAAGCATGCTCCAGAGAAGGAATGTCAATCCAGCACTTCCGGGGGTTGTGTGACTGTCATTCAGCAGTAAACCACAAACCACTTCCTGTTCTGGAAAATCCATTTAAATTACTGGACCACCCTGGAATAGCTGGATCGGTATTGTCAAACACCTTCCTGCATTTCCCAGAAACTATATCCAAGTGCTACGTTTTGCACACACCTAGCTGAAGGTGTGCAAGGGGAGCACCGGTGTGTGTGTGTGTGTGTGTGTGTGTGTCACAAAAGGCAAGCAGATGTTGGTTCACAGACACTGCGAATTTATTTATTCCGTGTCCTCCCTAATAAGCACCCTTGTGGGCCCTTTGCATGAATTCTGGTCCATCTGACGATTTCATTCCAAAATTCTTTTGGGAACCCCCTAAAACCAACCACATGTAGTCCTCGACTTACAACCGTTCATTTAGCGACCGTTCGCCGTTACAACGGCACCGAAAAAAAGGCGACTTAGTACCGTTTTTCACCCTTACGACCTTGGTAGCATCCCCATGTGATCAAAATTCAGATGCTTGGCAACGGGTTCATACTTATGACCGTGGCAGCATCCCGGGGTCGTGTGATCCCCTTTTGCGACCTTCCGACAAGCAGAGTCAATGGGATTCACTCAACAACCCTGTGGCTAACTTATGAACTGCAGCGATTCACTTAGCAACCGTGGCAAGAAAGGTCGTAAAACGGGGGCAAAACTCAACAAATGCCTAACTTAGCAACAGAAATGTTGGGCTTGCTCGTAGTTGTAAGTCGAGGATTACTTGTACCCCATCAGAATGTCACCTGAGGTTACATTCAATATCCGACACACAACAGTCCTGCCCCAATGGGTAACTAGACACAACTTGGCCAAAATTATGATCGGTCAATAGACAAATGTTGATTTATCTGTTGATTTCGTTCCCAGAATCCTTTGGAAATCCCCTAAATACTCATCAAGATCTATTAATCACCCGAGGTTACATTCAATACCCATCACGCACAGCCCTGCTCCAATGGATAACCAGACTCGACTTGGCTAAAATTATGATCAGTCAACCAACACGGATGAATTCGGGTTTCCCTGGCAGTTTCATTCCCAGAATCCTTTGGGAATCCCCTAAATTCTCATCAACATCTGTAAGGTCGCCTGTGGTTGCATTTAATATCCATCACGCACAGTCCTGCTCCAACGGGTAACTACATAGACTTGGCCAAAATTTATGATCGGTCAATAGATAAATCCTGGTTTATCTGGCAATTTCATTCCCAGAATCCTTTGGGAATCCCCTAAATCCACATTCAGATCTCCTAGGAGATCAAAATAGACAATACAATAGAGAATAGAATAGAGAATAGAATAGAATAGAATAGAATAGAATAGGAATAGGAATAGGAATAGGAATAGGAATAGGAATAGGAATGGAATGGAATGGAATGGAATGGAATGGAATGGAATGGAATGGAATAGAATAGAATAGAATAGAATAG